>OX123197.2:59297563-59897563 GCA_944739405.2 Euclidia mi | reverse complement strand
CGACATTTTAGCTACAATCTTATAATTATTTGAACAACTCTGCTGAACACTTCGTAACATACAGACACAAAAATATAGTAGGTACGACAGTCATGATTCTATTACAATCATTTTGGCAAATCACCACGTTGATAGTGATTTATAAAATACGAGGCAGAATATGAAACTGAAGCAAAAAAGAAACTTATAATATATTATACAGTTTGGTTTCGAAAATCTCTCCAGACATGAACTTCCACCAAATCCAATTTCAAGTTTCTCCAAAAAACATAAACAAAAACTATAATGAAAACAAACATCTATACTGACAGCAGTGCGCCTTACGATTGCTATCTAGCCAAAAATCCACTAAAACCAGCGCTTGTTACTAGTTTTTATGAAAAAAAATAAAGATACCGTTAACGAATACAATTCTGCATTTTAAACCTTCGTGTTAAAATTTAGTTTTACTGCAAACGATTTTCTAAGTTGTTTACGATCGGCAAATTTACGTCTGCCATCAAACATTTGATTTTGAACTGTATTCCTTTCTCCATAAAGGTTACTAAGTCAGTATCTAAATATTTGCCTTTATGGATGACAATAGTACCAATGGAGACAATTCATGAATAAAGGTATGAATAGATTTCGAATAGTTTTTCTATAAGAATAGGCTTCTATACACCAAGAATAAATCGGTTTGACTGTAGTATCTATAGATTCATTATGATTTTGAGATCTCAATAAAGTTTATTATTTATTATAAAAACATATTTGCATCGTGTTATCCCTTAGTCGCCTCTTACGACACCCACGGGAAGCTAGGGGGTGGTGACACTTGTATTCTATGCCGTCAACCACACGGTCTGCTGAACGTTTTTTGATGAAAATATCAGTTATTTCGGTTTAAAATCTTATAAAGGATCGAATCAATCGCTAATTACATTCTAGGACACAAGCCTATTGTCCGAGTAGATTTTTCCCTATGAATCTTGTTTATTAAGTAATTTATGCATACTGTGATGTAGGCTTTCACATTTTATCGGCCATGTGTGGAATTTAGGTCAGAGAAGATGGTGAATGATTGATATGATCACAACGTCTGTCGGATGAGAGATAATCAGGGTTCTTTATTGTGTAATAGCTCTGGAGGATTTCGATATCAGATGTGATGTGCGGGAAATGATTTTTGGTTTAGGGGATGAGTTGAAAAGTGGTTGATAGGTTAAGGTGATTTCTGGAATATGAATTGAAGTTTGGCTTTAAGTTTTTTGGAACAGTTAATATTTAAGTTAATATGTGTTCGACTGTAGTGTGCTTTCTCTAAGTTTTCTGTAATTTTTACTATTACAGTAAACTTTTAGTAGACTTGAGTTTCTAGCGCTATCTAACATTTGAAATGTTGTGGATAATTTGCAGCCAAAAGACTTATTGTATCGACTAATGTCGGAGTCGTGTTAAGTAAATAGCAGTTATTTAGTATCTTAACGTGAGGTATTATTTCTGGATTTCACTAGCGTGATTCAGGATCGCATACATCTTGACAGAGAGCAGTTGTTGCAAATTTATGGTATACATTTTGTTGTTGGTATAAACTTTAGCTTAGTCAGCCGTTCAATTAAAAGCCTTTTATGAAACGGTGGCGTTCGATTGCCATGTTATTATGACGTAATTTGGGAGAGGTCTATGTGCAGTAGTGGGCTACAAAAGGCTGATGATATAGTAGTTGAACGTGGTGTAGTGGTTTAAGCACGCACCTTTTAGCACTACACTTACGTACGGTACAAAACTTGGTATGACCAAACATAATGGCAGTAAGTCTTCCTTAAATCTGTTATTATTAATATAAGTATTATGTCTCAGTTATTGTCTCAGAATATGTATCGTTAGACCACGTAGGACGCCATTGGGCAATATGGAAACTCTAACAGGAGGGCTAGCAAACACGGTTAGTGAAAAAACAACAAACTCTTTTAAAAGTATAAAAGATTTTGTTCAGTCGTGAGCAGGTCCGACGTGGATGTAAGTAATATAATAACATGTTTTATACATATGAAAAAATAATCATATGTTTTATATATAAATCGTATAAAACCGTATTAAATTGGCAACAGCCTTCTTTCCAACGAAAAGCCACCAATATTAAGTGGAGATGGTAAGCTCCTTTCCGCATTACCGACATAATAAACACCTTAAAATAAGCTGCATGCAAAGTTTTGGTCTGAGATAAATAAATTTTACAGCATCCAACACCATACGGTATTTTTCTTGGAAAACGTTTCACGTAGAAATTTATTCTGTTCTGTTTGTGTGTTGAAATAACGCTCTCTTGCATAACTTTATAAAGAACTTATAAATGTAGCTGCAAAAGTTTTACATTTATGCGGCGGTTTGAGTAATACCTGCTTTCCTGTTGTTTAGGTGGTGTAACGGATAAATAAAATTACAGATAATCTGTATTCTGTATGTACAGCCATGAGTATGAAAAGCTCCAATACAACTAGTGATACCTTTCAGTAAACTGAGAAACTAACATAATTACGAAGTGTCATAATTATTCAGAATGGCGACAGGAATTTGCGTGGCTTATTACTATAGATGCTATTTGCACATTTTTCGTAGAGTTGCTACGTACAGTGTAGACATACCGACTAGAGAGAACATCCTCTTGACTAAAGTACGTGACGTGTTGAATTAAATCATGCATCGGAATGTATAGTATTCATACTATCAATGTTCTCATTTTGATTGCAAGATAACGAAGAAATTATATCCCAGACACATAAGTTATGCACTTGCCATTGCCAACCCGATAAATAGGGGTGCTTCTCTTGGGAAGAATACACGTCATAGGTCCTGTGAAAGAAGGAGCAATAAACACCCAAGCTCAAACAGACGTGATAACATTTCAATTATCTTTCCACGATTTCTTAAAAGTGTCCAAGAGAGGATAATTGGAGCTTGAAAAAATGGCATGACAAATGGTGACAAAATTATATTAAACATACATACATACATATCGTCACGCCTTTTATCCCCGAAGGGGTAGGCAGAGGAGTATTTCTACACCCACTTTTCGCCAGATATACTTTAGTCCCACGTAATAAGGGGCGAGCCTATTGCCGTACCGGGCACATTTCCAGACTCCTTGCTGCTACTGAGAATTTCGTGACACAAAAACCCAATAACACTGCCCGACCCAGGAATCGAACCCGGGACCTCCCGATCCCACGCGCACATTTATGCCGCGAGACCAACGAGGCAGTCAAATTCAAATTCAAATTCAAATTCAAATTCAAATCATTTATTCACTGTAAATAGGGTTACATAAGATGTTTGCATTCAAATAATAATATAATATTAAGAACAAGCCCATTTAGCCATAGATCATAGCATGCAAATATATATTTTTATTCTAATTATACTGTGGTCATATTAATAAATGAAATACGTTTAAGCAATAGGTAAAAGTTATAATTTTGCGCGTATACCAGTACTATTTCCAATCCAGAAACTCTTTAAGTGAATAAAACATTTGTTGTTGTAGCCAATTTCTCAAATCCCTTGTGAATTTTGATAAATTTTGTTCTTTTATGTGCATTGGAATTTTGTTATATATTGTTACACACATAGCATAACAATTATTTTTAAAGCGTGAACTTTTTGGTATCATTTTAAGAACTAATCTGTCTGGGTTACGTATATTACTTCTTTTTGTTACATTTTTGGCAAGGCTAAATAAATTCTGATTTTGTTTGACGAATTTTCCGACTTCTAAAATATATAAACAAGGCAAAGGCAGTATTCCTAGATTGTCAAAATAAGGACGACAGGAAACGTCCGGCGCAATGTCACAGATAGCCCTTATACACCTCTTTTGGGCACTAAAGACCTTATTTATATCTGTGCCGTTTCCCCATATCAACAAGCCATACCGTATCACAGATTCAATATATGCAAAATAGGCCATACATGCTGCATGTTTACTTGCAACCTTTGCAAGTTTGTACAGCGCAAATGAGAATCCATTCAATTTACTGCAATTTTTTTCGATATGTTCTTTCCAGTTTAGTTTATTATTAATAATTATACCAAGAAATGTCACTTTATCATTATTTAATAGTATATGTCCATTGTAATTAAGATTCAGAGTATTGTGTTTAAAATTATTGAAATTAATTAAATTTGTTTTTGAGATGTTAATTTGTAAATTATTATTGTTCAACCAATTTATAACTAATGTCAGTGTATCATTAATGTTAGTTTCATGCTGTGCAATTGTCATGTCTTTATTAGTAGTTATTATAATTGAAATGTCATCTGCAAATAGTATTGTTTTATGATGCGTAATGTCAGGTAAATCATTGATATATATCAAAAACAAAAGAGGACCAAGCACGCTCCCCTGTGGGACTCCAAATTTATTATTATCGTAATCAGACCTGTATGATTGAACGGATCCTTTTTCGTTCAGTTGGGCGATTTCTACACATTGGAGTCTATTTTCTAAATAAGTTTTCAGCCAATTTTGGGCTTGTCCTCTAATACCGATGTTTTCTAATTTTTTTAAAAGTAGACTATGCGAAACAAAGTCAAACGCTTTAGACATGTCTAGAAAAGCAACTGTTGTGTATTTTTTATCATTAAGGTTTTGTAATATATTGTTTACTAAAGCAAAGGCCGCGCCTGTTGTAGATTTACTTTTTTGAAAACCGTATTGATTATTTTTTATTATATTATGTTTATTAAAAAAAGATGTTAATTTATCATGCATAACCTTTTCAAATATTTTGGAGATGACTGGCAGTAATGTGATTGGTCTATAATTGCACATGTTACTCCTGTTACCTTTTTTATACAAAGGTCTGACCATCGATAGTTTAAGCTTTTCCGGAAAGCAGCCTGTTTCTAGTGACAAATTAACTAGAAAAGTTAGTATTGGGCTGAGTTCATGACTACACGCTTTTAATATCTTGGTACATACAGAATCATACCCTTCAGAAGTGGTGTTTGCAAGAGACATTATGGTTTTGGTTATATAAGTTTCATCTATTGGTGATAGGAAAATAGAATGTGGCTGCCCATTTTTTAATTGTGTGTTTTGAAGTGTGTTATTAATTTGATAAGTAGATGAAATAAAGTGTTTATTAAAACAAGTTGCTATTTCTAGAGGATCTGTAGTTTCTATGTTTTGTTCATTGAGTATATTTGTTATATAATTATTGTTCTGGGAAGAATCAGTTTCAGATTTGATAACCTTCCAGGTTGCTTTGCAAATATTTTTACTATTTATTATATAATTTTGATTGCAATTTTTTTTAGCACAATTTATACATTTTTTTAGTAATTTATTATAACTCAAGTATTTCTCCTTATCTATTATCGAGCGAGTTGAGTAGTATTTATATCGCAATTTTCTTTTATTTTTGCTGCTTAACTTTAGACCCTTTGATAACCAATTGATTCTTTTAGTTAGATTTATTCTTACTTTATTAATAGGAAAGCATAGGTAGTAAAGCAAACAAAAGAAATCATAAAATTCGTTAAATGCTATATTTAAATCAGTTTGTTTATAGAGGTGCAAGTATTGTAAGCTAGTCAGATATTGTTTGAACTTCATTGTATTTTCAGTACTATAGCACCTCTTAAAAATATAAAGATAGTCTGGATTTTTTTCTTTGTACTCCACAGGACAAGTAAGGATTTGAGCAGTATTATGATCAGACAACCATAATTCTAGAACTGAACCTGAAGCATTGGTAATATTGCTTAAAATCAAATCCAGACAGGATTTACCCCTAGTTGCATCAATTATATGTGAAATTAAATTAAATTTTTGCATTATAACCGTTAATTTAATAGTATTTTGATTTTTTTGGTCAAGCATGTTTATATTTAGGTCACCAGTAATAATTATTTTATTTTTTGAATGTTTAGTCAAGTATTTATAAAGCATTAAATCTAATTTGTCAAGAAAATAATTTAGATGAGAACTCTTTTTTGAAGGTATTCTGTAAATGCAAATTATTATAATATTGTTTTTTAATAGTTTGATAGCACAAAGTTCAAAATGATGAATTGATGTAAATTCATCAAAACAGGTTACTTTTTTATAAGCAATGCCCTTCTTTACCAATATGCATGTACCACCTCTTTTATTCTGTCTACTATAAAAGGATGCAAGTTCGTAGTTTACAATATTTATAGATTTTTCGGTGCCTAATTTGACAAAGGTTTCAGAGAAGCACAGTATGTCAGGTATACATTTGTTCCTAATTTCCTTTAAAGTTATTTCTAATAGTTCCTTTTTACAGATTAAGCCATGAATGTTTTGGTGGAATAATGTCAGAGTGTGTATTTGCTTAGGTTCGAAAAAAAATACATTCATTATTTGTGGGTGTTGTTGAATTCAGTAACATTTGAGCCTGGTTGTTGCAGGGATTATTAGTAATTATATTTTGTTTATTGTTACAATTTTTACTAATTTGAAAGTAGTACGGTATTGTCCCTTTTTTTATTACACATTTATGTTGCTTAATCTCAATTTCATTTACTACACTGTGTGCCTTAGTTTTATTAATATGCAATTTTATGTTGGCTGGTAACAAGTATTCTAACTGATAAAGCTTAAAGTTAATGTGGGTATTTATTTTGTTACATAAATTATTGACATACCCATAACGATTTTCACAATAATAGTTATGATCAATTACTGTGCAATTTTCTACATGGCTAGTCCACACCTTCAGAGATTTATTTAACATGTACTCATTCAAATATCGGCTATAGAATATTGGGGCTATATAAACATGTGCTTTATGTAATTTATTTATAATTATACTTAAGTTAAAATGTAATTTTTGTATGTTATTATCATTACTACCAATACAAATTATTACAATGTCATCTTTGGTTAATTTTTCTGCAATAGTGTCACATTTAGATATAAATTCATTGCTACTGGCACCCGTTAATATAAGTGCAGTCGGTACAAAGATATCCTTCCAGTTACCTTTCCTTGTTTTCAATAACGACGTTGATAATCCTTTTATTTGTTCGTCTCCTATTATAATAATTTTGTGTTTATTGTCAGATACGCCATCTAGGTTGACATCCTTGCAACTAATCGTGGGTGAGGCATCGTCCTTGGTGGCAAATAATTGATCGTGATGTCTATTATTAATTAGTTCCTGGCTATTATCACAAGATTGCGTTACTGCATGGTGTTGTTGCACTGCCGACTTATGTTGTTGTAGTTGGTTCAGTGTGTCGTTTTTCTTTGAAGTGTTGTCTTCGCACGAGTATGAAAAATCAAGTTTTTTGGATGGTATCAAACTTTTACGTGCTGTTTTGTGAGTTTTTTTTGTAGATGTACCTTTACATATATGTGTTAGTTTTTCTACTTGTGACTTATATTTTTCAATTTGTTTAGCCTGATTGTTGTTTTCAGTTATAAGATTTTCAATTTCGTTTTCTGCTATCTGTAATTTTTCTTCGAGTGCCTGCAGTTTTTTTCTCATCATGCTTATGTCGTCTATAGTTATATTTGTGTGAAAGTCAGGCAAACTTCTGTTTAAATCATGTGTTGAGTTCGATGATAAACTTTGAATATCGTCATCCGAGTTTTCTGATAGGCTATTAAACGAGTTATGTATTGGAATGTTATATTTACTTCGGTTTTGCATGGTCACATTCATTCTACTCGTTTCCGTATGAGATGTATGGCAAAATCTCGTTACTGGAGTTGTACTATTCATAACCTGTATATTTTCTCGAGTTGGTTCGGTAGCCATATCAAGAAAGTAGTGCCCTCTCGTTTAAAATTAATGTTGTTTAACGTTGACAGTTATTGTGCTGCTAATGACAATCGAGAGAATCGATAATAGTTATTTACTATTTTGAGTAGATGGCGTTGTACTCAATAATTTTATTTCTGACAGGATAATGATTTGGCGGAATTTGAATGTTATGACTACGAGTCTTTAGTCGTTTACAAATATTTGTTACTTTTCATATTTATTGCATTTCACTTCGATTGTGTGTCATACTCACTAAGTATTCGATAATTTGATGTGTTAAAGCACTTTTCACTGTCATTGGATTGTTTGTTGTTGTTTATAAATACTTGCAAATCACTTCACACGTATGTACGTCACAAATAGTCTTTATTCAAACGTTTTTATCACAGTTTTTTTTATTGTTTCGATTGTTTTTCACTATATATTTACTTTAAAAGCACTTTTATTTAATTATAATGATATATATTATTTATTTGGAATAAAATTTTCAAGAGCCTCTCGAACAACGTATTTACTTCAACGCGCCATCTAGCGGACCCCGGAGTCGTATAGGGTTTGATGTCGAGTTTTCCGTCTCTACGCAAAGATGGTATTTGCATCGTGTTATCCCTTTGTCGCCTCTTACGACACCCACGGGAAGATAGGGGGTGGTGACACTTGTATTCTATGCCGTCAACCACAATAATTAATTATATAAATATTAAATAGTTTCATTTCTACGTATTTTTTTAAAGTGTGCTCTAAGTAACCAAAAATCCTTAACGGAAAAGTAAATAAGATACACGAGTCCGTCTTTAAAATGATATAAACGATTCTGTTCCATAATAATTTAATATACGCTCTTAAACAACAAGTAAAACTTTCTCGATATTATATTGAAACGCGCCACGAAACAATCGTAGCAGATCGTAATTATAATAATTTTAATCATTCCAAAGAACAATTCAACTGTTCTCCCAGAAGTTCAGTCAAAAGAAAATTGCTTAGAACATGTAAAGTCACCATAGTCGCAAAGTTTTGAGTATGTTAACAAATAACAAGGTGCTAGCATATTTTGTGTGATAATATCTTACCTACGGCGAAGTTATAACGGGGCTCTAGGGATGGACATTCGCGTATATTTAACCGAATATTTGGTATAATTTAATATACGCTTGGGACCGATGAGGACAGTATTAGATGCGGTATTGCGCGAGTGCAAGTAATGTATATTATGTTAAAAGTTCTGCAATTGCAGCCGGGTATCAGATGTAATTTAACACGAAATATAGCAGCTGAACTCAGTAATACTATTAACATGGTAATACAAGAATACATTGTAATGCAGTGTAATTGGCATTCAGCTTGTAAAATGGTGAGATTCCATATTAGATCAATTTGGTAGTAAATCATCACATTACTTGAACGTAAAACATTTTTACGATTGTGTTAGTTTACTTGTAGATGATTCGTTTGCATTTTCATATAAATTTTCAACGCAAATCCCTTTTGTGATTGATTTCATAATTTGATTCCCTCCGATACGAATCAGTTCCCAATGATAACAAAAAATATTCAATACTTTGCGGGACATGACCCACTCACGCAAAGCGGATACCGATAACATTACTGATGAGTTATTACTCATCATGTCAAACCTTTTTGAAAATTTCGACCTATTCATATCACCGTTTCACACAATTACCCATAGAACCGAATCTCTTGTTCAAACAAGAAATAATTACACTACCGAAATATCCGCGTGTGTCTCATCTAGCATCACAGACGGTTACGTAATAAAACTTCAATATTTAACGAGATTTTCGTATACAGTGTGAACGTACCTGTATTTAATTTTGTTCTATGTAGTTTTGAGGATATTGTAGCTGTAAAATGTATTATGTTTTTGGAAGAATAAGATGAATCATATGCGGCAGTAAAAGACAAATTGTGTGCGTGAAAGTATAGATGTATGAGTTATATTTGGAAGAAAATTATGTGACAAAGTTGGAAGTGAAAATCTTGATTTATAACCCTTGGGTTATAAATCAAGATTTTCACTTGCGTCTCATCAAAAATGTAGGTATGCTGACATACACTCAAACTTCTGTTCGTAACTCAAGAAGCAAGAAGTGTTAGTTATACATATTTGTCTGGAAAAAGCTTCACATAATACAGAGCTTTTTACTTTAATTTTATATGACACATGAGATATAAAGAAAGAACTGACATTACGACATCATAGTTTTAGTCCTTTGAATGACAATGTGTAGCACACATTGAGTGCATCATAATATTTTGGCGATAAATAATAAAGTTTTAAATATAATTGAGATCACCAGAACAGTACTGAAAATTATTATGAAAAATGAATTATTCTGTCTTTTTGCAGCTTTAATTTCTTACTTTCGGGTACGTAACCTTCACTAATTAAGTGATTCACACTTATAGTTTAAATACGATGGATTTGACAATTGACGCGGACTATATATTATGCCCAACCCAATGACGGTTTTAGTCAGTAGTGTGCAGCTTTTATCATCATCATCATCAGCCCTTTATACTGTCCCACTGCTGGGCACGGGCCTCTTCCCATTATGAGAAGGGTAAGGCCATAGTCCACCACGCTAGCCAAGTGCAGGTTGGCAGACTTCACACGTCTTTAGAGAACATTATGATTTATCTCAGACATGCAGGTTTCCTCACGATGTTGTCCTTCACCGTTTAGAACACACATAACTTCGAAAAGTCATCGATGCGCGCCGTTGATTCGAACCCGGACACTCTGCGTAGCAGTCTGTCGGGCTCTCCACTAGGCTATCGATTGCAGCTTTTATAGGGCGCGCCAAATACGCGCACGGTTCAGAAAAAAATAACATTCAGCGTACGCATAACACGTTGGCATAAACACACACAAGACATAAAAAGGACTAGCAAAAAGAGTTACTGCTACAAAATATATGAAAATACCAGTTTCATCTAGTGAGTTAGAAAAGTAATATTTAGTGACAGAGAACTATAGAATATAAAAAAACCCAGAGTGATCGTCCAATCTTCAAAATAAAGTCACGTTCACCTATGAAACTTTCACTGGCATTTTAATAAACCACCGAAATTTCAAACTGAAATACCAGGAACAAAAACCAATACAATTTAAACTGGTAGCCACGAAGATTACAAAACTAAATCCACAAACGACAGAAAAAAAAAGACTTGCAAAACGTTTCATATGCGGGATATTTTAACCTGTCGCGAAAAGGTTCAATGAAATTGTCGGACAACATTGAGTTAAACAAATTCGGTATATTTGCTGGCCTGGGGCGCTGCCAAGTTGGCTTGATCTAGCTTTAGATTCATCGAATTTATGTCGACACACATGTCTTCTAGGTCCCAGCCAAAATTCCTGAGTAATAAAATGATAAATGTGGCTCTAGCAAGTTTTATTTGGGCGTCAAATTGGTGGAAAAGCATCTAGTTATGATGCTTCGATAATAGAAGAGGAAATAAATATATTATTTATTTTGTTCAGTTGCTATGACACCCCGATGAATATATTCTTCAATCAGTTGGTTAAATGAAGCTAAGTAGTAGTTGCCAAGATTTGGATGGGTAATTATCGCTTTTTTTCTTCCAGAAGGCGAGTTCAACGAAGTTAAAATTTAAATAAACTTAATAACTTGTTGAGTATAACTAATTGAGAATTTGAGCTTTAATCAGTTGAAAATATTGCAACTAGTTGAAGTTAACTTAAGTTTTTTCTGTTTCACCGGTTAGAGCCGTTAGAGTGAGATTTTTCAAAGCACTTTCAACTGAGTATTCTTCAAATCATGAATATCTCAAACCGAACAACACTAATATGTTCCAATACAAGTAAAAAAACCGGTACTAACCATAAATTCGTATTAATTAACATTTTACAAAGAAGCACACTTGTCAGTTAATTATTTTGCGGAAACAAATAAAATGTCGAAATAAAGTTGTATTTAAAATTATTTTAACTATAATTTAATTCGGAATAGTGAAAACGGAACGTGTATGTTATGTCAAAGTCAGTTTGTTTTTTTTAATGCAAAATATTTGTGGCCAAGTATATTTAAGGAATAATGCTATATACCTCCATGGCGGCCACCCTGGAGGTAGGTATATAGAATTATAGCTCCATGGAGGCCACAGCGAAATTATGTGGAGTAATTTAACACTGAAATCTCTTATATATATTTATATAAAGACAGCAATGCGCTTAACGTCCGGCAGATATTTATTTTGTTGATATTCCTCCAAACACATAAAAACGTAATTAATTCAAGAGAATACCCAGTTTTGCTCAGGCGTCGGGTTTATAGAGTTAATTTTAGTAAAGTCAGAACTTCCTTTTCAAGACGCTTCAGCCCATATAAAGATACATACATATATAATACAGTAGCTAAATTCTGCGATATCAAGCATTGTTCCACAAGAGAAGCAAAAATATTTGTTACAAAGTGGCTCAAAACCCTAAGTTATGAGTCATATATATATATATAAATTAATATATATTAATATTTTATAAACGACTCATACTTAGTCACTTAGTTACATTTCAAACATATAAATAATTTTAAGTCAAACTGTTTATTTTAAGTCATTTTGTTTTCTTGCCACCGTCTTAGTTAAGTTCCTATAAGAATTAAGAAATGTTGATATGTTAACATCCGAAAAAATATTGTATACTACAAATATTGTAAACGTAATAAGACACCCACAGGACAGGCTTGCCTAGTGTGAGGTCTATGGAAATTACTTGTTCGAATTCTTTTATGTAATAAATGTTTTTAATTTCATTTAAATTTTTAATAATGGAAACGGTGAAGAAGAGATCTTCCAATTACACTAAAGATAAGAAACCGAAAAATTAAAAAAGCTGTGGGGGTCCATTTACTCCAACACTTTCCGATACTGATCACCAGATCGTATCAATAAATGATCAAATTAGACCAGATGCAAAGCTAAACGATGACATAAATTTATTACAAATAAAATTAAAAGGAGTTTTCTACAATAGTTGCCCTAAAGGCAATTTTTTTTTATTATTAATTATCTATAAATTGACGACCTACTTGTTGTTGTGTAGACGTCAGTATAACGTACCCGCTGCTTGATGACCGTACAGTTTGACATAATGGCCGTCATATTACTCGTGATCACAATTTCAAAGGCCGAATTCGTATACATAAGTATTTCTCAATTTATCTGTGTTAAGTAAGGTTTCACAAATATCAACTCTTTTCAGAAACGCGAATATAGAGTTAAGATGGCGCTGACCATGAGTTGATCATAATATGTTATATCAAATTTGAGATTTCTCAAGCACAAATATTCAAAACGTAGTCAACTATTTTTTGTGAAACAGAAAATTGATTAAGTATGAGATGATGAGTGTTTAATTTGTTCTCATAAACGTAAGTCTCTCTTTATTACTCCTCTTTGCCGAAATACCTACTTTGATCTTGATATATTATTTTCATATGCTGCCATATTTGGCAAAAATAGACTACGAAAATTTCACGTACACGTACACACCGTTCGCGTAATCAGATTCAGACGTCTTTTCAGATTATTTCTTTAAAAAACCTACTGGTCTCTTCCATTGACAAGGTCATTTACACGAAGTGATATCATATCCTTCAAAGAAAATAGCACAAACAGCGGTGGGTAAAGAATCATTCCATAAGCTCCTAGCTACAGTCCATAAGCTCCTACACTAGGGTGGGGCACACATTCATACGAAATGAAACCGAGGAAAAATCATAATTTATTTCTTAATAATTCTAATACCCTTCTAATGACGCCCATTCGTCCCCTAAGATTCGCACCCTGTGCCCACTCGTCCCCTGGAACTTTTGAGGGGCCCATTCGTCCCCTGAAGAATATTTATTTTTATTTATTATTCTAATATAAGTACATGTATATGTGTATACTGCAGCTTGGTAGTCCTGGTACAGTCGCGCAGAAAAGGGTAAAATAAAAAATACAGTAATTCGGTAGATATCATGTTTATTTCAAATAAGATTACATACATACATACATAGACTCACGCCTGTTTCCCTGAAGGGGTAGGCAGAGGCATATTAAACGCCAAAGTTCTTGGTGGGAACTCTATGCACCCTAATCCCAAATAAGATTAAGTTTAATAAAATGCCTCTAGGCTCTAAGCATTAAGTCAGTCTTAAAAATAATTAATCAACTTTTGGTTTCTTGTACATTTGTAAATATTTAGCAAAATATATGATAACTATAATATCTTTATGCAGTAAAATAAAACTGTGTAGCTATTTAAATAAAATCCCAGTAAAAACTGAATTTTAGATTAATTTACATCCAGTGTACAAACAAATAACCAAATATCAATACCAATATGACAAAAATAACAATTAATTGTTAGTACTTGTACAGTCAAAGAGATCTACAAAATAATGCAATATCACAATAACTTTGTATAAAAGAAATATAAAAAGTAAAATCAGTCTTTATCAACTATGTAAAACCAACATTTTTACTAACTGCAAATACACATGCAAAATCACAATGTCCTAGAAACTAACAAAATACAACTCTTTTACAAAAATCAGCCTTGATTGACCATCATATAAATTAACATTAAATATAAAATATGCACAAAAATAGAACACATATCAACAGTAAATAATCACTTCTTATTTTTTTGTATATTTACGAACTACATACATGCAAACTCCTAATAACTTAAATCTAAAAAAATATTACAGTACAAAAAAGAACTAAAACACACAGTAATTATTGAAGACTAGATAAATCAACATATATTTTTTTTGTATATTAACCAACTACATGCAAAATCGTAATAACTTAAATCTAATAAATTATAACTAGAAGTACTCCACATTGAGCTAAAACGAAACACTTAGAATACAAGAACATAATAACATCCACTAATATGATTGGTAGCGCCATCTACCTTCCTATCTGTAACTAATCGCACCAAGATCAATCGTTCCACGTCTAGTGCGAGCGATATCATATTTCCGTCCCGCTCTATCCCTCTCCCTGGAAGAGGCACTGCCTTCCGCCTGATTCGTCGACGCGATCGTGAACGCGAGGGAGAGTCTAGAACATTCCTCCCGATGAGAACGCCGTCTCGATACCGCTCCGCGCCGCACCGCTGTATGTGATTTACCGCTTCCACCAAGGAAAACCCGCTCGTGAGTGAAGTGAAAACAAGCAACTGCATCACGAAAACACCAGGAGGAAAAGAAACGAAGAAGGCTGTATAAGGTAAGTGCCTTCCATCCTGGAAATATCCTATACCCACTCAATCACCTCCTCCCGTATCCATCTCCTCTTCCCCTTATTCCTTTCTAGGCGACCCAGAACTCGCCCTGATACAGTCCATCCATTAATCCTTCCCAAGTCGCTTAGAACCCCACGGTTTCCGTGTAACGCCTTAACCATTTTTTTGATCCATACGAGTCGGATTCATTTACGTTTTATACGTTATACCGCTATACCCAGGCAGTTATAGCACCTAGCTATACTCCTAATATATTCATATAACCGTCACAAGGTTATTTCCGCCCGCATCAGTAGGTAAACTTTTATGTAGCTACCTACTTATTAAATTATTAATTCTGGAAATATCATAGTTGTCTTATAAATCTCATATTTCAAGCATCTTTTATTTCCTCAGCTCTAAAGTGTTGCCTAATTAGCCTACTTAGGTAAAATAATAGATACATTAGATATTCTTATTTTGTTTCGTTCTCATTAGCTTATACTTACGTAAGCATGTCACAACAAAAGAAGTCACGCGTGTCGGAAGACAAAGAGATGACAATCTTAGAAGCGAAACGCAATATTTTATTTGAGCGCATTCAAAATATCTATGAACGATCAAAAACCGCATCGATGTCTGACAGTAATAGCGAAGCATTTCTCAGTTATTGTACAACAGTAGATAGTATTCGAACAGATTTTCATAAGTTGTTAGACGATTATAACGCAAGATTACTTTCTATCAATCCTGATGAAAAACCGAACTATCAGGCGTATACCTCATTCGAAGATCTTTATTGTATTATTAAGCGTATACAATCGCAATTGGAGGGTAAATGTTCGGCAGAGCCCGTTGCCCGCAAACCGAGATTACCGCCAATCGAGATTATGTCGTTTGACGGAGATATACGAAATTGGCCGTTATTCTATGCGAGTTTTAAGTCTACGGTGCACGATAATGGTTCTCTGACAGATGCTGACAGGTTGTACTATTTAATAGGTAAACTGTCACCGAAGGCCCAGTCCGTATTTGCAGGTGTCACACCCAGTGCTGAGAATTATCAGGTCATATTTCAGTCACTACTTGACAGATATCAAGACACGCGCGTTCTAGCGTCTACGTACTTTGACCAAGCTTTAAATCTCAAACTGTCCAGCAACGCGTCTGTCTCGAATTTCCAGCTGTTTATTGATAACTTCGTAACCGCGGTTAATTCTCTTAGGAATTTAAAATTAGAAGATCTTTCCGACTTTATGTTGCTTCAACTCGCTTTAAAAAAGTTTGACACTGATACAATTCGCGCATTCGAGATGACGGAACGCAATAATAAAATACCTACATTAGATAGTTTTATTTCGTTCATCAAAGATCAGTGTCGAATATTTCATAATACGCAGTCTGGTTCACCTGGCCCGTCTAACACTAACAACAACAAACAAAGGTTGAATAAATCGCGAAATAGTAATAATAACTCAGTCCCTAATCCACAATCTTACGTAACATGTTCGGAATCTAATAGTAATAATTCACAGAAGTGTCTGTGCAGTAATATAGTGCACGACCATTACTATAAGTGTCCCACCTTTAATGATTTAAATCCAATTGCTCGTTTTAAAAGCGTAAAAGATAACAAAGCTTGCATTAATTGCTTAAGTATAAAACATAAAACGAGTAATTGTTCCAGTAGAACGAGATGTCGCACGTGTAAACAAAAACATCATACACTGTTACATTTTGATAAAAATAACCGGTTGTCAAGTCAAGCCGCTAACCTTGACACACGAGTACGTCGCAAGTGCAGAACACGGTAGATGCGCCTACCACGCCTCGCAATAATGAGATATCGTTGTGTACGACATCCATTGCGCGGGCGGCACGCACGCGCGGACGGCCTTCGCGCGCTTGTAGTGATCAGAGCAGTGCTAGGCCGCCATGTATGGCGTCTAAGACTGTTCTGTTAGCGACAGCGCAAGTTATCATATATGATGTCAATGGGTCGCCGCACATGGTACGTTGTCTGCTAGATAGCGCATCTCAGACCAATTTAATAACGTTAGCATTGTTCAAACGCCTCGGATTATGGAATAACTTTAAAAATACGAACTCAATAATCCGAGGGATAAGCGGATCAGAAAAACATTGCAAAGGTTCCGTAGATATTAAAATACATTCGCGTTTTAATAGGGACATTAATTTTAACATTTCTTCGCTTATCGTGGAACGTATTACAGACACGTTGCCAAACGCTAATGTGGACGTGTCGCTCCTCACACATCTCGAGTCACTACCACTAGCGGATTCGGAGTTTGCGAATCCGGCAGACATTGATGTTTTGATCGGAGCCGCAATATTCCCGCACTTGCTACTTACTAAAGTGGTACGTAGTGAGCAAAATAACTTACCGCCCGCTATTGTATGCCCGGTATTGCCCGGTATGTAATTATGGGTACCGTACCTACATTACATACTTCTCAATACGTTACGTCTTGCTGTTGTTCTGTTCTTCAAGAAAACAATATTGACTCTCTTCTCAAGCGATTTTGGGAGCTTGAAGAGGTTACCGCACCGCCCTCGATGAGCCATAAAGATCTCGAGTGTGAAGAACATTTCCGCGCTACCACTGTTCGTGACGACAGTGGCAGATACGTTGTGGCGTTGCCATTCTGTGGTGACCCTTATTCGTTAGGCGACTCGTACGCTGCTGCGCTCAGACGTTTCCATTGTTTGGAACGTAAACTTGATGCATCACCTAAGTTACGCAGCGCCTATAATGACGTCATTCGTGACTACATAGATAAAGGTTTTTTGAGTGTAGTTGTAAACAACGAGGGCAACTCTCTGCCCTCATATTATATCCCGCATCACGGCGTAGTTCGCGAAGATAAAACCTCTACTAAACTTCGTGTGGTTTTAGACGCTAGTTGTAAGACTACATCGGGTCAGTCGATTAATGACATTTTGCATGCCGGCCCCAATCTACAGGGTGATTTATTTAACATCATAATTGTACAAGTTAGGGCCTAACCTTCGATAGCTCTTAAGTATAGCCCTAAGCTTGCACGTACCTAAACCTAGACTTATCCAATTTAAGCCTACTGGTTCCTATATCTAGCCTAACCTATCTTATGATATACCTATCCCTATTTTAGATCTAACTCTAACCTAACTCCCTAGTCTACCCTAGCCCTGTTAGGTATAGTGTATAGCGAGGCCGTGTACACTGTGGTCACACACTGTCGCGTATACAACCCTCATCTCTAGTTCCCTAGCAGTCCCTGGGATCCCTAGGCCGGGATATCTGTCGCCGGGAGACCTAAGGCGACAGACGGAAAGTGGGTAGGATTAGGGTGTAGTGAAGTGGGTTTTCTCACTGCCGGTCGAGCAGACTCACAAGACCGATCATGGTGACGGCTAAGGGTGTCTTGGCCGCAGTGAGAGGTGAGGGGTAGGGTATGAGTCAAAGCCGGGAGTGAGCTAATGACTGGTTTATTTCTTAAAACTATAATCTTATATACTAAACTTATTCTATGTACACATATACACGTATTTAGTTGTGTGCCGTCGGTGTATTGTGCCGATGCAGCATGTCTGAGCCGACCGCCGTACGTGATAAATTACATGATCTTAAAATATCACGCATCTTCCTCGGTGATAAGTTGGATGTGTGTTGGAATGCCAAGAATGTCATGTTCATGTTTGAACAATAATAAAGTTTCGTCTTTTCCAAATCGCTCTGTCAGCTGATTGCCGCCAAATGTTCCTCAATATCGGCGTTCGCGAATCTGACCGTAGATTTCAACGGGTCTTTTATCGTTTTGACAAGAAAGAACCTTTATCTGTGTATCAGTTCAATCGTGTTTGCTTTGGACTCAAGTCTAGCCCATATCACGCGTTACGAGTTGTTCGCCAGTTGATCGCTGATGAAGGCGATCACTTTCCCGCCGCAGCGGCTGTTGCCACTTCCGCTTTGTACATGGATGACATTGCCTGTAGTGTCATATCCGCTCCGCTAGCAATTTCGCTTTGTGAAGAGCTTATTCAGCTTTTCAAGCGAGGCCAGTTTGATCTTGTCAAATGGACAAGCAACTCTAAGGAGGTTCTCGCACGCATACCAGAATCTCATAAGGCTTCTCCAGACATTGAGTTTGAGAAGTCTGTACCGCATAAGGTTCTCGGTTTACGCTGGGACAAATCCTGCGATAGTTTTCGGTTTGACGTCTCACCACCAGATGATTAGTGCACCAAACGCACTATGCTGTCCACAGTGGCTCGACTATGGGACATAATGGGTTTTGTGGCTCCCACAATTTTGTACGCCAAGCTCTTGATCAAAGAGCTTTGGCTATCAAAGTGTGAGTGGGATGAAACACCCCCTGACCATATTGTCGCCGCTTGGGGCCAGTTTTGTATTGAGCTTACCGCGCTCAATCAAGTTACTATTCCGCGTCATCTTGGGTTGGTAGATGGATGTACCATCAACTTGATAGGTTTCGCTGACGCCAGCGAGCGTGCTTACGGTGGAGTCGTATATCTGCAAGTCCGCATTGGTTCTAACTACTCGGTGCAGTTAGTTTGTGCCAAGTCTAAGGTCTCGCCTGTTAAAACCGTTTCAGTTGCGAGACTGGAGTTGTGCGCGGCCCTTCTGCTGTCTCAGTTGCTCCGCAAGGTTCAAGACACAGTTTTGCCCCACTACCCCATTAATAAATTATACGCATTTTCCGACTCCAAAGTAGTGCTCGCTTGGATTCATTCTTCTCCTCATCGCTGGCAGACTTTTGTCGCCAACCTCGTTAGCAAATTGATTGAACTGGTTCCTGCTACTTGTTTCAATCACGTCGCGGGTATTGAGAACCCCGCAGATTGCTTGTCTCGTGGTGTCACTCCACTTAATCTTCTGCATCATCCATTGTGGCGTCGTGGACCTTCTTGGATCTCCCATGATCCGTCAGAATGGCCCATGCAACCCTTTGACCACAGTGCAGAAGACGAAGATGTACCCGAGCGGAAGTCTGTTTCTTATCCCGTGATTGCTGAGGTTGCGGAGTCTCCCATCTATGCACTCGCACTACGCATGTCATCGTGGTCTAAGTTACTCCGCGCCATCGTTTATGTCTAAAGGTTTCTTAGGCACCTACCTAATGAGACTTTTGTATGAAGTACTGATCTGAAATTCGCAGAATGTAAGTTACTACGAGCTGTACAAGCTGTTCATTTTAGTAACGACATTCAAAATTTAAAGGACAATGTACCTTGTTCACCCGCTATCCTTAGACTCAAGCCGTTTCTCGATGAACATGGCGTCATACGCGTTGGGGGTCGTCTGTCAAATTTGGATGAACCTTATAACTACAAACATCCTTGTATTCTGCCGCGACATGATCATGTTGTCGACCTTCTTGTTGATTTTTATCACAAGAAGCACCTCCATGCCGGTCCGGAGTTGCTTATGTCCTTACTTAGGCATAAGTATTGGATTTTAGCCGCTCGACGAATAATTCGTCACAGAATACATAAATGTAACGTCTGTTTCAAATTTCGTCCGCGTCCGACTTTCCCTCCTATGGCCGATCTCCCTAGCCAGCGCGTCAACCAGGTTGCTAAAGCGTTTACACACACCGGTTGTGATTACGCAGGACCACTGCAGTATACGCCAGTGCGTGGTCGAGGTGTTAAAAGCCGTAAAGCCCGGCTATGTATTTTTACATGCTTAACGACGCGCGCTACGCATATTGAAGTTGCGACAGATTTAAGCACGGTGTCATTCCTGGCAGCCCTTAAACGATTTCTCTCACGGCGCGGCCCTATACAGTGTTTGTACACGGATAACGGCACTTGTTTTGTGGGCGCAAGCTCTTATTTACGTGACCTTTATAAGTTTCTCAGGGAAGAATATCGTACTCGTCTTCAGGAGGAACTTTCCATAAATCATATCGACTGGAAGTTTATTCCACCAGCATCACCGCATTTCGGTGGATGTTGGGAAAGCATGGTCAAAGTAA
Organism: Euclidia mi; assembly: GCA_944739405.2. Taxonomy (NCBI): domain Eukaryota; kingdom Metazoa; phylum Arthropoda; class Insecta; order Lepidoptera; family Erebidae; genus Euclidia; species Euclidia mi. The sequence continues at coordinate 59,876,519 of OX123197.2, read as the reverse complement.
TTAAAACGCATCTCTTCAAGGTTATAGGTCAACAGATCCTCTCTTACGAAGAGCTTTTAACTGTCCTTGCACAAGTCGAGGCACTGATCAACTCGCGTACGCTCACGGCATTGAGTAGTGACCCTGCAGAACCATCCGCGTTAAGCCCTGCACATTTTCTGAACACAGTGCCATTATCGTCATTTCCGGCTCCTGAAGCAGACTCTTCAAGCTTGCTCCAGAGACATACTCTGCTGGATAAACTCGTGCAGTCGTTCTGGCGGCGCTGGCGTGCGGAATATCTACACCAGCTTCAGGCTATATCCAAGTGGAATAGTCCTGCATCCCCTATACAGGAGGGTACGTTGGTCGTCATAATACATGATAATGCTCCGCCGCTTTCATGGCCGTTAGCCATCGTAGAGAAATTGCATACTTCCAAGGACGGTACAACTCGCGTTGTTACCGTGAAAACCGCCAAGGGGAGTTACGTGCGCCCTGTTGTACGTCTCTGTCCGCTTCCAACTCAGTGAGATCTAGCCTGAAGTTGGACTTACCTCTTAGTTTAAGTATTTAGTTAGTAGTTTTCGCTATTATTGCGTTTGTAGTTTTCGCTAAAGTTAGTTTAGATTAATTTTATTGTCATATCGCTGTCTTAGCCTATTGATGGGTTATGCGGTAGTACACCCAACATAGCTAAGTTCAATTCTATTTTTTTTAAAGGCAACCCTTTAGGGCCGGGGGGATATGGTAGCGCCATCTACCTTCCTATCTGTAACTAATCGCACCAAGATCAATCGTTCCACGTCTAGTGCGAGCGATATCATATTTCCGTCCCGCTCTATCCCTCTCCCTGGAAGAGGCACTGCCTTCCGCCTGATTCGTCGACGCGATCGTGAACGCGAGGGAGAGTCTAGAACATTCCTCCCGATGAGAACGCCGTCTCGATACCGCTCCGCGCCGCACCGCTGTATGTGATTTACCGCTTCCACCAAGGAAAACCCGCTCGTGAGTGAAGTGAAAACAAGCAACTGCATCACGAAAACACCAGGAGGAAAAGAAACGAAGAAGGCTGTATAAGGTAAGTGCCTTCCATCCTGGAAATATCCTATACCCACTCAATCACCTCCTCCCGTATCTATCTCATCTTCCCCTTATTCCTTTCTAGGCAACCCAGAACTCGCCCTGATACAGTCCATCCATTAATCCTTCCCAAGTCGCTTAGAACCCCACGGTTTCCGTGTAACGCCTTAACCAATGATAAAATTATAATTGCGGATAAAAAAATGCTATACATATTTAGGAGTAAATAATTTAGTTTTGACTTTTAGTCAAAATATGACTGTAGTATTCCACCATAAAGTGAATTACCTACCATCTATATCTATACTTATAATAAAACTGTAGAGAGGTCAATTCTGTACATTGAATATATATTCAAAATTAATATTGGAGGACGAATGGTGATCGATACTGGTGCCAAAAATGCAATCAGTAAATTTTTTGTCTCTCTGTCTGTCTGTCTGTCTGTCTGTCTGTCTGTATGTGCACGCATGGGTCAAAAACTACTAAAGGGATTTTAACCAAACTTGGTACGATTGTAGTCCATACTCCTGGGCAGGTTATAGGCTATATAACATAACGCTAAGATACATAGGAGCTGAGCAGTGACGATAAATTTGAAGCAAGTCGGATGAAAATTCGCTTTCGAGCTCTTATCCTCGCATATGTTGATCATTCACCAAAAGTATGTATTACAAAGATGATGGTCTTCAAAAGATCTACAAAAAAGTCCTTTATAGTATATATCTATCTTTTATAAATTGGCCACAATAACGTGTTTAATCGTTAGGCATTTCTTCAAAGTGTATTAAATACATAAATATTTTGTATTTCACATAGATATATCTTTATCAACCTCCCATATTCTAACAGTACACTTTAATATGTATTTTATAAAAAAAAAAATATAGTAATCGGTTTATAAACACACAAGATATAGATGAAATTAAATTTTCGAAATCTCGCCGCGCCAGTATGGGTACGGCTATACGGTTGATTTTTGTTTAACGCGCGAAACGGCCATCTACACATATAATAAAAAGTGATCGATGTCTGTACATGGAAGATATTGAGGAGAATTCAATTTTAAGGGGGGTCTATATTAAAGAAGAGAAGCCAAAAATATAATTATTACAATTTTTGTCTGTTCGTCTGTTTGCCTGTGACTTTGTGCACGCTAATTTCAGAAACATAAACATTTGGAACTTCCAATTTAAATTGAGATTAAATCTGTATGATTAATTATATTAAGTAGGGTTTAGCTTAAGCTGGACGTATTCACACATGTATAAGTAAACAGCTTGCAGAGTGGCGAGTCATTTCATTTTACTGGATGGGGATAAACACTGGGATTACATTGTCTGAAGCAAGTATAAGTAAAAGTCCTCATCGATTACGCCAGGGGTTTGAGATGCTGCATAGTTATTGCATAAATATGAAGACAAACTGGGCGAGGACATTTTAGGTTCCCACAACAATCTAATAAACCGTTGCTTGACAGTAGACATAGTTATATCACAGGTTATATCTATCCTATTACTCAATATGGCCTGCCCGAACCATCATTTGCTGGTGTAAAATGATGTCTCGAGACTTACTGAAGAACAGCGTTTAATATAATTATGATCGTGTGTGTCGTAGCGTGGATAGTGATTTGTGAAAAATACGATTTGTAGATGCTCCGGGTGGAACGGGAAGATTTTTCCTACCAAGGTGATTTCGGCAAAGCTACGAAGCTAAAGTAAGATTACGCTTGCTGTTGCTTCATCGTGATTTAGAGGATGATCGCAGCTATACCCGCTCATTTTTATTTATTACTTTGAGAAATCCTTTCATAGAACAAGCGTCTGGTCACCAAGCAACATAATATATAAGTATCTCATCTTAAAATTAAAAAAATAAGAAAATTTGTCTTTTTGCTACCAATAGTTTTGGCTGCACGTTGTCTGTCAGTCAATTAGTAACGCAATGATTTAATATACCTATACCTACAGACAGGGAACAGCCACATTATTGCAAGGATGAATAATTAAATCAAGAGCGAGTCGGATTCGCCCATGAAGGGCTCTGTGCTAGAGGTATATACTAAACATACCCATTATCTTCACCTAACCATATACCACTATCACTTTTTTACCAGTACAAATAACTTTGTTTTTCATAGTGTTTGTATTAACGACCAAGTTATATTTGCGGTTCTTTTTAATATAAAACTGCTGACCACATATCGTTCAAACTAATTTTGGTTGGTAGTTTTTATTACGATCTACAGCATACCTTTGTTTAGATTTGTCACTCTCTTACTTCAAAAGTTAGAGGGTGGAGGGGCGGGGAACGATATATTTTAAATACCTAGACATGCCCTATTGTAAACATATTTTCACGTCAACGCCATGTATGGAGAGGACCCCTTAATTGTCATTCCTTTTTTATGTTTCTATAAAAGTCGGGCAGCGGTTCACAGAATACGTCATCTTTCTAAAAATATTCAATGCTGTAGTTTTAATGGTTTTGGTATAAGATGGCTGTGACATACGTACATACAGACAGATAGACAGATATGGCGAATCTATCAGGTTTGCGATTTTTGCCATTTTTGGATAAAGAATCCTAAAAAATGCCTACAATATTTAAAATTACGATTGACTTGGACCACGCAGAATTCTGTTAATCACTAAAAGCAGTGACAAAGCTAAGATTTAACGTTATTGTCATCTTATCATAATTATGAGATGAATATACGATGGCACACCGAGAAGCGGTCTAAGCATGTAGATCGCAAACCAAGAGAAATCAAGCTAAATGACGAACCCATAGGCGGTATAACAGTACTTTTACGTGGCGATTTTCTTTAGTCTCTGTCTGTTATACCCCCATACAATATGAGACATGAGCTGATTGTATTATCGCTATGCATTTGATATTAAATATGCGAGCATGATTATGAGGCAACGAACATGCACAGGAATTCTCCGATCTTTTACTCGCGATTGGTAACTTCGCGGTGTAGACCCGCACGAATAAGTGAAAGTAATTTGAGCTATTTTCAGGACATCTACACTATTCAATATAGGTATTATATGCAACTTAAAACATTTTGGGTATCAATCGTGTAGCCTAATGAAAAGACAAATTCCGCGCGAACGGAGTCGCGGGCACAGCTAGTCAATAATAATACTAATCATATTCCAGGATTCAAATGAGATAATTCGATTCCATTATGTTAAAATTATTATTATTATAATATTAACACTATTGTTTATTTCGTTAGGCGAACTTCATTTAATAAAAGACCAAAGACACATTGAACAGTTTCGTATTCACAGTCACTTTCAAGAACCAATATGTCACTGAGGCAGCCATAACATACAAAAAAAACACCTTATCTATTTTGTAACCCGTTTTTTTAACAAGTCATTCGTAGAGAGACAATATTACATCGTAAGCCTATCGATAGGTTATATTATTATCATGACGGATTATCATTCATCATAGCTCTTTTTTCAATGATCTGTTATGATTTATTAAATTAACTCCGTTAATAAACTGTTCACAAGTGTACTATGTTAACCGTTTCTTATGTAAAATATAGCTAATTTTATCTCAGGGGACCAATAGGCACCTGAATAGGTGCCGAATCTTTAACTTATATTGTATATATATTAGAGGGGACGAATGGGTACCTTAAAAATAATATTTTTTATTAAAATACTAATTGGTCCCCTACCAGGAGACCAATGGACACCTATATAGGGGCCGAATCCACAATTTTTATGCTGGGGGACGAATTTTAGGGGACGAATGGGCTCTGACCCATTCTAATTCTGATTGTTTTTTACTTTATTTTTTAAAGCTTATTTGGTCACTCTAATCTGTTACATATCTCATAGCATGTTTTTCTTTTTCACAAAACAATTATCAGTCTAAAGGTAAAATCCTCCAAAATCTAGAGATTAACTTTCATAAAGACTTAATACAGTATTATCGTATTTGCTTTATGAAAATGCCTAACTTTTGGATCAGTAAAGATTAAAATTGTTTCAGCGATAAATATGATAGGCGGGTGCTACAATAGTTGATTGTAAATCTACCCTGTGATGGACATAGGACGTAGCGTGTTACGTTTCAATTCTTGTATTAATTTATAGAACTTCTATCGCCTCAGTTATGCACGCCATCTATCGTACAATTATGACGACTACGGACATTAACGACATCTAACGGTCATCGACGAAACTACGAAGAACGAAGAGTTAAAACACGCTATTATGATATCGAATGCGATTGCTATATAATTATACATAAGTTTATAGCAACTTCTGTTGCTGCAGTACCCATACGTGCTAGGTGCTGTGTAAAATGAAATCATATACAAAGCAAACTGAACGGCTAGAATTGAAACGATGCCAATCTGTTTTTAATGCGTTATAAGTGAAAAATTTTAAGGATTTTAGCTTGCTCCTTCCTGTCAACTTTCAAACAAACGACTGGTTGTAAGTGATTTTCTAACCTCTCAGTATCTCGTGGATAGGTATCCACGACAACGCTTTATGTGTTCCACTAGTCAGAGTATGTCTGAGGTCTGTGTGTTCTTAAAATCTCGATCGCATCATTATTACAGGAGTTATTTTTATATAAAAAGACCTTTATGTTTTAATAATGTGAGGATGGCCGCAGCTACGCTCACACATTTAATTTTAAGTAAATCGCTTCTGCCCGTAGTTTTGGTTTGGCTGTGCGTTGTCTGTCAGCCAGTCAGTAAGAATTATAGATGCCATATACAGATATCATAGAATTCCTTGTCTGATTTAGGACTCAATTTACGAAAACATAACTGGAAAATAATTTGTATAATTATTTTAAAATATTTTTCTTTACGTCATATTTTCTAAAATGATCTTCCATTTTTGGTATGATATATCACAGAATATATTTCACTCCCAAACAACAAAAATACTTACACACTAAAACGAAAATACTTAGATTTTTATGTCACAACTATCCTTAAAACGCCCTTATTAAAATCATCACTTAAAACTTGCTATAAAATGAAATAAATAAAATAATATCAACCAAGCAAATGAACAAAACGATTATGGTGACACTAAAAATCTAAATTAAAACTTTAAGATATAAACTAGAAATAAGAAGTAAGTCAAATGAAATTCTTTTATTTGGTTTGGTGGGTTTATTAAAAAAGAAACAATGGAAATGTTAATTATGAACCTAACAAAAGACCTTACTATTGAATAGACTTCTTTGAAAAGTTTTTACTTGTATACTAAGAAGCTTTGCGAGTGAACCCAAAATAAAAACCTCTTATTTTTTTGTGGAATATGGAAATTTAGACTGCCTCCGTGGTCCAGTGGATAGCGTATGCGACTGCTGATCGGAGGTCCCGGGTTAGATTCCCGGGTCGGGCAAACGTTTTGCTGGGTTTTTCCAAATTCTCAGTAGCAGCACGGAGTCTGGTGATGGCCCGGTAACGGCAATAGGCCCCTAGGTTCCCTATTACGTGGGGCCTAAAAATTCATGGCAAAATGTGGGTGTAATACCTATTACGCCTCTGCCTACCCCTTCAGAGATAAAGGCGTGAGTCTATATAAAAAATAATTAATGCTAAAAACGTACATGTAGTTAAATTGAGTACGGTAGATAAGAATGAAAATTTCAGCTTCTCCGTTTTCTTTCGTTCCTACAAGCCAAAGACCAGGAGACATTTTTACAAATTTATTTCACCGGAGGCGGGTAAAATTAGCCTTATAATTAAAAAGGCTTCATAACTTATTTAGCCGTCAGTCACATAATCCTCAGGCAAACCTCCTAGGAAATTTTAATAAGAAAACTTTGGAAACTAATGAGATGCACTTTACGTTCTATAGACGTGCTGTGAATACTTGATCTTTCTTTACATACTGAATGTCTCCTTTATTACAATATGGGGAGAAGCTTAGCTTATGGAATAGGGTAAGCGCGTTTGCTGAGGATGAGATGTTGATGGCTGTGTTAGTTTTTGTTGGTACCTTGTTTAAGAGTTTCACTGTACATGTGGTGTAGCGAATTGAACCGTCGCTTCACCGATTTGCATTGTCAGCACAATGAAAAATTTCACCCCCTCTACTCTGACGCAACTCCCGCGGTGCTCAGTGCTACCATGACTGCGTGGTGATGGGTTTGTGAGTGGTGCATCGAAAAGCGCGGCATTTTGCTCATCACGCGCCCGTTCGTGTAAGAATTTTTTTTGTTAATAACAAAATTGATTTGATTGTGTTTTCGTAGTTATTATGCACAGTTATTGATTAACTGAGTGGATATTATATTATTTACATGTTTTATTTGGTTCTTACAGTAAACAAGGTCTACAATGGGTGATCGGCAAGTTCTCAAAGAAGAATGGTTGGTTTCATCCCAAGTGTTGTAACATCTTGAGACCTATATCAAACTAGAAGGTGCCCGCAGCTACGCCCGTTCATTAAATGTTTTTGCCGGACCCCGTAGTAGTTTCGGGATATCTCTATAGTCACCAATGAATATTCATGATAAATTTTTCAGCTTCTTATGCCCCGTTGTTTTGGCTGTAGCTTGCTGTCATACAGTCAGTAACAAAAGAATTTTATATATACAGATGAAAGGTATCAAGAAGTGTTACTTTTTTAAAGGGTGTAACTCTGTAACATGTACAGGGAAAATGTTATAGGGGCTTAAAAAAATATAACTTGCGAGGGCTTATCTGAGCGAACACCTAAGAAATAGCATGTAGAGAATCAAAATATGCATAGGAATATGCTTGGCAAATCAATTGTCGTATCACTAGTATCGTATCAGTAGGATAAGGTGCTCAATACCACATTCACATAACGCCACTTTCGCAAAATGCTACACTTTCTATATGCCACATTAGCAAAATGCGTTCAAGAAAATTATGCATTTTGTGCAGTATATCATTGTGCACCAAGCATGGTACTTTAAATAAATAAATACTTTTAATTTATCATAAAATGTAAATTTATAGCAAAAATATAATTGACCTTATAGAAAACGTCATTTGAAGTAGGGGAGCGGGGGGCACGTTGTTACAGGGGTAAGTAGTTACACGCGTTTTTTACCGGGATTTCAAACTCTTTGATAGACATAATTGGACTCATTCCTTTTCTTATAACATCGTGCATTAAATAAAAACAATCAGTGACCCGCCAAGCGCTAAGCTGCTAGGCTGTGTGCGTGTGTCCCGATTTCAACCAAGTAAGTAAAAAAATCCTTTACGAAATTTTTGATTCCTGATGACTATATCTTTTATTTTGTCAAAATGTTTAACCTTGAATGTTTATAATATATCTACCTTTAATTTAAAATATTGTTTTAATCTACTATCGATATCCATTAATAATGACTTCAATTTATATTAAAATACGTGCCATGGGGCAAGTAGTTACAATTGTTTGGGGTAAGTTGTTACGTGTAATAACTCAACCCAAAAATATTACCATATCGGGTATTGTACCGTTCGTTTTCTTATTTTAAAAATTCTACATATTTTTTGTTTTTCCAGAATGAGAAACAATAAAAGAAAAACAGAAAGAGATATAACTGGTAAAGACTTTTATGAATCTGCTGCAGCAGAAGTACTTCAGAATAAAACGAGCATTCGTAAAGCAAGCGAGATGTTTAATTTGTGTCCGATGTACTTATCCAGGTATACCAAAAACAACGAAGGTTGCTCATTGGGTTACGGTAAACCTAGATTAACGTAACCCAATGATTATAAGATTTAAAAATGTTCCTGCCAAAGTGATTTTCTACAAAAATACTTAAATAATTACCATAATAGATATTATAATTACTCATAAATGATAGAAGACTGTATAAAGTGATCTCTATTGTTTATTTTGTTTTGAAATACTAATAAAAAATATGTATCACTAATGATTTTGTTTATTTATCTACCGTAACATCGTGCCCCGATGATGTAACAACTAGCCCCGATTCCGGGGCTAGTTGTTACAATCTACTTGTTTAGTTAAATTCGCCATTGTGAAAAAAATACATAAATTTTAATAATTTTTCAGTCATATTTTAATAGCTAAATAGACATACTAACATTACAAGTAATCAAATGTATAATTTATTTGATAGCTTTTGTCATATTAACAACTATCTAAAAATTGTAACAACGTGCCCCCCGCTCCCCTAGCGTGAGAGTTTTGCTCACGCACGCCTGCTCGTGTAACTTTTTAGGGCGCGCCTTCTCATGGGTTAATTGACAGGGACTTGCTAGTTGGGTTCTTTTTTGGTGCGTCATACGCCCAGAAAGGTTGGTGTAAGATTTTGCCTAGCAACATTTGTATTAGCATCATCGTCTCTGTCCTAGCGTGGATTTAGTTGCAATTTCAAGAAATTCTTCCTGGAACTTAGAATTTACTGTCTACTATAATCCAAAAATACTATCTTTGTCACAGAATAATTGCTGTCTGACCTCTGCAATAGAAATACATTGTAACATACCTACTAACTACAGTTCAGTCAAGCGTCGGGAAGTTTAAAGGTTCTGATTTCCCGTAACGACTGTCAAAGGTCTTGTTGGCATCCGGAACCGACGGTTTTACGTGCTCTCAAAGGCACGGAAGGGACAGGTGACAAAGATGTTTTAGAATGAATTGACAAATTCTTGCGGTCGCTTGTTGTTGTTCGTCATGTTTCTTTTAACCAATTTGTTTTGTTGGTCCAAAATTTGTTAGCAAACACGTGCTAATAATACCTACAATGAACTCAAATAAAATGTTGTTTGCATGTGTAATGATTTAAACTGTTTCTTCGGTATTGTCGGTGCGCGCATTTCTTGAGTTCGATTCCCATTAGATATATCGTGTGATGCATACTTTTTAGTACATTAATTTTTGCCAAAATTTTCTAGACGTTTATAGTCTGTAAGATGCGTGTGTGCAAATTCTTTGTGTACAAGTTAGGGCCTAACCTTCGATAGCTCTTAAGTATAGCCCTAAGCTTGCACGTACCTAAACCTAGACTTATCCTAATTTAAGCCTACTGGTTCCTATATCTAGCCTAACCTATCTTATGATATACCTATCCCTATTTTAGATCTAACTCTAACCTAACTCCCTAGTCTACCCTAGCCCTGTTAGGTATAGTGTATAGCGAGGCCGTGTACACTGTGGTCACACAGACTGTCGCGTATACAACCCTAATCCCTAGTTCCCTAGCAGTCCCTGGGATCCCTAGGCCGGGATATCTGTCGCCGGGAGACCTAAGGCGACAGACGGAAAGTGGGTAGGATTAGGGTGTAGTGAAGTGGGTTTTCTCACTGCCGGTCGAGCAGACTCACAAGACTGATCATGGTGACGGCTAAGGGTGTCTTGGCCGCAGTGAGAGGTGAGGGGTAGGGTATGAGTCAAAGCCGGGAGTGAGCTAATGACTGGTTTATTTCTTAAAACTATAATCTTATATACTAAACTTATTCTATGTACACATATACACGTATTTACTTGTGTGCCGTCGGTGTATTGTGCCGATGCAGCATGTCTGAGCCAACCGCCGTACGTGATAAATTACATGATCTTAAAATATCACGCATCTTCCTCGGTGATAAGTTGGATGTGTGTTGGAATGCCAAGAATGTCATGTTCATGTTTGAACATTCTGGCGTCTCTTCGGGATAGGCTTCAGGAAGGTCATGTTCCGGCGTGAACATTCTAGCGCCTCTCCGGGGCAGGCTCTAGAAAGTTCTTATGTTCAGGCGTGAACATTCTGGCGTCTCTTCGGCGTAGGCTTCAACTCAACGTTAACGGCATCTGTAGTTTGTTGTTCACTGGTGATTCGTTTTCTTGACGGCTTCGGTTGGCTGGCTGTAGGCCATGTATGATGCGGTCCTGGCAGCGGCAGCTTATTGCGTTGCTTGCTGTGGAACCTTGAGGATCGTTGCGGTGGATATGTTAAGTACCTATGTGTAGTAGGAAAAAACAAGGTATCTTTTATATTTAGTCAACATGCAGTTGTTTTGTACCATTGCATGTTATTCACCCCTCCAGAAATTCCATCCCTTCTCTTATTTAGTAGTAGTAGTAGTAGACGTTGTAGTAGTAGTAGTGTAGTAGTAGTAGTAGTGTAGTAGTTGTAGTAGTAGACGTTGTAGTAGTAGTAGTATTCGTTGTAGTAGTAGTATTAGTAGTAGTAGTAGTGTAGTATTTGTAGTAGTAGTAGTCGTTGTAGTAGTAGTAGTAAACTTAGTATATTCGTAAAAATTTAGCGCCCATGAACTCTGATCGCGCAGAACTCGTATACAAGTGTGTATCGCGGCTGTGGCAGTAACTTGTTACGAGGACGATGGCGGTTTGTCAACACTGTGGTTTTCTGGGAGTCAGGTTCGATTGGACTTCATGACTTGTAACATGTTCTTAATTGTAAAGGTATGGGTCCTTGATTTGTTTATCTAAGGCCCTTGTTATGTATTCATTGTTATTTGCTTCCTCTAGCCAATCCTAACTTGTTTACGTAGATATGTCTTTCCCTAAACTTGGTTGCAATCTCGTCCTCGAAACGGTAAGTGCGACTTCTCGAGTACCGGGGCGACCCGCTTGTGGGAGACCGATACCTAATTCGCTACCGCCCGACGCAATCAAGTTAGTTAGTCTCTTACTATACCACGAGACTAGTGCGATTGGGGAACACTAGCCCGCAATATAATAAGTGTCAGTCAGTCAACTAGACAGCCTACGGGAACAGGAGTTCCAGATATGTTATATCGCTTTTGCTCGAAGGACCATTGTACAAGTTAGGGCCTAACCTTCGATAGCTCTTAAGTATAGCCCTAAGCTTGCACGTACCTAAACCTAGACTTATCCTAATTTAAGCCTACTGGTTCCTATATCTAGCCTAACCTATCTTATGATATACCTATCCCTATTTTAGATCTAACTCTAACCTAACTCCCTAGTCTACCCTAGCCCTGTTAGGTATAGTGTATAGCGAGGCCGTGTACACTGTGGTCACACAGACTGTCGCGTATACAACCCTAATCCCTAGTTCCCTAGCAGTCCCTGGGATCCCTAGGCCGGGATATCTGTTGCCGGGAGACCTAAGGCGACAGACGGAAAGTGGGTAGGATTAGGGTGTAGTGAAGTGGGTTTTCTCACTGCCGGTCGAGCAGACTCACAAGACCGATCATGGTGACGGCTAAGGGTGTCTTGGCCGCAGTGAGAGGTGAGGGGTAGGGTATGAGTCAAAGCCGGGAGTGAGCTAATGACTGGTTTATTTCTTAAAACTATAATCTTATATACTAAACTTATTCTATGTACACATATACACGTATTTAGTTGTGTGCCGTCGGTGTATTGTGCCGATGCAGCATGTCTGAGCCGACCGCCGTACGTGATAAATTACATGATCTTAAAATATCACGCATCTTCCTCGGTGATAAGTTGGATGTGTGTTGGAATGCCAAGAATGTCATGTTCATGTTTGAACACTTTGTTATCCTAAAAAATGCTGTCTCTAGACTATCGACATAATATTACATAATCAACATCATTAGCGCCTTATATTATTAAATTTTTTATTTATTTATTTATTTAAAGTCTCACGCCTATATCCCCGAAGGGGTAGGCAGAGGTGTAAATACTGCACCCACATTTCGCCATGAATATTTAGGTCCCACGTAATAGGGGGCGAGCCTATTGCCGTTACCAGGCACATCACCAGACTCCGGGCTGCTACTGAGTATTCAGAAAAACCCAGTAACGCTTTTGCCCGACCCGGGAATCGAACCGGGGACCTTCGATCAGTAGTCTCATACACTATCCACTGGACCATGGAGGCATTATTATTATACACTGCTGATTTATTATAAAAATCAACATCGGCGAAAGATTATCCAATATAAGCTAAGCAAATGTTTTAATCCCTTGTCAAAACGCAGCAGAATATCCCACAATCCTTTAACTCATATATTTAAGAAGTTTTCCTTTTCAATTAACTAGTCTTAGCTATCGCTCCTACTACACATTTATAAAGCCCAAAGAAAGAACACATTCTCAGCTAACACAATCTCCTGTAGAAGGCTTGGAATGAAAAGATTTGTTAAAAGTCCTTTTATTTGCACAAGGAGCGGTCGGAACAAAATGAACAGACGGAAATGAACCCAGACCTTAGAGGTCTGAAGCAGACCTCGTTACCACTGGACTAATGAGCCAAACAACCTTTAATTTTTGGACGTAGTTTTGAGGGTTCCGTAGTAAACTACAAGGAACGCTTAAAGTTTTGCTATGTACGTCCAACTATCTGTCCGTCCGCGGTTTTACGCAAAATGAAATTTGGCATGGTTGTAACATTGTAACTGGAATTTTGAAAAAAAAAACAAATTTGGATACTAGAAGATACACCTAACTGGGGAATCGAATTCTTTTTTTTGACATTGTATGGGATATCTTTAGACAGGTATTTCAAAAACACTAGGTTTATTTTAACGAGATTCTTGTTTAGGGACCCATCTACGATATATTTAGGAAATATTTTCAATCGCATGGTGTCCCCTGCCCCCTATCTTTTAGACCGAAGTATGTAGGTATGCTAAATAGTGACATATAATGAACTTTAACTGAAAATTATGAGGACTATTTAGACTTCACTAATTAACGAGTAAAAGAAAATTAACTTATACTTCTACTTGCGCTCAATAAAATGATTACTGTGCTTAAGTCCTTCTGTCCTTAGGTCACTGGGTAAAGGGTGCTACGGAACCCTGCATTGTGCATGGCCCGAATAACACTTGGCCGGTTTGGTACAAATAGCCGCCCGCTAAAGGGTAAAGTTGGTACAATGCTTTGATACAATTAATTAAGGCGTCGTTGTAATTCTAAACTTTCTCCATAGCATCTAATACAATACTTTTATTCAATGTTGTTGTGGAGTTTGGAGCTGTATAAATATAATATTACAAAATCGGTCACAGTACCGAGTCTGGTAATAAAAAACGGCAAAAGGTACGCCCTCTATTAAGCGGGAGCTGACAATGCATAACTTCTTTTCATAGTAACAAAATGTTTGGGCAGTATAACACCTCTGCCTACCCCTTCGGGGATACATGCGTAGGTATATAAAAATTACAAAAATATTTCAAAATTTATCGAGTAATCTCTTCTCTTGGCGTCTTGGCGATAGATGGCGTTATTCTCAATAAATATCGCCTTTTGTATCAGTACTAATATATTAATATAATATAACATGAAAAATAGTACAGCTGGCCTTACCTATCTGTGTACAAATTAAGCATTTATCTTCAAAATTTGGAAAACGAGATACAATATTGTATTAATAAATTAATAATGACCTTATTTGTCGTTGATTATGATAACATGGCTCTAAAAACTTTAATTGATCAATGTGTTTCCCAAAGAAAAATATGATGTCGGATTGATTGATTTTTGATTGATCAAGTTCTTTATTAGTACATCAATTTATGTAATAAATCGTCGTACCAAACAAAATCGAACGCTTTTTCTATATCTAATAAAATCATGCCTGTGGCAGGCCACAGTTGAGACCGTGGGCTATGTGTTCGGCCACTCTTGCTAATTGTTGTGTGGTGGAGTGGGAGCTACGAAATTCAAACTGCTCAGGGACCAACTTATGTGCGGTTAACTTGGAAAGGTGAGACAGGATAATTGATTCTAAGAGTTTGCCAATGGTAGGTAGTAAACTGATAGGTCGATAGCTAGATGGAATACTCGGATCTTTTCCAGGCTTTTTTATAGCTATAATTTTAGCGTGTTTTAAAGTTTTGGGGAAGTAGGCAAAGCGCAAGCAAGCGTTGAAAACCTTAGTCACATAAACTATTGCCTTTTGAGGTAAGTTTTTGAGTAGGCCATTACCTAAACCACCCGGACCAGGCGCTTTTTGTGATTTTAATTTTTTAAGGAGCTTACGAATTTCGTTAGGCCTAACTAGTGATGGATGGTCATCCAAGCGGTAAGAATCTAGCATCCTGATAGATTCCTTAACTTGCGTTTCGGTGTTAACGTCACTGACCCAGTGTTGGTAAGGTTCATATTCGCAAGAAAAGTGTTTGCAAGAGTCTCGCATTGTTCGAGATCTGATGAGGTGCTCACATTGTTTGACATTATCAAGGGACGAATAGATTGCGGTTGGTAGTTGATGGACTTAACTATTCTCCATAAGTCTGAAGAAGGGTTGGTTATTTTGGCAAGTTTATTATTCCAGATCTCATCGTTTCGGGCTTGGATTTTGGATTTTATACATTTCATCATCATGTTTATTTGTGAAAATAACTGGCGTCGAATATAGGGGTTGTGTTCCTTAGTTTACGATATTGGTTTTTTAGTCTTATTAGCGATTTGATTCGTCGAGGAAGCTTAAAACTGCCATTATTAAGTAATTTAGGTACAGCTTTATCTCGAGCATTAGTAGGGGAAGCTTGAATTAGTTCCACCATAGCTTGGTCAATCGCTTCAGGGGAATTGAATGTGGATTGATTTAACGTTATTGAGTTATTCAACTGACACCTAAAAGCTTTCCAATTGGTTTTATTGTAATTGAAGATGACACGCTTTTGAGTCATGACTTTGCCGGTGACTGTAAAAAAGACAGGCAAGTAAGTGGTTAGAAGATAAGCCGTTAATTACCTGGGGCTCCGAGAGGTGGTGAACAGAGTTGGCTAGTATAATGTCTGGAGTTGAAGGTACATGGGTGCTGTGGTAATGGACTAATGTGGGACTAGAAGGAGCATAAATATCATATTCTCTGTTTAGCATGTGGTCGAATAGTATTTCACCATGGGGATTGGCTTGAGGACAGTACCAATAAGGATGTTTGGTGTTCAAATCACCCATAATTAGAATTTTGGGGTGAGCATTAATGATTATGTCTAAGTCTTTCGGAAGTGAAGCAAGGTTAGGTGATTGATAGGCTGAGACGATGGCAATGTTTTGATTTGACATGGATAACAATAATCCTATGCATTCCAAGTTTTTTGTCATAAACGGTTTTAATGGAGTGTGAATTATGTCATATCTCACTAAAATAGCAACGCCCTGACCATGCCCATCAGGTTTTTTGTCTCGCCTGTAGCGCTTGAAGCCTGGTGTGAGTAAATTTAAACGGGCAGTTATCCTGGTTTCTGACAAGGCTATGATATCAATTGAAAGCTCGCTTACCAAATCCAACAGTTCCGTTATTTTTGAACGAATGCCGTCGGCATTCCAGTAAAGTATGCGTAAATTTTGTAAACTACACATATTGGCCAAGATGGGTCAAGATTAAAATGACTTTATCCATCATACTAGCACATCCTAGAAATTGACTTTTGATATTTTTAATCGTCATTAAGATAGCTATCATATCAGCTGTCGCCTGGTCTTGAGTGTTTTCTGAGGTCTTGTTTTTCTGGGTATTGATAGCTGCAACTTGGCTCCATGATCAACAGTCGCCGTGTGTCATTGCTGTGAGTGGACGTGTCGCACTTTTGAGTTGATCAGTATTTAATTAATTACTTTGTGGAATTCGTTACAAGTACACCGAATATCGGACCCTCTCTTACTATCTTGCGGGAGTGCCCATATACCTCGGCGTCCATATTGAAAATTGTGTTCCTGTCCTCTTCGCACAGCCCAGGAACGGAGGATCGTAAGTTTACTGATACTTACAATATTATAGTGGAAATATTTGTAGAAACATCACAAAAAGCCAATCCGTGGTGAGGCTCGAACTTGGGCCTGCTGAGTGTCGAGCGGATTGTGAGGCGAGTGTCTTAGCCACTCGGCCACGATTATTGAGCGCCCTGGCGTGAAATTACAGACCGCTTTGGACTACACTAGTGAGCAATCACTCATAGGTGGATTATTATTATATTATTGAATTTCTACGTTGATTATTGATATTGATTTTGTGAATTAATATAAAATATATATATATATACAAATATAAAGCATCATGCCTACATCACCGAATAAGCAAAGCTTATCAAACCTAGATATTCCGTCAGCTACAGAGATCCCTACCAATGTCACCACTAGAAAGCGCAAAACACCAGCAAATGATTTGACTAGTATGTTTGAAGCGCTTAAATCCGATTTGATGCAGACTCTTAACGACTGGCGTCGAGATATGACCTGTCAATTCGAACATATTAACCAGAATATTTGCAGCATAAAAAGTGATCTCGATCACTATAAAGCTGAAATAAAGAAAGAATTGGGATCTTTAATTACCGAACAATCTAAAACAGCATTACAATGTGCCGAATTGTCAAAGGAAGTCAGTCACATTAAGGAATCCAGCGAATTCATCACCAACCAATATCACGATCTTAAAAACAAAGTGAATGGCTTATCTACCCAAAATAATGAGCAATATATCAATACGGTCACAGCTCTTGAGGCTAAAATTGATTTGCTAGAACAACAGGCCAGGCAATGTAACATCGAGATCTCAAACATGCCAGAAAATCGCAACGAGAACCTTATTACCATACTTGGAGATTTGTGTAAAAAACTAGGCAGCAACATTAAAAAAGAAGATATAGTCTCCATTCATCGCGTTCCTCATGCTGCACAGAGTAACAAGCCCAAAAACATAATCGTAAAATTCACTACAAGACTCCTTCGTGACAATATAATCAGTGCATATAGGCTCAAAAGGGGGCTTACTTCGGATTTGCTGGGTATACCCGGCACGTCACATACGATATTTGTTAACGAACATCTCACGCTCCGAAACAAACAGCTTTTTCATAAAACGAGGGAGGCAGCTAAGAAGGAAGGATATAAATATACCTGGACTAAACACTCTACTATACTCGTCAGAGAGAATGACAACACTCCGGTACTGGCTATTCGATCTCTGGAAGACATTAAAAAAATCAAGGCTTCTAGTACATTTAAAGATAAAATCAGTAGTTAAATTTAATTATAATATTTTCTTTAAATTGTATAATTGTATTAATTTGAGTTGTGTCGCAAGTGAATCAATCACTGCTGTATTTTTCATAAAATATGTTAGTACTTTAGGTTTTGAACTTTTTTCGGGTGCAATGATGTGTGGAGACCGTTGTCTGTTGTGGCAACTAGTAGTTTTAATATATCATACAAATGAACAGTCACAATCCTTTACCAATATACATTATAAGTTTACAGCATTAAAAATAAATATTACTAATGACCACTAACAATAATAGCTTGACGATGTACTACCAAAATTGTCGTGGAATGCGAACTAAATTACAAACTATATACTTTAACATACTGTCAAACGCATATGATATAATTATTTTGACTGAAACTTGGCTTAATTGTAACATAAATGATGCTGAGTTTATCGATGAAAGGTACATTACTTTTAGATGTGATAGAGATCTTAATTCTTCCCAAAAACTAGACGGAGGTGGGGTATTAATAGCTATCGCTAAACACCTTCAGCCTCGCAGTGTAACATTGCCAACATCTACATTACTGGCAAAATATATGGAACTTATTTTTGTGGAACTCCCGGGTACCGAATTGACGGGATGTTATATAGTTGGTGCGGCATATGTCTCGGACAAAGCACCTGTAGCCGCTTACAACTTATATTTTGACATTACTAACGACGTAATAAGAACAAGTGGTAGCGCTAATTTTCTACTAGCTGGTGACTATAATATCCCTGAAGCTAACCGGGAGCCACAATCTAATACAAATTTGGTTATATGTAAAGGTACATCTACCGTTTGCGAACAGTTACGTAATTTTATGACTATTCATAACGCCTTCCAATGTAATGCAATACAAAATGCACATGCTAGAACATTGGATTTAGTTATCACTAATAAAAGTGATTGTTTTACTTTCGAATCTCACAATTTTATATCCGTTCCTGTAGATGCCCATCATCCGCCGTTTTATACTACTATTCCTTTCACACCTGGTACTACTGGTACTACTCCCATGAATCGTCTACGTTTAAATAAATACAACTTTATTAGAGCAAATTATCAACTTATAAATGATGAACTGAACATTATTCAATGGGATGTCCTATTTAGAGATATATCAGCAGAGAACTCAGTTAATATATTTTACGAAAAAATTTACAGCATTGTGAAATCACATGTTCCTTTAAATAAGCCAAGATCAATGAAGTATCCGGTTTGGTTTAGCCCGTCACTCATACATATATACAAAAATAAACAAAAAGAGTGGCATAAATGGAAAATTTATAAAAACACATCTAGTTACGAAATATTTTCACTGTTCAGGGCTAAATTCAAGACAGAAGTTAGTCAATGTTACAAAAGATACATAAAATGTGTAGAGGATTCCATCCCAAAAAATATCAAGCACTTTTGGTCATATGTATCAAATAAAAAAGTTAAGGACGGAATACCATCGACTTTATCGTACATAAACCAAACCTCAAGTGATCCTGAAAAAAATTGTGGTATGTTCTCTTCATTCTTCCACTCTGTCTATGCAGCATCCACTTTATCGCCTAATTGGTCACCAGCTGCTAACATCTCTGAACAATGCCATATTGTAAATGATCTCTATTTTGACATCAACACAGTTAATCGGGAATTAAGGTGTTTAGATGCTACTAAAGCACCCGGACCGGATATGCTGCCTGCGGCGTTCCTCAAACATACAGCTGAATCCATAAGTAAACCATTGCATATAATTTTTAACAAATGTATAACTGAGGGATATTTCCCTGATCTATGGAAATGTGCATATATTGTACCTGTTTATAAAAGTGGTTCCAGAAATATGGTAGAGAACTACCGACCCATATCAATATTGTGTTCAATTGCCAAGCTTTTCGAAAGACTAGTTCATGCCGCCATCTACCCATTAATTAAAAACAGATCATCCCCGAACAGCACGGTTTTGTAAAACAAAGATCTACGACCTCTAACTTGGCCCTATACTCAGACTTCTTGTTCCGCAACATTGATAGACGTATACAGGTAGACGCAGTCTACACTGATTGCCAAAAAGCGTTTGATAGAGTAGATCATGAAATTCTCCTTAATAAAATTGCGTTCAATGGCATCAGAGGCAACTTATTACGATGGTTCAGCTCGTATATTAACAATAGGAGTCAAGTAGTTGTGGTTAATGGATATACGTCAGAAAGCGTCAGGGTAACATCAGGTATTCCGCAGGGCTCCATATTAGGCCCACTTCTTTTTATTATCTTTATAAATGACATAAATACATGCTTTCAAGATACAAACTTTCTTTTGTATGCTGATGACTTAAAAGTATATAAAAGTATCAAGAATATCAATGACTGTATCAGCTTTCAAAATGATCTTAATAGACTAACAGAGTATTGCAAACTTAATAAACTAAATCTAAATATTTCTAAATGTCACACTATAAGCTTTACCAAAAACAAAACCATTATAAATTACAATTACTCCTTGTGCGATAACGTTTTAACGCGGGTTACGAATGTAAAAGACCTAGGCATATTATTCGATGATAAACTACATATGGACCTCCATACTGAACACATAATAACAAAAGCATTTCAAATGTTTGGTTTTGTTATGCGGCTTGCCTCTGATTTTGTGCGACCTTCCACTTATCTTCTTTTATATTATACCCTTATTCGCTCACAGCTAGAATACGCTTGCTTGGTATGGGATCCTTTATATGATAAGTACAAACAGGTCATAGAGAAAGTACAAAAAAAGTTCCTACGTACAATGCAATACAAATGTCATCGTACCCGATCATCTTACGAATACCTATTAGATCAATACAACTTGCTTTCTCTTGAAAGACGGCGAGTGCTTCTTCAGACAATGACACTTTATGACTTAGTGCATAATAACCTAGACTGTATCGGTTTAAGCAGTGTTATAAAACTGGTAGTACCCACACTGGTTCAGCGCCGCGGGGTGCACGATTACCCGCTCTTTGCTACAGACCCGTACCGAACGAATGCCGGTGCGCGCGCTCCACTCACACACCTTGCACACATATACAACAATTTTTTTCAAAATGTTGATATTTTTGCCTTACCAAGACACGTATTTAGAAAACAAATAATTGAAAAGTTAAAATTAATGATATGATATATTCGCTTGAGACATAACCAAACTCGAAATAAGATTAAAATCAAACAAATTAATTAGCAAGTAACTTGCAATATTAAAGTACCCAATTATGTTTGTTTGCAAATAATACTGATAGCTTATTTGTTTGTAGCACGTTTAGAACAGCAATGTTTAAAAGTAATCTGTGGAAAATGTCGCAGTTATTACGATAAGTAATTTACAAGAAAATGTACTACCTTAAGCATATATATTGTAATATCGTTTTTTTTCCAAATAAAGTAAAATAAAAAAAAAAAAAAAATGATCGCTCGTCTACCACATTTGTCTTCACTAGAGGCTTCATAGATTTTGAGGCTTTAAGTTGGTCTTGTCACACTTGCAGCATCTTTATATAATTTTCGCGTTCTTTGCATTGACGAAAGTTTGCAGGATGATTTCCGCCACAATTGCAGCATTTCGCTGGTTGATCTCGAGACTTTTTAGGACAGTCTTCTGTTTTATGTGAGTCAGTGCACTTTACGCAACGGGGATGGTTCGGCGATACACCGAAACCGTAGGTTCTAGGCGACTTGGAGAAGGAAATGGACTGTATACAAAGGATAGCGGGTTTTTAGTCGCCTAGGATTGGATACGGGAAGAGGATGTGGAAAAGGATTGTGAGTGGGTATAGGATATTCTAATGATGAGGGGCACTTACCTTGTACGGCAATCTTCTTCTTCTCAGAAGGGCAGTCTCCTGGTGGTTTCGTGATGCAGCTGCTGATTCACTACACTACACAAACACTTCCACTTGCGAGCGGTTTTATAAGCGGTAATAATTATAGCGTGAGCGGCGCGGTGCGATACGGTACGGCAGACGCGTATTTAGCGAATCGAATGTTCTCGAAAATTCTGGACTGTCTCTCGCGTCGACGTTTCGCGGCGACCAATCCGAGAAAGGCGTGCCCCTTCTTGGGGATGGGATAGAGAGGGATAGAAACAAAAGGCATCGCTCGCATTGGCCAAGCAGCGACCAACCATTGACGTTGATGCGATTAGTTACAGATAGGAAGGTAGATGGCGCTACCATATCCCCCCGGCCCTAAAGAGTTGCCTTTAAAAAAATAGAATTGAACTTAGCTATGTTGGGTGTACTACCGCATAACCCATCAATAGGCTAAGACAGCGATATGACAATAAAATTAATCTAAATTAACTTTAGCGAAAACTACAAACGCAATAATAGCGAAAACTACTAACTAAATACTTAAACTAAGAGGTAGGTCCAACTTCAGGCTAGATCTCACTGAGTTGGAAGCGGACAAAGACGTACAACAGGGCACACGTAACTCCCTTTAGCGGTTTTCACGGTAACAACGCGAGTTGTACCGTCCTTGGAAGTATGCAATTTCTCTACGATGGCTAACGGCCATGAAAGCGGCGGAGCATTATCATGTATTATGACGACCAACGTACCCTCCTGTATAGGGGATGCAGGACTATTCCACTTGGATCTAGCCTGAAGCTGGTGTAGATATTCCGCACGCCAGCGCCGCCAGAACGACTGTACGAGTTTATCCAGCAGAGTATGTCTCTGGAGCAAGCTTGCAGAGTCTGCTTCAGGAGCCGGAAATGACGATAATGGCACTGTGTTCAGAAAATGTGCAGGGCTTAACGCGGATGGTTCTGCAGGGTCACTACTCAATGCCGTGAGCGGGCGCGAGTTGATCAGCGCCTCGACTTGTGCAAGGACAGTTAAAAGCTCTTCACAAGAGAGGATCTGTTGACCCACAACCTTGAAGAGATGCGTTTTAATTACTTTGACCATGCTTTCCCAACATCCACCAAAATGCGGTGATGCTGGTGGAATAAACTTCCAGTCAATATGATTTATGGAAAGTTCTTCCTGAAGACGAGTACGATATTCTTCCCTGAGAAACTTATAAAGATCGCGCAAATAAGAGCTTGCGCCCACAAAACAAGTGCCGTTATGCGTGTACAAACACTGTATAGGGCCGCGCCGTGAGAGAAATCGTTTAAGGGCTGCCAGGAATGACACCGTGCTTAAATCTGTCGCAACTTCAATATGCGTAGCGCGCGTCGTTAGGCATGTAAAAATACATAGCCAGGCTTTACGGCTTTTAACACCTCGACCACGCACTGGCGTATACTGCAGTGGTCCTGCGTAATCGCAACCGGTGTGTGTAAACGCTTTAGCAACCTGGTTGACGCGCTGGCTAGGTAGATCGGCCATGGGAGGGAAAGTCGGACGCGGATGAAATTTGAAACAGACGTTACATTTATGTATTCTGTGACGAATTATTCGTCGAGCGGCTAAAATCCAATACTTATGCCTAAGTAAGGACATTAGCAACTCCGGAACGGCATGGAGGTGCTTCTTGTGATAAAAATCAACAAAAAGGTCGACAACATGATCATGTCGCGGCAGAATACAAGGATGTTTGTAGTTATAAGGTTCATCCGAATTTGACAGACGACCCCCAACGCGTATGACGCCGTGTTCATCGAGAAACGGCTTGAGTCTAAGAATAGCGGGAGAACAAGGTACATTGTCTTTTAAATTTTGAATGTCGTTACTAAAATGAACAGCTTGTACAGCTCGTAGTAACTTACATTCTGCGAATTTGATATCAGTACTTGATACAAAAGTCTCATTAGGTAGGTGCCTAAGAAACCTATAGACATAAACGATGGCACGGAGTAACTTAGACCACGATGACATGCGTAGTGCAAGTACATAGATGGGAGACTCCGCAACCTCAGCAATCACGGGATAAGAAACAGACTTCCGTTCGGGTACATCTTCGTCTTCCGCACTGTGGTCAAAGGGTTGCATGGGCCATTCTGACGGATCATGGGAGATCCAAGAAGGTCCACGATGCCACAATGGATGATGCAGAAGATTAAGTGGAGTGACACCACGAGACAAGCAATCTGCGGGGTTCTCAATACCCGCGACGTGATTGAAACAAGTAGCAGGAACCAGTTCAATCAATTTGCTAACGCGGTTGGCGACAAAAGTCTGCCAGCGATGAGGAGAAGAATGAATCCAAGCGAGCACTACTTTGGAGTCGGAAAATGCGTATAATTTATTAATGGGGTAGTGGGGCAAAACTGTGTCTTGAACCTTGCGGAGCAACTGAGACAGCAGAAGGGCCGCGCACAACTCCAGTCTCGCAACTGAAATGGTTTTAACAGGCGAGACCTTGGACTTGGCACAAGCTAACTGCACCGAGTAGTTAGAACCAATGCGGACTTGCAGATATACGACTCCGCCGTAAGCACGCTCGCTGGCGTCAGCGAAACCTATTAAGTTGATGGTACATCCATCTAGCAACCCAAGATGACGCGGAATAGTAACTTGATTAAGCGCGGTAAGCTCAATACAAAACTGGCCCCAAGCGGCGATAATATGGTCAGGGGGTGTTTCATCCCACTCACACTTTGACAGCCAAAGCTGTTTGATCAAGAGCTCGGCGTACAAAATTGTGGGAGCCACAAAACCCATTATGTCCCATAGTCGAGCCACTGTGGACAGCATAGTGCGTTTGGTGCACTTATCACCTGGTGATGAGACGTCAAACCGAAAACTATCGCAGCATTTGTCCCAGCGTAAACCGAGAACCTTATGCGGTACAGACTTCTCAAACTCAATGTCTGGAGAAGCCTTATGAGAATCTGGTATGCGTGCGAGAACCTCCTTAGAGTTGCTTGTCCATTTGACAAGATCAAACTGGTCTCGCTTGAAAAGCTGAATAAGCTCTTCACAAAGCGAAATTGCTAGCGGAGCGGATATGACACTACAGGCAATGTCTTCCATGTACAAAGCGGAAGTGGCATCAGCCGCTGCGGCGGGAAAGTGATCGCCTTCATCAGCGATCAACTGGCGAACAACTCGTAACGCGTGATATGGGCTAGACTTGAGTCCAAAACAAACACGATTGAACTGATACACAGATAAAGGTTCTTTCTTGTCAAAACGATAAAAGATCCGTTGAAATCTACGGTCAGATTCGCGAACGCCGATATTGAGAAACATTTGGCGGCAATCAGCTGACAGAGCGATTTGAAAAGACGAAACTTTATTATGATGTTAAATAAATCACTCTGTAGATTGGGGCCGGCATGCAGAATATCATTAATCGACTGACCCGATGTAGTCTTACAACTAGCGTCTAAAAACACACGAAGTTTAGTAGAGGTTTTATCTTCGCGAACTACGCCGTGATGCGGGATGTAATATGAGGGCAGAGAGTTGCCCTCGTTGTTTACAACTACACTCAAAAAACCTTTATCTATGTAGTCACGAATGACGTCATTATAGGCGCTGCGTAACTTAGGTGATGCATCAAGTTTACGTTCCAAACAATGGAAACGTCTGAGCGCAGCAGCGTACGAGTCGCCTAACGAATAAGGGTCACCACAGAATGGCAACGCCACAACGTATCTGCCACTGTCGTCAAGAACAGTGGTAGCGCGGAAATGTTCTTCACACTCGAGATCTTTACGGCTCATCGAGGGCGGTGCGGTAACCTCTTCCAGCTCCCAAAATCGCTTGAGAAGAGAATCAATATTGTTTTCTTGAAGAACAGAACAACAGCAAGACGTAACGTATTGAGAAGTATGTAATGTAGGTACGGTACCCATAATCACATACCCAAATACCGTCTCAATAGCGGGCGGTAAGTTATTTTGCTCACTACGTACCACTTTAGTTAGTGGCAAATGCGGGAATATTGCGGCTCCGATCAAAACATCAATGTCTGCCGGATTCGCAAACTCCGAGTCCGCTAGCGGCAATGACTCGAGGTGTGTGAGAAGCGATTCGTCCACATTAGCGTTTGACAATGTGTCCGTAATACGCTCCACGATAAGCGAAGAAATGTTAAAATTAATGTCCCTATCAAAACGCGAATGTATTTTAATATCTACGGAACCCTTGCAATGTTTTTCTGATCCGCCTATCCCTCGGATTATTGAGTTCGTATTTTTAAAGTTATTCTATATTCCGAGGCGTTTGAACAATTCTAACGTTATTAAATTGATCTGAGGTGCGCTATCTAGCAGACAACGTACCTTGTGCGGCGACCCATTAACATCATATATGATAACTTGCGCTGTCGCTAACAGAACAGTCTTAGACGCCATACATGGCGGCCTAGCACTGCTCTGATCACTACAAGCGCGCGAAGGCCGTCCGCGCGTGCGTGCCGCCCGCGCAATGGATGTCGTACACAACGATATCTCATTCTGAATCGTAAGTGTGTCAAGGTTAGCGGCTTGGCTTGACACTTTGTCTTACAAAATCAATTACTTGTTTTATGTTTTATGCTTAAGCAATTAATGCAAGCTTTGTTATCTTTTACGCATTTAAAACGAGCGGTTGCATTCAAATTATCGAAGGCTGGACACTTGTATAAATGGTCGTGCACTATATTACTGCACAGACACTTTTGTGAATTATTACTATTAGATTCCGAGCATGTTACGTAAGATTGTGGATTAGGGACCGAGTTATTATTACTATTTCGTGATTTATTCAACCTTTGTTTGTTGCTGTTAGTGTTAGACGGGCCAGGTGAACCAGACTGCGTATTATGAAATATTCGACACTGATCTTTGAGGAACGAAATAAAACTATCTAGTGTAGGTATTTTATAATTGCGTTCCGTCATCTCGAATGCGCGAATTGTATCAGTGTCAAACTTTTTTAAAGCGAGTTGAAGCAACATAAAGTCGGAAAGATCTTCTAATTTTAAGTTCCTAAGAGAATTAACCGCGGTTACGAAGTTATCAATAAACAGCTGGAAATTCGCGACAGACGCGTTGCCGGACAGTTTGAGATTTAAAGCTTGGTCAAAGTAAGTAGACGCTAGGACGCGCGTCTCTTGATATCTGTCAAGTAGTGACTGAAATATGACCTGATCATTCTCAGCACTGGGTGTGACACCTGCAAATACGGACTGGGCCTTCGGTGACAGTTTACCTATTAAATAGTACAACCTGTCAGCATCTGTCAGAGAACCATTATCGTGCACTGTAGACTTAAAACTCGCATAGAATAACGGCCAATTTCGTATATCTCCGTCAAACGACATAATCTCGATTGGCGGTAATCTCGGTTTGCGGGAAACGGGCTCTGCTGAACATTTACCCTCCAATTGCGATTGTATACGCTTAATAATACAATAAACTGGGAGTCCACCGGATCGGAATCGGAGCGTACGGAGCGGACGGAGCGTCGTCATTTACAAAATGCTGATGGGGTGCGTCCACTGCATTCGGATTCAGCATCGGCAATTTAGGTATTTTTAAAGCAGGAGCATAGTGACGAGGATATTGTTGTAGATTAATTTTCGGAGAATATTATACATTTGATGAATATCATAAATAATGAATATCATAGATTTTTGGGTACATTCATATGACTCTGCTAAAGTAATTAAAACATCGTCGTTCATCGTGAATAAGTATTTTTGCCTACAGTTTAATGCCGCAAACACGTCAGAACTTGAAACGCTCGGAATCCGAATGATGCGTTCACTGCGGATGACGTCATCAGCACAAATACCGGTCTCTGGCGCAGAAATGCCGATCCAGTGCACGCAGTTTCATAGAAATTAATACAAAGCAACAAATCCTTCCGCTCCGTACGCTCCGATTCCGATCCGGTGGACGCACAGCTTTAAGATCTTCGAATGAGGTGTACGCCTGATAGTTCGGTTTTTCATCAGGATTGATAGAAAGTAATCTTGCGTTATAATCGTCTAACAACTTATGAAAATCTGTTCGAATACTATCTACTGTCATACAATAACTGAGAAATGCTTCGCTATTACTGTCAGACATAGATGCGGTTTTTGAGCGTTCATAGATGTTTTGAATGCGCTCAAATAAAATATTGCGTTTTGCTTCTAAGATTGTCATCTCTTTGTCTTCCGACACGCGTGACTTCTTTTGTTGTGACATGCTTACGTAAGTATAAGCTAATGAGAACGAAGCAAAATAAGAATATCTAATGTACCTATTATTTTACCTAAGTAGGCTAAGTAGGCAACACTTTAGAGCTGTGGATTTAAAAGTTGCTCGAAATATGAGATTTACAAGACAACTATGATAGTTCCAGAAATAATAATTTAGTAAGTAGGTAGCTACATAAAAGTTTACCCACTGATGCGGGCGGAAAAAACCATGTGACGGTTATGTGAATATATTAGGAGTATAGCTAGGTGCTATAACTGCCTAGGTATAGCGATATAATGTATAAAAACGTAAATGAATCCGTCTCGTATGGATAAAAAAAATGGTTCGGCGATACACCGAAACCGTAGGTTCTAGGTGACTTGGAGAAGAAAATGGACTGTATACAAAGGATAGCGGGTTTTTAGTCGCCTAGGATTGGATACGGGAAGAGAATGTGGAAAAGGATTATGAGTGGGTATAGGATATTCTAATGATGAGGGGCACTTACCTTGTACGGCAATCTTCTTCTTCTCAGAAGGGCAGTCTCCTGGTGGTTTCGTGATGCAGCTGCTTGATTCACTACACTACACAAACACTTCCACTTGCGAGCGGTTTTATAAGCGGTAATAATTATAGCGTGAGCGGCGCGGTGTGATACGGTACGGCGGACGCGTATTTAGTGAATCGAATGTTCTCGAAAGTTCTGGACTGTCTCTCGCGTCGACGTTTCGCGGCGACCAATCCGAGAAAGGCGTGCCCCTTCTTGGGGATGGGATAGAGAGGGATAGAAACAAAAGGCATCGCTCGGATTGGCCAAGCAGCGACCAACCATTGACGTTGATGCGATTAGTTACAGATAGGAAGGTAGATGGCGCTACCAGGGGAGTTAAGTTGCAGTTGCTAGACGAATAGCCAAACCCTTGGCACCTGTAGCACTGCGTTCCGTAACGATTTTTGCTTTGATGTTTGCGGATTTGGACTATACAGTTACATAGGAGCTTGATCTGGCGAAATTTTGCAAAATCAGCACCAGGTGGTAATTGGACTAAAAAAGGAGGACAGCTAGCTGATCTTTCAGGCGGTAATTTGATCTTACGGATGGCCACGTTTTCAAATCCAAGCGAGTTGATTTCGGTTTGGAGCATATCCTCGACATAGTCAGGCAAGCCAAATATACATCTTCTCGTAGATTGCATATCGGAGATTGCATATGTCCAGGAATATTTATACCTTGGCCAAGTAGTCTCTTTCCAGGCGAGACAAGACAGAGAAGTCATGCGTCGCATAGAAAACGCCTGGAAGAGCTACTGGTCGATGAAAGACCTAATGAAAGGAGATCTCCCATTATGTCACAAGCGTAAACTCATGGACATGTGCGTTCTCCCCATTCTCACGTATGGTGCACAAACATGGTCTTTGACTGCTCAACAGAGGTCCGCACTCGAGGTCTGCCAGCGAGCAATGGAGCGTAGTATCCTAGGAGTCCGTTTTACAGACCGCGTAAAAAATACAATACTACGCTCCAAAACAAAAATCGCCGATGTCACCCACAAAGCCTGCAAACTCAAATGGGACTGGGCAGGCCACGTTTGCCGCATGCCGGAAGACTTTTGGGCCAAAATCGCCACTAATTGGGTCCCCGAAGGTGCTAGGCGACAACGTGGAAGGCCGAGACGACGATGGCGGGACGAACTGGACTCGTATAGGAAGGACTGGCCTGTGCTAACACAAAATAGAGACCTGTGGAAAAAGGAGAGGGAGGCCTTTGCCCTGCAGTGGGACACTACAGGCTGAAAATAAATAAATAATAAAATAAATAAATGACAGGCTAATTTTGATTTTGTTTAATTGAGAATGAGGTTCATCGATTTGTTTGTGATTAAACATACTTGTTTATCATGTCGCAAGGTTGAGATAAATATGAGTATGTTTGAACAGAGGGCCTACCCACATGGCGTTCGATTAGCTAATTGCAAAAATGTATGGAACTGACATAGGCTTACGATATCACGTGGTCAACAAAGAAGGAATACCTTGTATTGCCATGGCAACCAAGAATTAGCGAAAGTAGGAATCAGAAGCGACTGCCATTTGGCTAGGCCCTCAGATTGGTTATTTATCGATTGATTAGTAGCCTGTGGCCGACCACGAGTTTAGTGATTTCGTAACCCACCAGGATTTGAAACGCGTTCAGCACGTTTTGATTGTTGCAAAAATCATAGTGCGTGCACTGAGCCCATCGAATTAAGGTGAGAGGAATCAAGGATAAACCCGTGCTAATCCCTCAGCTTTGTTTTAAATATGAACGAGGTGTTATACATAGGCTGCACTAAAATTATCGGGAATGGAATATTTCCACTGTCCTGTCATACTAAAATGTTTTTAATTGAAATTGAAAACTCCTTGGTTTTAAAAATCGAATACCATTTATTTATTTAAAAAAAGATTCTCGGTCTTGTCACAAGGTTTTGTCAAACTTGTTTAGTCGTTGAGAAAATGGAATTGACTCGAGAAAATTCAAGAGCGATGATTTATTATGACTTTCGAAGTGGCTTAACACAGAAACAGTGTGTTGACCAGATAATTTCTGCATTTGGTGATGAAGTCCCATCCAAAACCACAATTTATCGCTGGTTTGCTGAATTTCAACGTGGACGTGTCAAGCTCAGTGATGATCCCCGTCAAGGTCGTCCTAAAACTGCAGTCACCCAAGAAAACATTGATGCTGTGCGTAAGCTGATTGAGGAAGATCGACATGTGACATACCGCGAAATTTAGGCAACTTTAGACATTGGCATGAGTCAAATGCAAATAATCTTGCATGAACAATTAGGTGTAAAAAAGATGTTTTCCCGATGGATACCGCATTCGCTCTGTGAAGAGCAAAAAGCGGCTCGCGTTACTTGGTGCGTCAGAACTCTCGAAAGATCCCACGCAGGATCCTCAAATGCTGTATACAACATCGTATCAGGTGACGAATCCTGGATATACGCGTACGAACCCGAAACAAAAAACCAGTCACGAGTTTGGGTGTTTGAAAATGAGTTAAAGCCAATAAAAATTTTTCGTTCACGGAGTGTTGCAAAAAAAATGGTGGCCACGTTTGTCTCCAAAACCGGCCTATGTTACGACTATTCCTCTTGAGGGACACAGAACGGTTAATGCAGAATGGTATGCTAGCATTTGTTCGCCATAGGTTGTTCGTGAACTCCGTAAAGAGAACTGCAACCGCCGCATCATCCTCCATCACGACAATGCGAGTTCTCACACCGCGCACAGAACAAAACAGTTTTTAGAGCAAGAAAACATAGAATTATTAGACCATCCGCCGTACAGCCCCGACCTAAGCCCTAATGATTTCTATACTTTCCCTAAAATAAAGAATAAATTGCGTGGACAGAGATTTTCATCACCTGAAGAAACTGTGGACGCCTACAAAACGGCCATTTTGGAGACCCCAATTTCCGAATGGAATGTTGCTTCAATGATTGGTTCCATCGTATGGAACAATGTGTCAAATTTCACGGAGAATACTTCGAAAAGCAATAAATACATTTTTAAATAGTAATGTTGTATCACTTCCTTGATTCCCGAAATTTTCAGTGCCGTAGAGGCTGTATTTGTGGTATTATATGCGAAAGGCGCAGGTTATACAGGTACGTCAGAGAAAACTGACATTATAGCCTAGCTGCCATTATAAAGAACGACGAAAAATCTGGAGCTTTTTATTTTCATTGAAAATAATTATACACACTGTCTTGTCTAAGTGAAATTAAGTGGTTTGAGAGGAGATGTAGAGATGATTAAAATAACAACAGTCATGTTTTCTAAGTCATAGTTATAAGGTTTAACTAAATGTAAGTATAGATGATCATTTTAAATTCTTTCTAAAATGCATTTTATAATTATTGACTGTTTCATTCACTATTCAATCATACTCAGATATTCATTTTACGAGTGTGGAAGGCAGCTCAAAATTCGACCAATCTTGTAGCACTGAATCTCATCAATGCTAACAAAAAAAGAGAACAAAAAATATCTGTTCACAAATGAAACGTAAAGAAAAGTATTCTAAATTATTCTGCTGTAGCGTATTTATAAATAGATTATAGTGCTACTATCGTTTCTCTAGATAGCCACATCTCAGCGCATTAGAATGTTATGTAGACCAGACACCATATTGGTACCGCGTCTGCGAGTCCCGAAAATGTTTTATGCATCGGCCTAGCACTTAAGACGATTGCACTGGTGTTATTTTATGTCTTCAAGCGATTCTTACGCCTGTTTCTACAAAGATTTCATCCAATTGCGAGACTGGTGAAGTGATTTTAGATAAAGGGTTAGAGTTGATGTGTTTTTTCGTCTGAAGTAATGATTGCCTATTTTTACTGGTGTTTTTCTTATGATCTATTTTTGTGTTTAAGTTATCGTCTATTTTTGGCTCTAAGACACGTTTTGGTAGAATAAGGTGTGTCATAATTTTTCTTTAGCGTCACCCTAGTTGCACACTGGAGCTTGCTATTTTAACTGGATTTGACTGAATGATATTTCAGGTGTAAGTTTATTCAGAGGTACCGTCTGCCAAAGATCTTCATGACAGCCAGGCTTAACGTGCTCTCCGAGGCATGGACAATTCCAAAAACTCAGTGTTGTTCACTGTGGATTCGAACTCGATGCCCTTTGCATGGCTGTCTGTTGGTATCTCCACTAGGATTTCGCAATCGGACGCTAAGACTGCAACCTTATTTCATTTAAATTTATATTGTTGAGTAAAACTGGAGCATCTATAAAGAACATAGTATTGTTAGACACAACGCGCAGTTCATAGGCTTCTCTTTCTAGAGCCCTAATCGCCAGTAGTTTGTCCCAATCACGCTATTTTGCCATGGAGATATTACAGGCGACCTGCCTGTAATATCTCCTGAAACAGAAAACAAAAATTGTAAAATAACACAAATAAGTTTAGGAGCTATAGGGCCGGTTAATTTTCGGCCATAAAAAAGGTGGAGAAATCATTGAAGATGGCATTTTTGTTCCTTTAGAATTATCGTTGACAGTTTGGCTTAATACAAAGCTGGACGGTTTAATATCTGGATAAACTATACTGTGATTGAAATTTTCTTTCATAAAGGGTCATTATTTGATCGATGCTGGATATTAAAGGGACGACTTTACAGGGTGAAATTTGAAAGGGTTGGCCATAATAATTTAAAATTCTATAGTCACTTTGTAGATAATGTCCTTAGCTTGTCTGAAGTTACGCGACTTTGTCAGATAACCACGATTGGATATAAAAAAATCAAACTGTCCAATATTCTGGTCAATGATGTCATAATTCGCGTTCATGTTCAGTATACCAACAGATTGTTAATTTTATTACTGCCGGTTCGTATACCGTTGTCGTCATGCTCACTAAAATGTCATTTCTTGTGGTAGCGTCGTGTGTCGGGTCATCCCTGTCCCTCTGATATGGCGAGAGGAATGATGGCTGGCACATGCGCCATACTCGTGAACGGGTGCTACTTGCGATGACTGGTTGATAGCGGTCTTATGGGCTGGTATAATTTTGTTTTTGATATTTAACTTCATAATTTCCATCATGGTTCTGTACATTTGCGCGGATTGCCTGCATTGTTAAGTGTAATAGGTGTAAGTGGATGCTCCTGTTTCGCCATGTCTATGTTCAGTAGGCTAACTAAATGAACATTAAAATTTAAATTGATTATTATTTAGCTTGAGTATTATGTACAGTAAATATATACAAGTAACATAGAAGATATAACAGTTGCAGCACCTTACAAAAGTTTAATTGTTATGTATTATTAAAATGAAAAAGAGTGACCGTGAGTTTTATTGACCGTTCTTTCTCATGGTTCTACGCCCTTTAGTCCGGTCAAATTAAACTAAAAAATAGGGTGTAACGTAAAAAGGCCTATGGGTGTGTTTAAATGAGAAACGTGGTTAAATGTTACAATAAAAATTGATTTAATTCTCAATTAAATTTAGACATCATTTAGCAAGCGAAAAAATTACTAGTAAAGTGTTATTAAAAAGATATACACAGGGTCGCGTGATTCGGCGATGGATGAGGTTTTGTTGAGGGTCCTGCTGCCGGTTCGTCCAGGAGAGTTGGTCACTTAACTCGGTGTGCTGCAGCCGCCAAAAGGGAGGCGCGCAGCCAACGCCTCCGCTTTTATAGAAGCTCGCGGTGCGGTGGGGGCGGAGATGCAAGCGGCCGAGAGGTGGTGTCATCTCGACGTCACAGCGATTCATACGTCACCAAGCATTGAACGTTCCTATTACCTGACATACATCACATTCAAAAGGCCCACACACAATCATACGTATGAACAAGCCAGCATTCATTCCCGATGGGTGTCGTATTCATTATAATACACGACGCGCAAAGAGGTATTATACGTGAGTTTTATAGCAAATAGTCACCCAGTCTATGTTGGTAGGCACCACCTGACCACCCGTATTCGATAAGTGAAATTAATTGAAAGAGTATAAGTCGTAAACCAATATTACGATCTTACTTTATTACGATACTACAATCATACGATTAGTTGGCAATATCACAAACAAATTGCTCATTAACGCGCTCGATGCGAATTGTAAAAGCATAAAAAGTGTTCATTATAATTAAGTATAAAGTATAATACAATGTTTTGAGCCGAGTGATCGGTTGACGTAAACAAGTGAGTCATAACTGCGCGCTTGGCGCCGGCCGCATTCCATTGTCGCGAACAATTACTGGTTTCTGATCATTATGCAAAGTCATCAACGGCAAATACACAATTCGGAATAAGTTGTAATGTATAGTATATCACCGCAGGAGACAATCGATGACATAGTATACACAACCATAGCTAAAAAACACAAAAAAACACAAGCGAGAATCGAACCACAGACCGATCCGACACAACCTTTCAGCCACTGAGCCATAAAGGAAAAATAAAATTATTATATTTCGATCAGTCATTACTAAAGCTATATGTAACAAGATATTTGGGTACATGATTTAGCTGAAATTAGGAGTTAAAGATTTTTATACACTATTTGCAACCAAGTGTTAAGTTGTTTTAGTGATTAGATCATTAGTGATGAGCATTAATCATTACATTTTTAAACTTTGTAGTGAGTTAATTTAAGATCTTTTATATGGCAATCACCAAGAGAAACATATCTGATATTTATATGGTTATGTGAAATTAGATAGTTATCAGATAGTTGGATAACTAGTTAAATAAATAACAGATTGTGCAACAATATTAAGTTTGGAAAACCTCTTCGACAATTTATAACAGTAATATTTATTCATGTTTTATGTTAGCACGTTTATATAAATCGTTAACACAACAATGCGTTATCTTGTGGCTTGTGAGCTCCAACTCGAAAACAATAGTACTATTGTTGGCCTTCACAAATAATTATAACTTCGCATACATATGCGTCTTACATTGTTGTAAATGACACTGTACCCAATCGTTTAAAAACACATTTATGCTATAATAGAATAAGATTTAATTATTTTATTCAGCTTTTAGGTTAAAAATAAACGACGGTGAAATACGAAGTGGATACTACGGTACGATCTTTAACTTGTAAATCAATTAATTTGCTTTAGTTATTAAAGTATATTAATTATTGATTTATGTAGAAATACCCACATTAGTTATTTAAGTATTGAAATTATTTATTTAATTTGTATGTAAACAGCCACTTTAGTTATTTAATGAGGTATAAATATTATATATTTGATTCATATGTAAATAGCCACTTAGTTATTCAAGAATAGAAGTTATTGATTTAATTTATGTGCAAATACCCACTTTAGTTAAAGTTAGTTTCAATTCAATTAAGTTTAATAATATCAGTTTGATATAATAATATTTGCGTAAACACAAGAACACATTATAACCACTACTTAAACTGGTTTAGTAAAACTAGATGCATAGCATTTAGTAAAAAGGAAACAAGTTACACATTGATAATTAAGTATTTTTCCGGCCGTCAGCGGTTTAATTTTACCATTTATATATCATTATATGTTTTATATATTTCAATAGAAACCAGACATTGAAAGAAACAATCCTAGCGACACAAAACATTACAAAAAAAAAATTAATTCAATAATTGCGACGCAGGAATTTTATGTTTGAGTTCACAATGAACAGTAAATGCATAAATAGATGCATTCTCAAATAACGTACCGATAGGCAGTAACAAGAAGATAAAATCGAAGACCAAAAACAACGATTGTAGCAAAATAAACATTTGACAAAACGAACAACTAAGAATTCTACGATGATATTCGTATTTCTATACCAAATAGACAATAATTACATTCGTTCATTATTGTTAGTGAGCAACCTGCATGTGACACGTGTACATTTTATTAATAAATGAACGCGGAATTCTAGCTAAATACCTAGTATATAATACGCAAGCATCTTTAGGTACGTTCATTCTCAGCCAGCCCAACTATGTTAGGTACACGTGGTAACTTTCTTAGTAAGAAAGAAAAGAATAGTTAATTTTAAAAGATAATCGCCGTAGTAGGCGGTAAAAGTATTTAATAATAGCTACTATATAGAAATATATTTGTATCGCCGTACAAAATCACTAGCAGAAGGTTATAGTAGAAAAATGAGAAGAAATGAAAAAGAGAAGGGTGTGAATTCGTTCCATAAGTCAGCCAAAGCAGCAATTATTAGCAATAATTACCAGCAGCAATTAATTACCGTAGCGGCATTTAAAAAAATTAATCGCAAAGCATACGATCAACGAAGGTGACCTTAGCACGTCGTTAGTGGACGTGAGGCCTTAAATCGCAATACAAAGATGCGAGCAATGAATGTGACCACAGCGCGTCATTTAGTTGACACGTGGTCGCAAGCAAAACGATTATAACTTGTTACTTATGCGGTTGATACAAAATTGATTATCACACGCGGCAACAGAAATAGTTATAATATAAAAATGCTTACCAAGCGTAGTAAGCAAAAACACATACCACTAAAACACTAACACTGCTTTGGAACGATTTCACACATACACAAAAAATTAAAAAAAGACTCACCGGCAGCGGATTCTCAACAAAACCCTATCTATAATATTCCCGTGGGCGCCACTGTAACGTAAAAAGGCCTATGGGTGTCTTTAAATGAGAAACGTGGTTAAATGTTACAATAAAAATTGATTTAATTCTCAATTAAATTTAAACATCATTTAGCAAGCGAAAAAATTACTAGTAGAGTGTTATTAAAAAGATATACACAGGGTCGCGTGAATCGGCGACGGATGAGGTTTTGTTGAGGGTCCTGCTGCCGGTTCGTCCAGGAGAGTTGGTCACTTAACTCGGTGTGCTGCAGCCGCGAAAAGGGAGGCGCGTAGCCAACGCCTTCACTTTTATAGAAGCTCGCGGTGCGGTGGGGGGCGAAGATGCAAGCGGCCGAGAGGTGGTGTCATCTCGACGTCACAGCGACGTCACAAGGGGTGAGGTTACAAAAATTCCCACTTGGCTGAATATTGGTAGGATTGTTCAATACACTATTATAAAGGAAATGTAAAAAGTCCTCATCGATCCGGCACGTGCAAAAAGATTTACTCGTGGTCAAAGGTCACAAAAACGGGTTTTTCGCGATTTTCAGCAAAATGGTAAGTTTTATCATAATATTAGGTCAGACAAAAATTGTAGATCAGATAATTATCTATAAAAAATATCAAAATACTTTTTTTCCTAAGAGCCATCGTTTTTGAGATATAACGATTCAAAAAGTTGAAAGAGTTTTAATCGTCATAATATGTATAAGTACACCACGTATATACATCACTGAAGCCGTAATACAAACAAAAATATCGTTCTATCGGTCAGTGTGACTTACACATATAAAATATGAATATTTCGCCACTGTTGCAAGCGCCATGTTCACGGATGTACATCCGTTTAAATGACCACGAAAGTTTGAAATGCTATAATCCTTATTGCTACAATTTGCTAGTGATTTATCACGGTCAGACGTCCTACCACATTTACTTTCGAAAGTAAATGTGGTAGGACAAATTATATTATTATTAATTAAAAATATATTATTAAGTCAAACAGCCTACTCGAAATCAGTATTATGTGAAACTGTACAAAAATGAACAAGTAGACAGTACAAATCATGTCTGTTTTGCTCTCAAACAAAATTATACAAAAATATTTCTTCAAAAGTGCCTTCGGGGATCTCTTCAGATGCTTACTCGTTTGTTCTCGCCAAGACAATATTTTTTGTACTAGAGATTTACATAAAGACGATGGTTGAGTTGTAGTTGTGAGGAATAAAAGTAATGACGGAAATTATATAGATGAGAAGTTTATTTTTATGTAAAAATATTATAGATGAATATGTGGGTAGTCAGATCAAAAGCACAAATACATTTTCGCTCTGTATTTTTTATTATTTAAATATAGTAAATTAAATAATTTTCAATAATAAATGTGAATATTTATATGCTGACATAAATACCAACCAGTTTGGTGTTAATTCCTGCTTCAGAATCTGATTTACATTTTGCACTATCACGAAATTGTCATGGACAGCGTTGAGGCAATGAAAACATCTTTCTCCACCACTATGGCTGGCATCGAGGAGCGCATGGCAACTTTGAGGCTGAACTGCAAAAAAGTGCCAAACAGCCTAACAATGCACCCAGAATAACAAGTCTGGCAGCCGATTTTTCATCCTTTCGGTCATTGGTGTTGGAGACCATTGGCGCTTTTCAGCGTCAGATTGAGTTGCTGGCGCGCGAAGTGGACAGCATCGAGACGCGCAGCCGGCGAAAAATGCTTCTGATCCATGGTATCGCTGAACATAAAAGTGAAGATCCTGTTCAGCTGGTCATTGATGTCATGAAAGATCTCCACCTCACTGTGGTTAGTAAGGATCACATCAAGCGGAGTCACCGGATGGGTCGTCCGTCAGGTTCAACCAAGGCGCGACCCATTTTAGTCAAATTTCAACAGGCAGCAATTCGTGACAAGGTTTGGTTCTCCAAGACCAAACTGAAAGGTAGCGGCAAAACCCTGTCTGAATTTCTCACAAAGGCACGGCACGATACTTTCATGGCAGCAAGGCACCGATTTGGTGTCACAAAGAGTTGAACAAAAGAGGGACATATTTTTGTGTTAGACTCCGACGGGTTGCAGCATCGTATTACATCTCTTGGCGAACTCAACAAGGTTAAGGCGGGTACTCAAAAGACGCCGACTGTTGAGAAACCTGCGGCTGGGAAGACGAAACGAGCTGCGGCCACGAAGAAGTAGGTAGCGTGCATCACAGAATTCTATAGTTGGCAGTAGTTGCGGCATCCGTGGTTTGTTTACTTTATAATTATATATTCTATGTATTTTCCACTTTTACCCTATATCTATCTTCAATAACATTAATCCATAATACCTCCTAATTCGTTATTTTTGACTTTGACTTCCTAACTAATCTACTTCTATAATAAATATTATTCCACCTTCTATCTATAATTTATTAATATAACTCTGTTTCCAACTTCACGAGTTCATGACACTTAACATTTGTCAACGTCAAAACTGCGTTCCGTTTTCTTTATTTGGAAACGTTTAGAAACTGAGCCGTGAATAAAATTATAAGTAAGACTACTCTTCTTTTTATATCCATTTTAATGCTTATAAATATTTACTTCCTAAAAATATATACTTGCACTATTTTAGTTATTTGTATACTTATTTATTCTTTTCTCCCTATTAATATAAATGTATTTATTGCTTCCTTAATTATTCATACTTTACAATATAATATTTATTATGTATGCCGTACCGTACCAAAAACAAAGCCCGGATGTCGCATTTTACAAATTACCTACTGTTTTAGTTTTTTTTTAACTTTTGCCTGTTTTAGATGTTGAAACTTTTACTTTT
This sequence comes from Euclidia mi, assembly GCA_944739405.2. NCBI lineage: Eukaryota > Metazoa > Arthropoda > Insecta > Lepidoptera > Erebidae > Euclidia > Euclidia mi. Next base: position 59,836,506 of record OX123197.2, on the reverse strand, counting down.
GTTCTTTATTTTTTTTGTTTTCAATCATTGCAATCTGTATAAATATGTTTTTGTTCTGTAATTTGTTAGCACTGAACTGGCAGGTGGATAAGACAGACTTAGTTAATTAAGAAGTTATTACTCTGTTATTACTTTTCCCACCATATGGAAAGACGCCCAAATTATTCCTTTACCTAAAAAAACCTGATCCGTCTTCCTTTTCTGAGTTCCGGCCAATCTCCGTCCTACCATTCCTTTCCTAAGTGCTTGAGCGCCTTGTCCATGCCCAACTCAGCACATTCCTCAATAAAAACCTTCTTTTCAATCCTCTCCAATCCGGTTTCCGTCCAGGTCACAGCACGGTTACGGCACTGATCAACATTACCGACGACATCAGGCTTGGTATGGAAAATGGCAACGTGACTGTCCTTTGCCTACTTGATTTTAGTAATGCCTTCAATACTATTGATTTCCATATTCTGCTTGGCATATTGCGCTCTATTAACATATCTCCACCAGTGATTGATTGGTTTCACAATTACCTGTTTGGTCGCCGACAGCGTATATGTATTGAAGACTCTTTGTTTTCTTGGTGTACGTCTACAGTCGGCGTTCCTTACTTTTCAAAATTTTTTAAATTCTATCTCTTATCAACTTCAGTCAGCCTACTACTTTTATGCAGATGATCTCCAAATTTACACTCAAGCTCCTGTCCATGAGTTGTCTCAAGCAATTCGTATCATAAATTCGGATTTAGAACGTATAGCTGCATGGAGCCTCAGATTTAGTCTCCAAATCAACCCTACAAAAACGCAAATTATTGTTGTTGGTAGTCCCAGGTTAATTGCGCGTGTTGATCGGACTTGTTTACCCCAAGTTAACTTTAATGGTACTCCTTTACCTATAAGCAATTGCGTGAAGGATTTAGGAGTGTATATTGATAAAACTTTATCCTGGGTACCCCAAATTAGGGAAGTTAGTAGAAAATTGTTTTCTGCGGCTGGGATGTTGCGAAGATTGCGAAACTTTTTGCCTACTGCCACTAAGATTGCGCTTGCAAATTCTCTTCTTCTACCTATCCTTGACTATGCGGATGTCAGCTATTTAGATCTCACGGAGAAGCAACTTGATAAGCTTGAGCGACTTCAAAATTTATGTATTAGATTCATATTTGGATTGCGCAAATATGATCACGTTTCTAAATTCCGCAACTTGCTCAAGTGGCTCCCAATTCGCATTCGACGGAATACTCACATACTTTCTTTACTTTAAGATATTTTCTTTAACCCTTCTACTCCCCATTACTTAAAAGATCGCTTCGAGTTCCTCTCTGATACGCATTCTAGATCTCTAAGGTCGTCGGTGAATCTGAGACTGGCAATACCAATGCATTCCAGTAGTTTCTACGATAAATCATTTACTGTCCAAGCTGCACGCTTGTGGAATGCATTGCCGATGTCTATTAAACAAGCGCAAACGCTGACTTCATTCAAGAAATTACTCAAAGACTACTACTTGACTCTTTAACCTTACTACTCTTGTAATTATATATGTTCTATTTCCTTTCATTTATTTAGCACTAATTTATGTATCATTAATATTAATATTATTATATATATATATAAGGTATTTAATAATTATTTATTTCTTATTTTTTATGTATGTATATGCTTATTTATCTATGTAAATATTTGTATTATTTATCTTTATCAATAGTTAATGATCACCAAACTACCCTTTTTCTGAATCCGGGTATTTCTTATCCATCTAGGTTAGGTTGCCTGTAAGAGATTACTTAATAGTGATAAGGCCGCCAATTGTACTATCTGTCATTTTGTTAAGGTTCGTTATTGTAAATTTCTTTGGTGCAATAAAGATGATTAATAAATAAATAAAATATTAGTTAAAATTTAACTAAAAAAACGACTTGAAACTTCATTTCTCAAACTTAACGGAGAGAATAATATCCTCTGATGAGAAAATATAAGGGATATAAAAGGATGGTATGAGTTCCAGGAACATGCCTGACTTGCAGTATCTCACAGTATGCTTCCTCTTTTCTTAAAGTCGGATGATCAGTGAATCACCTTGGTAGTTGACAAAAATTGACAATGACACAAAAAAAACATACACTTGGCTTAACTAAGAGACTCACTGCTGGACATAGACCATCCCAAAGGCTCTCAACACAGATCTTACTTGAGCCGTCCACGCTGCGATCGCTTCATACAATTCCAATCAGATTTTGTTTCCATTTTTTTTTTATTTTACTTTTAGACTAACGCCTGTATCGCCGAAGGGCAGGCAGAGGTGTCATATTACAACCATATTTCACCATGGTAAGAACTTGTAGCTCCCAAATAACACTGAGGTGAGCTTATTGCCGTTACCGGACAGGCCAGACTTGCCAGTCTCCGTGCTGCTACTGAGAATTCGGAAAAAAACCAATAACACTGTTACCGAACCAGGTATCGAACCCGGGACATCCCGATCAGCAGACGTATACGCTATCCACTGGACCGCGAACTCAGTCACATTTTAAAATAACTGAACCGCTTCAAGCAGCTAGATCTCATTGTTCTAACTTAATAACGTTCTCAACAGCAGCGATAGATCAGTCGGCCAGTGACAAATAAAGACGGATTATGTTGCAATATTGCCGACTTGTATATATATTTTGTTACCAGTGTACCGACCCAATGGATTACTCACGAGTGCTTGCGTACGATTGATGTACAGCCCATGTATGTATCTGTAGGATAGGCAGAGTAAAACACATGGGGTTTGTATGGATTTACTTTGCGTGATGGCGACTAGTCTCATTATTTCAACCTTGCCATTTCCGATATATGGGATCGGCTATTCTGATCATGCGACTTTAGGTATGCCTCTGACATGTAAGTTTTTGCTAAAGATCTAGCAATTTCATGTCCATCTCGACATTCGTCACTCAGGCCTTTCCACCCCTACCTCCTCTCGTCTTTGTCCTCGAGGGGCACTTGTGTTTAATTATTATCTGTATAACTGGTGTGTGTGTTTTATATCTTTTTTGTTGTGTATGTATCTATGCTTTCTGTGTCTCATGCGTGTGGCGAAATAAATGGATTATATTTTTTCTTTCATTCAAATTTCCTTCACATGATCATCTGACATGATAATAGTAACTGAGCCTAGATTCTGCTACTTTATCAGTTATTGGTGCAAGCTTCCCCTGGTGTATTCATTGCGCACTTATAGGCTGGTTTCAATTATCGGATAAAATGGTTTTTATTTCTTGGTTTTGTCCGTTTAGCAGTTTTTGTGTTAAAAAAGTAACAAATATACCATTCCTACATTTTTTTGCGCTTATAATTATTAGTTTAGTTAATAAATTAATAAGAAAAGCATTGAATCTAGTAACTTCTTCTCTAACACTGGCTTAATTAATGTTGTAATTAAGCCAGTGTGTGAAATGTGGCCATGAGTATTTTGGCTAGTATTTGTCATGAAACCTTTTAACTATAATGACACTTAATTCAACTTTTGTAACAACTAATCATCGGATATGGGACTTGATGGTCTAGCTAGTTCATCTATAACATACCTTAGACCATAGTGTAACGTTGTTAGCCACTGTAGCGTGGTTACTACTTGGGTGTGGTTCAATGAAAATCGTAATTACTGTTACAATTAAAAAATCTGTTAAATTCGGTAAAGAATTTAACACATCGTTTAGCAAAACACTAAATTAAAAAATTATTAAGGAAATTCTATAGAACCAGGGTCGCGTAATTCGACGTAGTAGGGAATCTTGTTGGGGATCCGTTTCCGGCGTCACTCAGGACAGGAAAGAGAGCTGTCCTCGCTGGATGGCGGTATTTAAAGGCCCGAAGTGGAGTGTCTGAGGTGAGGGACGGAGGTGCAGGCGGCCAGCCAATAGGAGCGGGTGGACGGTGACAACATGACGTCACACACTCCCCCCATCAGGCCAGAATTTTCCCTGGAAAATTCCGTGGCTGGTTGGTGGCAACTGCATTCCGGGACCCTGAAACAGATGAGTGGTGGTGTCAGTAGGCTAAGTACAAGGCAACTACTAACCCTGAAAAAAAAAACAAGGAATAACCCTCGACCATTCATACGTCACCAAGCATTGAACGTTCCCATTACCTGACATTCATCCCATACAAAAAGCCTCACACACATTCATACGTGTGAAAAAGAAGGCCTACATTCATTCCCGATGCGAGTCGTATTCTAAATAATATAGGACGCGCGAAGAGGTATAATATTATACGTGAGGTTTAGAGTAAGTAGCCACCAAACCTAGGTTGCTAGGCACCACCTAACAACACGGGTTCGATAAGTAGACTAATATAGAGATATATTGAACCATGGAGACGGACATAGGCTACCATAAGTTGCAAAAATTAAACTGGGAGGGATTGTAGGGACGGTAGAAGTTTGTACGGCACAAATTTACCTCTTGGAAGTAAGAACGCATGCGCTGTAATCATTGAGTACTGCGCATGTGCTATCGTATATCTGTCAGTACTATCACATAATGTCATAATGTCATATTGTGCATGGTGATTACATTGTTCACTTATATAAATTACTAATAATTATATACTACGCTTAAACGGCTGAAACGATTTTCTCTACTAATAATATAAATGCAAAAGAGTTTATAGATATATATTGGACATGTATTGAAATTTGGCTTTGACATTTGACTGTATGCAAGGTGATGTTATTATGTACCTTTCGGTAGCTAATGGTAGATAATGTCATGGATAGTGACCAAGTTACTTTGTACTCTATAGAGTTTCTGAAGTCTTAAGAAAAATCTGGAGTGTCATCACACAACTTGAGACTTGAGGCAAAAGCTAGTAAGAAATAAATCTTCTATAGCGTGGGACTTCTCTACTACATTCAGATAATGGATAAAAAAAACCGTGGCGTTCACATTTCGTCCAAAATTGTTGTTATTTTTTGTCATCGATAAGTATAGTTTTTACGTTACCTCAATGACTGTATTTTGTTGGGCAGTTGTGTGTTCTTTAGGGTAACAATAAAGCTGAAAATGTATATTAAACCATCTTAATCATAATTCTAGATACGTATTAAAAGGTACACTCTCTTAGGAATTGTCTATACTTACAAAATCATACTAGACCTACCTTCTTCTAGAGACAAATAATTTTGCCTTTAAACTATACTTCAAAGCCTTATTATGACTACACATTTCCACCTTACATCTATACATACTATTATATTAGAATCAATTGTTCTACAACATAAAGCTTCTGAAGCATCTAAATTTACACCGTCGTGCTCTACTAATCAACATAGATCAAAGAGTTCTACTGGATTTTAATTTGAACAGGTTTAATAAAGTGTGATTTATTAAAGCTGTTCAAATTAAAATCTGCGTTTGTTCTGTTCTGCAAGTGTCGGTTCCTACGTTCAAATTTATTTATCGACAGCGAGAGTTTATCAAAATTCTATTGAAATTAATTCTGAGTAAACCAAATCTAAGGATCTATTGTAAACATTATCGATATTTATTCTGAGTAAGCCCATCACTAGTCAAGTTAAAATTAGTGACAAACTACGAAGATTCTTCCCTAGATTAAAATCATAAGTCAAAGTAAATATTGGGTTTAACCGCCATTGTAGTGTGAATTCTATGTATTATCTATATTCTAAGGCTCGCAATGAATGTTCGTTCGTTCGTTCGACACTCATTTGTTTTGTAACATACGCGAGAATGCTCATTACGGGTGACTACTAAAGTGTATCAGCGCCATTTTAGGTGATAACTTCCTCGGGTCGTATAGCATCATGTCGTTTATTGTCGCTCATTATTAGGTATTATCTGTTTATAGAAAATTCTGGCTTTACTGACTGAATGACAGACGACTCACAGTCCAAACTTTTGGGCGTAAGAAGCTGAAATTTGGCATGTATGTTCCTTAGAGGCCCTAGGGGGCACTAAGAAGGGATTTCACGATCGTAAAGAAAATCGGCAATTAATTAGACATCAAAAAATGTGCCGACAAATTAAGCAGAGCTTCGGAGGAGTTTGTTTAGAAACTGTCACAGATTTTTTTTTAAATGAGAATCGAATACTCCATCTTTAGGTAAGCAGCCAGCATCATTAACTACTAGGCTAATATATGAATCGCCATTGCAATAATAATGTTAGTTGATGCATACTCAGATACCAGGAAAGGAAGATTTCATAAACATCATCACCAGCCCGCCGCATTCCACTGCTGAGATAGGCCACTCCAAAGACACACCACGAAAGATTTATTGGTTATTTATAACGGGCAAGCTATATAACTACATTTGAGAAATGTGCTGGTTTGGGTAGTCAGCAAAAGTAAACAAAATACTTTCCACGTATCAATAAATGGTGAACCGGATAAAAACAGGTGATTTCAGTAGGTATTATTTTATTCGATTTATACCCAGTAAGGATATAATCGGAGTCTATAATCGTAAATGAAGGTACCGGAAATCCGAAATAAAATAATATATATCTAAAATTGATACTATACCTAGCTGTTTTACGATATTCATTTTGGGTAGATTTCTCATACCTACACGCTCTTTCGCTTTTCTTGGTGTTATTTTGGTTACAGGTTTGGACTTGAATTTATATTTATTTTTATTATAAAAATAAAATAAATAAAAAATTAAAAAAATACTTTATTTCAGACCGTGGTCCATAATTGTTAGTAATAACAAACCTTAATAAACTATGTTAGTAAAAAGATACAAGGGATTTAATTTAAATATGCGCTCACTTGACACACCGGGTACATTCACATGTACATGCACCCAGTGTGCCAAGGTGGCGCAAAGAATGCTGTTGACGCTCCCACGCACTCTGCGCATCATGGATGCTGCTCGTTTTCTTATGATGGCATTAAAACCATCAATATGTGCGTCGGCAAACATTCCTGATGCGCTGCAGTAACGCGGGAGCCCCAACAACATCCTGAAAGCATTATTATACTGAACTTTGAGGGCGTTATATGCCCTTTGCGTATACCGAACCCACAGGGTGCACGTGTACAGCGATTGGCAAAATGCCTTGAATAGTGTTATTTTCACTTTTGGTGTACAACGTGCAAACCTGCGGGCCAACATATTGCATCGGACAGCCAACGCCCTCCGTTCTCTTTCCATATCTGAGTCATCTTTCAAAGTCTCAGTAACGATGTGCCCCAGGTATTTAAAATCTAGCACCCTCTCAAGGGATACACCTTTGATCATGACCGGTGGAACGTACGCTGTTTTTTGTGCTTTACTCTGAACACCAGTAACTTACTTTTTTGCACATTGTACACAAGTCCATGTGCTTCTGCATAGGCCTCACAGACTGCCAACAACCTTCTGAGTGCATTGACTGAGGGACTCAGAAGCACCATGTCGTCCGCGTAGCTAATACTATTGACACAAAGACCGTCTATAGAACATCCGACATACGTACTGCTGAGCTCCACAATCAGCTGATTTATGTACAGGTTGAAAAGCGCTGGCGAGGTCAACCCCCCCCTGTCTCACCCCGCATTCCAACCTGTACTCCTCAGACAACTCATTGGCCCATCTAACTTGATTGGTTTGATGACCGTACCAATACTGAAACATACTTGTTATGGCATCAGGCACTCCCGCTTCGCGCATTTTACACCACAACAAGTCATACCTAACCAGATCAAACGCCCTGGAGAGGTCCAGGAACGCCGTATATACCGGGGTATTTCTCTTTGTATAATACCCAACAGTATGCTTGAGGGACAAAATAGCACATTCCGTTGATAGCTGTGGCCTAAAGCCGAACTGGGCATCATGTATTTTTAAATGTTTACTAAGTTGTCCCTCAAACACACCGTCAAGTACTTTAGCCGCGGTAGTCCCTGACGAGATCGGTCTATAATTATTCTTGTCGCTGACATCACCCGTTTTATTTTTCAGTATTGGTACGACCATCGTCCGCATTAACTCATCAGGTAGGTAGGAGTGACGAATGCAGAACGTAAACAATAACGCAAGCAGTCGAGGGAGATGCTGGCATGCACAAAATGTTCGATACTAAGGCCGTCATGTCCCGGTGATTTGCCTCGCTTCATATTTCTAATTATTAAACCTATTTGTTTAGCTGTAATACGAGCAGGCACCACTGACACAACAGCCGCAGCAATGGCACCCCTTACATCTGATTCTAAAGGTGGTGATTGTAATGGGTGGTTAAAATGCGTCATAAATATGTTTGCAATCTCCCCGGGCGTGTTTGCACCTCCGACGCTCACTGGAACACTAGGCTTAGGGTTTAATTTCTTTGTATGTTTCCAAAATCCGCGAAAGTCTATTTTGTCATGTTTTGAGGCCAATATGTCCATTTTAATCTGGTCTTGTTTGTTTTGACAAAACTTAAGCTTTTGTTTGAAAATTTTACGGGACTCAACCATTTCATTGTAAATATATCCTGTGTATGGTTTTCTATGCCAAACCCAGTTTGTAAACTTTTGCCTAGCGTTCTGGTGAGCGTCTTTCAAATACCTATTCCACCCCAAGATAGGTCGACCCTTGCCACCATTTCCTCTACAATGACTGTCATAGGTGGACTCAGCAGCCCCCCGTAATGATAAAATAATTTCGTTATATAAGTTATCTATTACTAATCTATGTTGTAACTCATTACACATATTATCACAACATTGACTTAATTTACTAGGAAAATCAATTTGCTTTAATTTAGAATTACATTCTTTGGTATACAATTCGATCTGACCCGGACTACGTTCACCCCAAGAAACTTTATTTATTTGTAAACTTTGAGATGCAGTTGACTTTGGCCTGGCCCTCATCATATTACATTGTATCTCTAACGGGAAGTTATCTGACCAGTAAATATCATAATGTACCTTAACAGACGTTACAGATTTCCACGCAGCCTCGGTTACCAAACAATGGTCTAGCCAACGTCGGCTACCATGCACATCACATACAAACGTATAAGAATCAGTCATCAACTTAATTAAATCAGCACAAAACCAGTTTTGTTCAGAACAAAAGTTCAACATTTCTTTTCCAAATAGTGCCCCTGGGTGTGCATTAAAATCTCCTATTATATACACATTTTCAGTATCACTACTTTCTACTATAGCCGCTATCTCACTTAAGCAATCAACAAATTCTAACAGGTTGTCAGGTGAATCGGTTGGCATGTAAACATTGATAATCAAGCTAGACCGGTTCGATATATGAACTTTAATAGCTACAATACGATCACTACTACATGGAATAACAGTAACAGAATCAAATTATGACATCGTGTTGTACCTTTGGTCGTTATGGCGTCTACCACCGGATAGAATTATCAAATTTGCATTTGTTTATTTTAGAAGGTAGGTTTTACGATGTTATAGTAAAAAAGGACTAGTGGTGTAAAATTGAAGTGATAGTAAGAATAGTGCAAGCGACTACTCATCAAAAATATAGAGAGAAATTATGGTCTACTAAATACACTTTGTACTATTCATCTACTAACTAGCGGCGACATATTTTGTGATATTTAAGAGTATTATACTTCAAATACACATATTAATGGCTTTATTGAATAAGTAGTTCTACTTTAAAATACCAAAGTTACGTTACATTAGGAAATTACGTAACATATGTCCATAAGATGTAATATGGACAGAAAAGGCTTTAACTAATAAATGTTGATATACAACCTACAATATTATATAATAATTTGGTACAATAGAAAGTTAATGGAACACAGCTGAAACAGGCAGCTTCTTGGCCATTTTAAATCATCTAAAATAGTGTAAATCAGTATTTCCTGAACGAAACATCTATAACAGTACATTAAAAACCAACATAACAAGCAATACCGCGTTTGATCATAATATTCAAGTATGTACAATATTCTAACAATCTAAATCTAAATCTAATCTAACAATATTCTTTTAATAAAAAAAATGTTCGTTCATGCACAGCGATGTTACTCGTGTTACATTATCAGTATGTAGTGATTAAAGAGGGGATGGGGGCGCTCCAGTAGAACTCTTTGATCTATGTTGATTAGTAGAACACGACGGTGTAAATTTTGATGCTTCAGAAGCTTTACGTTGTAGAACAATTGATTCTAATATAATAGTATGTATAGATGTAAGGTGGAAATGTGTAGTCATAATAAGGCTTTGAAGTATAGTTTAAAGGCAAAGTTATTTGTCTCTAGAAGAAGGTAGGTCTAGTATGATTTTGTAAGTATAGACAATTTCTAAAGGAGTATACCTTTTAATATCTACCTAGAATTTTGATTAAGATGGTTTAATATAGATTTTCAGCTTTTTTGTTACCCTAAAGAACACACAACTGCCCAACAAAATACAGTCATTGAGGTAACATAAAAACTATACATATCGATGACAAAAAATAACAACAATTTTGGATGAAATGTGAACGCCACGATTTTTTTTATCCATTATCTGAATGTAGTAGAGAAGTCCCACGCTATAGAAGATTTATTTCTTACTATCTTTTGCCTCAAGTCTCAAGTTGTGTGATGACACTCCAGATTTTTCTTAAGACTTCAGAAACTCTATAGAGTACAAAGTAACTTGGTCAGTATCCATGACATTATCTACCATTAGCTACCAAAAGGTACATAATAACATCACCTTGCATACATTAAAATGTCAAAGCCAAATTTCAATACATGTCCAATATATATCTATAAACACTTTTGCATTTATATTATTAGTAGAGGAAATCGTTTCAGCCATTTAAGCGTAGTATATAATTATTAGTAATTTATATAAGTGAACAATGTAATCACCATGCACAATATGACATTATGTATGATGTGATAGTACTGACAGATATACGATAGCACATACGCAGTACTCAATTATTACAGCGCATGCGTTCTTACTTCCAAGAGGTAAATTTGTGCCGTACAAACTTCTACCGTCTCTACAATCCCTCCCAGTTTAATTTTTGTAACTTATGTTAGCCTATGTCCGTCTCCATGGTTCAATATATCTCTATATTAGATTTCATCAAAATCAGTTAGCCGTTTTAGTCTATATACATCCATACAACAACACTTTCGAATTTATTATATTAGTATGGATCCTTGAACAATGGGCTTCATATCAGAAAGTCTTTTCGTTTTCAATTAAACATTTATTTATGAAGGTTATATTAATTGCGATAACAATTCAGTGGCATAATTGTCTACTTAATCACCATTATCTCGTCTTCTCTTTAAATAATTATAATATTACCATTTTCCGCGATAAAATATTTCAACGTACATTTTACTGAATATTCTAAGAATACGCGCGCATGGCGTATTAATTTGTAATTTGGCTTACTCGGTGTCTTGTGCTGGCTTGGTTGTCACCCTTGGACAAAACTATGACAGTAGTTACAGGAGGTCCATATCTACAGACAGGTATTTATAGTGGTCTAAATACGGAATTCAATATTCGATCTATAGATAGATCCATAGATTTAAGATTCGTTTTGACATAAGCTCCATACAAAATATGTCAAACACGAATCTCGAATCTCAAAATCCATGTATGTATCGAATATTGAAAATGGCCGTAAGTGACAGCTATAGCATTGGATCGCGGTTATCAGACGGTATTTGATGTGTAGCAAAGCTGATATTTTATCAAACGTGTAACAATAAATACCGACAAAGAGCTACCAAACAGATCTACACGTAACGCTGTTAAAACTTTAGCCGTAACGCTCTTGCTTTGACTGCACGTTTGGCGTAGTGGTTTAAACGGCCGCCTCGCCGCTTGACATTGTGTCTAGTGCTGTGGGTTCGATCCCCACACGAGACAACACTTTGTGTGATTCATATATTGTTGTTTCGAGTCTAGGTGTTCATTGTGTCCGTTAGTTGTTTGTTTGTTAAGTCCCCCGTGACACAGGATTTAGTCGTAATGCGGGAGTTTTCTTTTTAACAAAAAAAATAGTAACAAATCTGTGAGCAGTAAGCCAGACATCAACACCAGATACTATTTGTTTACAATTAACAAATATACGAAATCTTTGAAGGCCAACAAATCATAAATTCATCCCAAAATATAAACAATTATTATAATAATCTACCCCTCCAACACTGAAATCAGATATACTTATTCATTAATAACGGAAATCTTACCGATACAAATACAGGTGTAGGCAAGGTAGAAGGGGGAAAACAAAATAATTATAATAGGCGTTACAAGGAACACCGAGTTTAATTAAAACGGTACCGCCACTGAACAATATTAGTTTCTAAGAAATTCTTGGGCAAGTATGAATTAATTTAATTTTGAAGAAAAATGGGCCAGGTATTGGACCGTGTGTTAAATTGTATAGAAAATTTAGTGTAGGAGGCTAAAGTTGTCTTTGTCTTAATTAATTTATAAGTTTAATGTATGTTTTCTACTTTGCGCAAATTTTCTTAATTGCTTAATGAGAAATATTGTTAAAATTGTGTAGTAGATTAAAGTACTCGAACTTTTAGTACCTTATTAAAACTAAAAAAAATACTCCCACATTTCTGGAAGATCTTATTGTAAGATGTTTGCAGCAGATTAGGATACACAACAGCAATCTGGTGGTATGCTCATCATAACATAGATTATCATAATGTAAAGTGCGTTCATCTTTACCTGGCACAACTAGTAAACAAACATACCTTCATCACAAATCACAAGATTGTGGCCGCATCACGTAATATATATTACTAGAAAATATTTACAATGTAGTTCAAATACCAACACATTATTTTCCACCTAAAATAGCTTCATATTTCCCTTATAAAACATATTTATATAAAGAAAATCGTAATTGTGATGATACTTCAAACCACAGATTATTACGATGTCTTGTCAATATGACATTTGACTGTAGAGATGGGATGAAGTGAATGATAAAATTGAATGATTATAGAAAAAATATTAATATATTGTAATCCGTTTATGGTAAACGTAAAGAACATTCAGATCCGTATAAAATGATTTCATTAACTAAACTGAGGTCAATTTTCATAAGGGCCTAAATTAAAAGCTTTTCACTGCAGACAATATGGATAAAAACTGATAAGTCAATAAATATATTTTTTGGCATTATTGTTGTAAAATCCTTATTAATTAGCAACACTGAGAGCAACAATAATGAAAAGAGTTTGGCGTCAAACATTTCGGGTATTCTATCTAGAACGATTTTGAAGTTGCTTACGACCGACCTGACTTGCTTGTGGATTTGTGGATCGACAACCAGGCTACGTACAAAGGACTTTGAGATTGCAACTGATTGGACTCTTGTAACTAACCGAGAGATAAAAGTAAGTGTAAGTAAGTGTAGTTTTTATATCAGGATTATTAATCTTAAAAAATAATTCTCAAACTCAGATAGACATAACTGCTGCACCAATTTAGCTAATTCATTTTTGTTGTTTGTATGAATGAAAACATTGCAAAATGGATGGAATAGTAAAATATGGGAAAAAAATCTCCATACAAAACAGCGAAATTTAAAAATAGAATTACTCCGATAGAATTGACTGACAGTCTTTTTAAAAATATCTAATTTGTGCGCCCCCTTTGCCAGGCAAAGCCCTCTCCTTTTTCTAGTCAGAGATGGGCAAAATGTAATTTGGAACCATTAATCATAAAAACATTTACCGAAAGTAATCGAAAAAGTATCCATTATCTGATTGCACGAATTGAAATTCACTTACCAGTATTAAGTTAAGTTATAAACGCATTTTGCCTTAAATTCAGATAAGATTTCAATATAAAAGTGGTTGATGAAATGGCGGCCAAGAAAAATATTATTGTTGTTCGCCTGCCGCCTTATCATTGCGAACTAAACCCAATAGAATTAATATGGGCACAAATAAAAACGCATGTTGGCTGCAATAATAAAACTTTTAAGATGGGAGACATAAAATATTTAACAAAAGAGAGCATTGCAAAAATTGATGCTGAATCGTGGAAAAATGCATCGAACATATTATCAAAATCAAGGTCAATCCCAACCCGCTACAGCCCGGTATTGGAGAAGCGTCCATGACATTAAAATGGGATGACATTCCAAGTCTGACCGAGCTGTGGCCGATAAAATAACGTAAGAGCCAGTCAAAACTAGATCCTATTGGATGGGGCACTTTCAATAAAATACGACGTATAAATTTTTTATAAAAAAATGTGAATTCAAAAACGCACTGAAATAAATTACAACCTAAAACTGAAAAGCTACGCTTTTGATAGAACATAGTAATTGGCGCTCGGACCAAGCACAACATAGTTACAACTTCGTAGAATTCAATAACTAGATAAAGCATATAATAGACAAACCAAACAATCACCAACAACTTACACTAACTGACCTACAACTAGACACAAAAGATACACAAACCAAAACTATCCAACGGCTATAAACTCACCGCGATCGACACTCAAAGTTATCAACGCAAAACTATCATAAAGTATCATCGGATCATCCCAGCGTACCGTATTCACCATCTAACCTAACTGCCAGTAAATCAGTTTGAGAAATCTATAGTAATCCAGTCGTTTGTTACACCAGACAAAACTCAATATATATGGAATCTTCTAAAACTGAAACAGCTTTATTAAACTGTGGCCCGGCGAGCTCAAGATTTATTGGGGACCAGGGATTCAATTAGGTGAAGGAATAATTTTCATATATTTTGTCCGTGTCGTTTCGGTTAGTTCGTTTATAAGTTTGTCGAATGATTGTGAGTATGTAGACAATTTAAGTTGATAATAGTCGCGCCGGAACGATCAGATGTTATTGTGTATTTATATTGTTGTTGGATTTTGCATTGTGATTGTAACAATTATGCCAGATAATAAGAAATTCGTTTCATTACATATTATTTGTAACAGTGAGGCATTGCATTACGAATGCTTTTTATTAAATGTAAACAATTCATTAGGAATGCAATGGACCGATGGTACAGGATGCTTATTCACATTAATTTAAGAATTTATATACGTATGTTGCAAATAATTTGAGACCCACAGATAGCATTTTTAAATTTTTGTTGCACAATTACAGCATTTATTAGGCTGCCGATCCCCCCCTCCCCCCGTAGGATCTCCATCTTGTCGTGGTGGGGGGGTTCTGTAACCGTGGATTGGGCACCCGCGATGAAGCTAAGAGAGATCCCAGGAGTGGACGCTCCGCTTGGGCGTGGAGGGGCTTGCGCAGGAAGCAGGATGCGTCCAACGGTGCGGGTGCGGGGGACAGTTCTGTCTGTCACCCGCAGCCGGGGGCGGTCGCGGAAGGAGAGGCGTGTCGGTGTTGCGTTGCCGCACGCCCTATCTCCCGCGACCAAATGGGGGCGCACCATTCGATGCGTCGCGGTGGGGCCGCAGAGGAAGAGGAGATGCAGTGTTGCGTTGCCGTCCTCCCTATCCTCTGCGGCCGCTGGGTGTTTTTGCGGCAGAGCCCAACACCTTATTCCGCCGCCAAGGGGTTTTGTTCGGGGCCTGCCTGACCATCTGGTGGGCCAATACCCGTCGGGGGGTAGCGACGAATGCTTATGCGATTCCCTACCCTCCGACACACGGGTACATGAGAAAGTCGAGGTGCTTTTTAGTGGTTACACCACATACTCCGGCTCTCATTTCCCCAAAAGTCGGAGATCTGATGGGATTTTCCACCTCGTAAAACAAAAAAAAGCAAAAAAAACGGCTGCCGATCCCACGTAACATCTTTAGATTTTAAAATAAAAGCTAAGATTTATCGACCAAGCCTGGTGAAAGTTTAGCATTGAAACGTATTTTGGTTTGTTAGTTTAGTGCCGTTTTTGAGTATAGGAAAATTTTAAGGCACTCATACCATGAAGGACCTGGTACCTCAATATTATAACAACAAGTCAATGCATGTAATGTAGACAAAACTGACGAATTTCTTCACTTTGTACTTACTTATTACTACGTTTTAGTGAAAGTCCGTGAACTCGCTGGAATAAATCCATCGTCAAATTAAGACAACGCTATTATTTTAATAGTTTGCAAACGAGCGAACGATCTGATTCTATTTTTATCTAACAAAGGTCCAAATTAGTAAGCAAGAAAGGTACGAAGGAAATTACATAAATTTCTATCAAAAGCTTCGCTAACTTGTTCTTACCTGTTTGAAACTTTGAAAACGCTTCCACCAGCTAAAAGATCACTGTCGAAGATATTTTTACCATTCCTTACTTTTTGGCGAGATTTGATATTTGCACCTGATGACGTCTGGGATTCTGAAATTGGATTTTGGATTATCTAAAAATTGGATCTACAGATGACTATGGTAATGTCTTTTTTAATAAATGACAATGTCATCGGCATAAAGCAGAATTAATATGGCGGCAAATAGAATCTGAAATTACAAATGATAATTGGAATGTATGAATAGGTATGCATTAAATAATTACGAATACAGATTTCGCTCGTGTTACTCACTCGGCCGATGTTATTAATTTATTGTTGAAATATTTACTTGAAAGGTATCTGGAATTAAGCATCTGAATGACCCAATAATGACTTTAAGAGTAAAAAAATTACAAAATATCGAACTAATTACAGATGAGATTGCTAGAAACAAAAAAATAAACTACAATGTTTTGTATAGAAGAAGGGTAAAGATGTGCGAGGTGGATATTAAAAGTGACCAAAAGTATTCTAATAAATAATATTATTTTGTTTTTATTTTGAATGATTTGTTGGTTTATTGGTTAGGGCCTTTGACTGCTAAGCTAGAGATCGTTGATTCGATTTTCACCCAAAACTTTGTGTGATGAGCAAGATTAGGTACTAGTCCCGCATGAAAAGGCCAATTCTCGTATTTTATATGATATTGTAACTATATTTTGAACGATATGAGATTAGATTTTGAATTGACTCAAATCGGTATTCTATTAAATTTAATGTAACTGACATGTAATTTAATACTTATATACTTCGGCGTTGACACATTGTTTAATTTACGATCTAGTCACGATAATATTCCAATTACATTGTAATATTAGTTAATTTAGGATAATACCATTTGTGACATAAGAATGACATTGACATAAGATCGAAACTGCACTTTGAATTAAGATAATTAGGAGAATTAGGCCTCTGGGTGTAATTTATATGTACATTATGTTTATATTTCAGAATGTATAGTCTGTTTATCATTAGTCTCATTGCCACGGTATATGCAACTTAGCTTTACACAAATTTTAAATATGACAGAGGACCTTAATATGCTTGGCATTTATTACGTGGGAATTATACATAGTTGCCAAAACATAGGTTTAATATGGTTTGCCCTAAAGCTTAGGGCTGAGAAAAGACTTAGTCTTTATTCGTATTATATATTAAACTAGAGGACGCCAGCAGCTACGCCTGCACATTTCTTTTAAATTTATCTGTTTTGACCGATCCCGTGGGTGTTTCGAGAAATCCCTTCTTAGTGCACCCCTACAGTCCCCAAAGAACATACACGCCAAATTTCAGCTTCCTGCGCCCAATAGTTTTGGCTGTAGCTTGTCTGTCAGTCAGTCAGTAACGCAAGGATTTTATATATTAAGATGTTACATTCTCGAGTCTAGAGAACCCAGATTGTTATAAGTTGAAAACTCTTTAACTAGTAGCAGATTATACTCGTATGTCCGTCATCTACTTAATATATCACATGACGTTTTTTTTTTTTTTTACGTGTTCCTCATGTACCCGTGTGTCGGAGGGTAGGGATTCACATAAGCATTCGTCGCTACCCCCCGACGAGTATTGGCCCGCCAGATGGTCAGGCGGGCCCCGAACAAAACTCCCTTGGCGGCGGATTAAGGTGTTGGGCTCCGCCGCCAAAACACTCAGCGGCCGCAGAGGATAGGAAGGACGGCAACCAACACCGCATCTCCTCTTCCTCTGCGGCCCCACCGCGACGCATCGAATGGTGCGCCCCCATTTGGTCGCGGGAGATAGGGCGCGCGGCAACGCAACACCGACACGCCTCTCCTCCCGCAACCGCACCCGACTGCGAGGGACAGACAGAACTGCCCCCGCACCCGCACCATTGGACGCATCCTGCGCAGGCCCCGTCAAGCCCACGCGGAGCGTCCCCTCCTGGATTCCTCTTAGCTTCACCGCGGGTAACCAATCCACGGTTACTGAGCCCCCCCACCACGACAAGGTGGAGATCCCACGGGGGGGATATCACATGACGTCCTCTGGGTTGTGGGAATCTGATTCATACAAAAATTTATCAGCTGATTAAGCATATTATTTATTTTATTCTTTTTAGTCGATTAAAAATATGCAAACTAACTCACGTATGAACATTATTCCTAGTCTATTGTTTCTTCTTCTAGTCTTTAAATATTAAGTGCATAGGTGATCATTAAAGTGTTGGGATTACGCTAACCCTACCTCTTAGTGCGATTAGATTTTTTGATTTACAATTATTTATACAATTGGCGCCCAATATGGGACTTGTGATATTCATCGAGTAAAAAGCTATATACGTAATGAAAGACAAAGTAATTTTGTTCCTCTCTTAAAATATAAAACATTTTTACGTTTATAGAAAAATACATTTGTCAACAAGAGCAGGAAATGTAAGTAGTCAGTATAAAACTCTCTTGCCCAGCAAAACTAGAAATTATTACTAAATTAGGCACTCAAATAATTTAAATATGAATAAAGGTAACATTTCTAACAAATTGAAAATAACTGTTATTAAAACTCGTTTATAATATAAATATACGCTTCAAAAATATTGTTAATTTTTATTCACTTTCTAATAAGTTAAAATCTAGAGCCACCTTAAATATTAAACGTAAATTAAAAACAAATTCAGAACAGTTTGAATCAAACAAAACTCAGCATTTTTTATTACGTGGGAGCGAATATTTTTACACAACAAAATGAACAGTTTTGAATCAAAGCTGTAGTGAACGAGCAGACGTTTAACATGTTTTAACAAATCTGATAATAAAAAACGCTTGCGAAGCTTTTTACCTATGACAGTGAGTTTTTTATCATATTTAATAAATTTATTATAGACTATATTATTTACATTATAGTTTGGCCACGTACCTCCATTCGTCTGCCGTTTGTCTTGGACACTAAGTGTAGTACTACGTAATAAGTGATAGTATTAAGTAATTCATTTATGCACAAAGTTATACTAGGTGTCACTGTTCTAGACATTTTCACTTTTTGCCATGTTCAAAGGTTTTATCCCTGGCTCATACATGCTGATCAGGACTACAAAACTTTAAAACACGTATTAGGAAGTTTTAAAAGACTCTCATACACGTTTATACTAAATATTTTATGCGTATTTAGTAAAATATCATTAAATACATCTTACAAAGTACTAAGAATTAACTATTTAAATAGGTCCTTTATTATATTATTTTTGGCTTAACACGTGAAAGCCAATTCACTTATCTTATATGACAATGAAACTATGCGGCGATAGCCTAGTGGTGCACGTAACGGACTGCCGAGACAATGGCGGACCTCTGACTTTTTGAAGTTATGTGTCTAAAAAAAAAGTTAATTATCGCACGGTAGATGGCAATAAGCTCGCCCCCTATTACATACATATGTACATACATAGACTCACGCCTGTTTCCCCGAAGGGGTAGGCAGAGGCACATTAAACGCCCCCTTTTCGCCAGTGTTTTGATCCCACGTAATAGGTGGCGAGCCTATTGCCGCTTATCGGGATATTTTGTTTGCCAGAGCCTCGTCCGTTGATCGGCAGGTGCACCACTTGCAGGTGAGGTTGGCTTGGGACCCTAAGTTCTTGGTTGGAACCCTATGCACCCCCTATTACATTGGGACCAAAACGTAACTGGCGAAATGTGGGTGTGTTATACACCTCTGCGTACCCCTTCGGGGATAAAATGGCGTGAAGTTATGTTATCATGTTACGTTATGAAACTATATTTTGAACAAAACGAGATTATATTTTGAATTGACTCAGAATCGGTATTCTGTAAATTAGATGATGATGACATTATCGTCTAATTAGACGATAATGACATTATCATTATCGTCTCATTTGACTTTTATATTTTGACGTTGACATATTGTTCAATTTACGATCTAGTCATGATACCATTCGAATAATTTTCAAACATTCGTTAATTTAGGAGAACAATATAATTTGTGACATGAGTATGACACTGACATTAGATCGAAACTGCATTTTGAAGTAATATAATTAGATGAATTGGGCCTCTGAATGTGCGAAATATACAGTGATAAGAGCACTCAAAAACTTTGTCTTGTATGTTTGAATAATTCGACGGTCCCGACGTATATAAAAATATGTCAAAAGTCATGGTTTACAGGAGAGCGTTTTCAAGTTTCAAAATGATCTGGAATTTATCAAAAAGTAATAACTTATATATTTTAATATTGATCTATAATTGTTAATGTAGGCTGGATGTAATAGTGTAACGATTATTTTGAATATCCTCATTTTTCTTGTAAAACTTGCAAGTTTACCGTTTTCCCGTCCACTGTGAAAAAGGTCCTAAGCGTAAAATAAATAAATGTCCCTTTCTACGTTCAAAAATTTAAACATAATTTTATGATGTTAACAAATTATGTAGGTTTAACTTAGTGATGTAAATGACATTAAGTTTGACAAGTCCATCTTCACGCGGCATGGCGTAACTCGGTATATGACGTTACGTAATAGATGTCCGCAAATACAGTAACAAAATCATTAGAACGTCGATGTTTGTCTTTATATACGTTAACGTATATGGTTAAAATAAGCTACCAAAAATTAAAAAAAAATAGGAATATGGGTATCAATTAACGAAAGCAAATAATGAAGTAAAAAAAAGGTATTTTAGACATGTCTTTATATACGTAGGGACCGTCGAATTATCTCAAGTCTGGGTAAATAACTAGAAAGACCTCATACACCATCACCATCACACCATCAGGCTATCAATGTTAGAAGCCTATTGCATTACAAGTCATACGATATAATATAGACGTGCAGTCTATATTATATAGTTTGTTAGTTGGCATAGTGGTTTAAGCGGCCACCTCGCCACTTGACACTTCTGACCGACTCACAGATATAGATCTACATAGATAACGCAACTATCACGATTTGTATTGAAACCAAGCGTGCCGACTTTTTAATACCTACTGTGACGTTGCCTGTATCACGAAGTCGAAGCGATGCGCGACAGTATCGCTTGTGCGATATTCATCGTCTCCTAATACACAACGTCAGATCAAACGTCCGAAGCAAACGCGGCAACGTAATGTGAATAAAGTTTACTTAACGGTAAAACGGACGCGCGGGGACTGAAGTTAGTGGCGACCAAGCTCGACGCTTGGTCGGAATTCAGACACGCGAAGTGCATGCATTTGCGTTATCTATGTAGATCTATGTCTGTGGACCGACTACTGTTGTGGGTTCGATTCCCACACGAGAGAACACATTGTGTGATTCATAAATTGTTGTTTCGAGTCTGGGTGTTCATAGTGTCCGTTAGTTGTATGTTTGTAAAGTCCCCCGCGACACAGGATTTAGTCCTAATGCGGGTGTTGTACGGCCGCTGGGTGTTTTGGCGGCGGAGCCCAACACCTTCATGCGCCGCCAAGGGGGTTTTGTTCGGGGCCCGCCTGACCATCTGGCGGGCCAATACCCGTCGGGGGGTTGCGAGGAACGCTTCGGTGATACCTGGCGAAGATTTGATACATAGTGATTGTGGATTAAGGATGAATGAGTTTCTTGTCAAATGCCTTCTTTATGCTGATGATCAGGTAATACTTGTGTCTTCAGCGGAGGAGTTGCGGGGGATGGTAACAATCATGCATGGTGCTTTAGGGAGGAAAGTAATAAAAGTGAATGTATGCAAGACGAAAGCTATGGTTTTTGAAAAGGAGGAATGTGTTACGGCTTGTAATGTTCTGATCGATGGACATCGAGTGGAACAAGTGAATGATTTTGTATATTTAGGTACGTTGTTTACTAGGAATGGTAAGAATGAAGAAGATATTGAAAGAAGAGTTAATGCAGGTAAAAGGGAGGATGGAGATTTGAAGGTTTTTATAAACAGTCATAACGTGTCCAAAAAGGCACGTTTGGCTGTGCATAGAGGGGTGTAGTTAGTACGTACACTTATGTATGGTAGTGAAAGTTGGGTATGGCAGAAGAGTAATGAAAGTAGAATAAATGCTGTAGAAATGAGAGGACTGAGAAGTATGTGTGGTGTGTCTTTGGCTGACAGAGTAAGGAATTGTGTGATAAGAGAGTGTTGTGGGTTAAAAGAAGATGTAGTGACAAGAAAAAAAGGTAGAAAGGTATGCTGAGGTAGTTTGGGCACGTGGAGAGGACGGATGACGAGAGACTGACCAAGTAGATATATTATAAGGCAAGTGTGAATGGGATAGGACGAAGGGGAAGACCTAGGAGGACGTTCTCTGACCAGATTGGAGACATCCTAAAAACACGACAGGTTAGAAGTGCCCTGAACAGAAGAGCATGCATTAGGAATCTGATGGGAGTGAATGAAGCAAGAGAGATATGTCAGAATCTATACAAATGGCGTTCCGTAGTCACTGCCTACCCCTCTGGGAAACAGGCGTGAGTATATGTATGTATGTACTTATTTTAACGATTGACAATCATTTATACGGACATTCGCACCCAATCAGTTTAATTTACTTATTTGAACGAAGAAAAAGGTAATATTTTTCATACCGCATTCCGAAAAAATGCAAATAAAAGTTTGATTAAATATAACTCATGTTCTTTAGTAGCGTAAAAACACCAGGTCGTATATTTTATGGTCGTTTGTATCGTTTTCAGTAATAATGGCTAATGGAGTCGATTTTTTTAGAAAAATCTGCAAATGCCCAAATATTTACGGCTCAGTCTAGTTTCTACTGATATAATAAATATAATGTCTTTTATTTTTGTACCTACTAGTTTATAAACAGAAAAAATAGATTATAATCGTCGTTTATGGTTTATTTTTTACTTTCTTTATTATCTAGTAATTGCTGTAAAAACTAAGGTTCAAATATCTCGAAGTGTACTATTAATTTACCACCTATATCCCGTAAATACATTTGCCACACATCATTTATCGAACTATCGTAACACATTGCTTGCTTTATCTTTCAGCTTATAAGGATAAAGAGATGTTAACAACCTACATAATTTCTCATCAATGGGGCTACAAAGCACAAGCAGAATTACAAACATAACTTAAAGATAAGCGCGTTTAAACAATCAAACAAACTCTTCAGTTTTATTATATCAGTATATATACCGAAAACCTTTATTTTAACTGTTTCCTATCAATAAAGTAAGAAACGTAACAACTAATTGGGACCGTTATCATAAACCCAGTTTTATTACGACATGCGTAAACTAAATATCTAAATTCAATACAAGACTATATGCGTCAATTAAAGTAATCGCATGCCCTATGAAACACAAAAGCCTGCATTAAAGATCAAGTATACATAATACATCGACAACTGCAGTTAGATTGTAATCTCCAAGATCGTTCACCGTTTGAGCCCGTCCCTAGAGGTAAGCCGGATCTACAGCCATTTACATCCGTTTACTGCCAACCACTTCGCACAAATTATCACATTATCATGAAAATTCACTCTAGAAATCGTTTATAAAAAATGAGATTTTATGTTTGGATTTCATAAAAGGCTTCCGCGATGTTCAAATGAAACTAGTGTCAACTGCTATAAAAATACTTAAACATAGGCAATTATTTCAAAATAACGACTCCGAGAGAGTAAAAATACCTGTTCAGTGTCTTTAAAATGCAATCCGATTAAAAAGCGTCAAACTTGCTGAGAAATTACACTTTTGAAAAGCAACTTTGTGCACATAGGTTGAGAATTGATTGTTGGGTTTAACTATCATTTTAACACTTTACTTTGAATCCAAGGAACAATGGCTCTCTGGAACGCGACGAAATTCAATTTTAGGTTCGCAGCAAGTTTTGAGTCCGAATCACGTTTTGATATTTTAAATGTGCATTTACGTCCTGGTCCGTCTCGGTGAAAAGTTGTTGGATTAAAATGAGAAGTATTTTCCTCTTGATTTGTTCTGATGTCTCAGTGTTCCATCTGGAGGTTGATTTCAAAGTGCTTGAGATGGATATTCAAATTTTAAGAGACATTTTCTTTTTCCAAGTTTTTAGCGCAAGAAATGTTATAGTTTACCGTCGTCTACGTTATACGACTAGAACAAAAATACAAATTGAAATAAAGTATATTAACGACGACGTTAATATACAATAAAAACATAAAAAACAGATTGGAAATGTGTAGTTGTGTACCTACTCGATATTAAATGATAAATAAACAAAAACACTGGAAAACATTTCGTGCGTGGCCAAAGTGCGTGTAAATATTTCATAACTATTCAGTGACTGTTTTGGTGCGTGAAGCCATCCAAGCAACGCTTTAACAATCTCCGGAACACTAAAACAATAACAGCTCCATCTAGTGTCATCTGACTGTAGCTCATGACAAACTGACATAACACACATTTCGTGACAACTAAGAAAAATTGTGAACAGCTGCAATGAGCGCATAGACGGTATTGATGCTAGGTTGTGTGCTCTGGAGCAAAGCAATATGTCGCAAAAATCAGAACGGCAAGTAGATATTGATATGGCGGTAGCTGAGCTGAAAATTGAATTGAACGAACGGGATCAGGAAATTCTAGCTGCTGATCTGGAAATTAGTAATATACCTGAGACAAAAGGGGAAAATCTCTCCCATTTAATGTCGGGTATAGCTGTAAAGCTGGGTGTCAGCATGGAGAACAGAGACATTATAAGCGTGGATCGTATCGGTGGCAAGCATATCAACGCATCTTGTTCAGATGGGGCTAAGGAGGTTCGACCACGCACTATAATCGTACGCCTGGCGCGACGTGATATGCGCGATGAACTATTGCGCGCAGCACGAATGCGCAGAGGCGCAACAACAGCTGACCTTGGAGTGTCGGGACCACCGACCCGTTTCTACATAAATGCACGCCTGGCTAAGGCGAACCGGATGTTATTTCGGCAAGCGCAAGAAGCTGGCAATCGTCTCGGTTGGCAGTTTGTATGGACGAGGCGAGGTCGCAAGTGCCAGGAAGAAGAATGGCGATTCTGTTTGCTCCATCCGGACAGAAAAGGACCTATACCGTGTCTTAGGCCCACTTCCACAAGAGTAACATCCTACATAATCGAGTTATGTTCCTTATTCCCTGTAATATGGTAAGGCATCGTGTTGTGGTTTTAATTACTTTTATTAACGTTGCAGGTCAAATAGGCCAGCATTGGCTTTACGTACTTCTTGTTTTTAATTTGTTAAATATTATTGTATTGCGGGTTGTGGCAGATGTATTATTGTGCTGCGCTGATTTATTTGTTGTGATATAATAAATAATTATAATGTCTTTTATTTTTGTACCTACTAGTTTATAAACAGAAAAAATAGATTATAATCGTCGTTTATGGTTTATTTTTTACTTTCTTTATTATCTAGTAATTGCTGTAAAAACTAAGGATCAAATATCTCGAAGTGTACTATTAATTTACCAGCTATATCCCGTAAATACATTTGCCACACATCTTTCATCGAACTATCGTAACACATTGCTTGCTAGATCTTTCAGCTTATAATGATAAAGAGATGTTACATAACCTACATAATTCCTCATCAATGTGGCTACAAAGCACAAGTAGAATTACAAGCATAACTTAAAGATTAGCGCGATTAAACAATCAAACAAACTCTTCAGCTTTATTATATCAGTATATAATAGTCTATATACAGAAAACCTTTATTTTAACTGTTTCCTATCAATAAAGTAAGAAACGTATGTAACGGGTTCTGGTAGTAAAAACGCAGTAGAGGTTCTAGATGCGTTTATTGCAGAGTATTGTCTCACTTCCTATGCCGAGTATGACCGACCAACAACACGACACTGGCCTGAACACTAAGGACTGCAGTCTCCCACGCTGTTCCCTCCGGTAGTGTGCAGGGCAGGTTGCTCGAAGGGCTGCGCGTAGCGGCAGATCCTCGCAGACGTTGGCTCAGCTGGCAGGCGCCGGCGGTGCGAGTATGATGAGCAGGGCAGGCCAGACTCTTCGGCAGAGGCGACGCCGAAGGCGATGCAGCAGGTGTAGCGGTCTAGGTAGTGTAGCCCGGAGCTTAACGTGAACCTGGAACCTGAAGGAAGCAGCATTAGGAGAGCCACAACCAATAGAGTCAGGCAGGCGGCGTCAGCCGGCCTCAGCTAGCAGGTAGAGAGATGGGCAGTACGCTAACGCAGTAAATGTAGTGCTTACCCGTAGCTGGGACCAGGATACACGTAAATACGACGTAGGGTCAGTAGGTACGCTTAGTTATAGTAGAAGCGACGTTAGAGTAGCGGTGCCGGCCTCTCTGTCGGCCCCTTTATATACCGGGCCCTCCATCAGGCTGAGAGTCCGTTTATGACCATATTTGGTCAGGCTTTGCGAGTGCGGACGATGGCTTTCTCTGATTGGCCGAGCGTATGGGCGGTACTGTGACGCAACGCGGTAAGTACCGGACATACGTTACACGTAATATCTAATTAGGATCGTTATTATAAACCTAGTTTTATTACGACATGCGTAAACTAAATATCAAAATGAAATACAATATTACATGCGTCAATCAAAGTAATAGTATGCCCTATGAAACACAAAAGCCTGCATTAAAGATCAAGTATACATAATACATCAACAACAGCAGTTAGATTGTAATCTTCAAGATCGTTCACCGTTTGAGCCCGTCCCTTGAGGTATTACTAAGCCGGATTTACAATCATCTACAACCATTTACTGCCAACCACTTTGCACAAATTATCACATTATCATGAAAACTCACTCTAGAAATCGTTTATTCAAAATTATATTTTATTACATTTAAACCGAAAGATCTATGTCTAGAGTTCGGGCTATGAGTTTAGTAAGTTTTATACAGAGATCAGTGGAAGCGATTAATTCATCCGGTCTTAGCCTAAGGCAAAGGATCTAAACACATGGACCAAGTTTCTTGGCGCTAAGAATTTAACAATGTACAATTACCTGTATCTTCACTGATGTCAGGCCTGGAACTAAGTTAGGGAAAAACAAACAAAACTAAGGTGGCCACGATAGATTGCATGAATTATCCACTTAGCTGTTCCTTCCAACTTGATGTCCTCTCCGTTGGCACGAGGGCACGATGCACGTTCACAGGATTCACAATTCAGTTTTGCAAATGTGAATCAATAGTTCACAATGTCTCTTATCACAATTTACCGTTGCCAGCACTAGATCAGGCGGCATTCAAGACGGTTTACTCAATTTAGTTCAATTATACCAGTTAATTCAATTCGCGTTAATTCAAAGGGCGATATTTTACGTACGAGACGACAACGTGGTGATTTTTCAAGGCGGGAACTGGAAAAGACAGTTCAGTGTGACCATTGTCAGAAATTTTCAATAGACTAAACAAAATGTTACTCAATCGATCTAATCGATTTGACTTACAATAAAAACTAATTCTATTTCAAACATCCACCCGCCCCGGACCGGGCTACCGGTCCGCTAATCGGTTGGTAGACGTGACAATGTTGCAACCGCTCTCCTCAGAATCGAACCGTCCACCAAGAACTCAGCAAATCGGGGAACTCCATCAGCCCCAGTTACCAAACGAAGGATGCGCCCTCTGCACCATCTGAGTGGCGGAAGGTTAGCCTCTTTGATCAAAACGAGGTCACCAATCTTGGGTGGATCGGTCTTGTCGGTCCACTTAACGCGTTGCTGGAGTATGTGCAAATATTCCAAATTCCAGCGTTTCCAAAAGCTCTGAGTAATCTGGCGTACCAATTCAAAACGCGAGAGACGACCAGGTCTCGTATCAATATAGGGGTACTCAGGCAAGGCGACAAGTGGGCGACCAATCAAAAAATGGCCCGGCGTAAGGGCCTCCAAATCATTCGGATCTGAGGAGATCGGGCACAATGGCCGAGAGTTCAAAACGGCCTCAATCTTACAAAGCACAGTTGCGAGTTCCTCAAATGTAAGGACAGACTCACCGATTGTCCTGCGCAAGTGTGTTTTGGCCGATTTTACAGCGGCCTCAAATATACCACCCCAGTGTGGACAATTTGGTGGGGAAAACAACCAATTTATCCCACGTCGGGCAAGCCTATCACCTATATCAGCCTTGTTGGTTTCAAGGAAATTAACAACATCATTCAAATAATTATACGTGCCCTTGAAGTTAGTGCCGCAGTCAGAACGGATCAAGGAAGACAGCCCTCTGCGGGATACAAATCTGTCAAATGTGGTTACAAACGCCTCGGTCGTAAGCGAGGAGACCAGTTCCAAATGTACGGCCTTTGTGGAGAGGCAAACAAAAACGCACAAGTAGGCCTTAACAGTCTTGCTGTTTCGAAGTGTCGATGTTTTCACCAAAAAGGGACCAGCAAAGTCCGTGCCAACACCGTCAAACGTCCTACTCTCCGTTACGCGATCTGCCGGTAAGTCTCCCATCAAGGGCTGCATGGTAGAAGCCTTGAGCTTATAGCAAGGGATGCAGCGAAAGACTACACTCCGAATAATTCTTCGGGCAGACAAGATCCAAAATTCGCGTTGCAAAATGGCCAACAAAGCATTACAACCAGCATGCGAATTTTTAAGGTGACGGTCAGTTACCAACAAGCGTACCAAATGACCGTCCTTAGGTAACAACAGGGGGTGACGTGCCCCGTAAGGGAGGTTGGCGTTCTTGAGACGCCCTCCAACGCGCAAGAGACCCGTATCGTCCAAAAAGGGGTTCAATTTAGAGACAGCTCCCGACAATTTCGATCTCCCTGATTTAAGGATAGCAATCTCCTTTTCAAAATGCGCCAATTGCACAGAACGAACCCAAAAGGTGAGGGACTCCTGTCGTTCCTGTGGTGAGATAAGCGGTGTCAGTCGTTTCTGTTGTGGGTGCCTAAAATTAAAAACAAAACGCTTTATCCAAGCAGTGACACCTAACAACTTGTCGAGGGAGCTGTAACGATTCAACAAAAAATCGGGGTCGAAGGCGCATTCTACCTTCTCAAGAGCGAGTGTTCGTAGACCCGGCAAACTAGAAGTATTCAAAACTGGCGTTCAAGGCCAATCAGTTTCTGGTCGACTCAACCATTCCGGACCCCACCACAGCGAATGACCTATCAAACTAGGCGTCAAGCATCCGCGCGAGGCACAATCAGCGGGGTTGAGCTCACCTGGCACGTGTCTCCAAACAAGTTTGACTTCGGATTTCTGGATTTGGGAAACGCGATTAGCGACAAATACCTCCAAGGTGTGCACAGAAGCCTTCAACCAACAAAGAACAATTTGGCTGTCTGTCCAGGCGTAGGTCCCATTAATGCAAATGCTTTTACATAAGGTACTGGACACGTGATTCAACAAGCGTACAAGTAGGGCTGCTCCCGAGAGCTCCAATTTCGGAATGGTCAGAGATGTCCAAAAGGGTGCGACCTTGCTCTTTGCCATGATCAGGGAAACCCTCACCTGACCTGAGGCACTGACTGTGCGCAAGTACACCACGGCCGCGTGACCACGTTCCGAGGCGTCAAAAAACCCGTGAAGGGTGGCCTTGTACTTCCCGGGAGGAAGAATGGGACGAGGCAAGGAGATCTCATTGACGGCAGGAAGTGAGGATACAAAGGAGGTCCATTCCTCAACAACAGTACCGTGTAGAGGTTCGTCCCAGGTCAATCCTGCTGTCCAAGCTTCTGCAAGAAGCATTTTGCCCAAAATATAATTGGACAGATCCAACCGTTCGGATCAAAGGTTCTGGCGACAGTAGACAATACGAGACGTTTAGTCCAAGAACACGGCAATTTCAAGTCTACGTTATATGTAAAGATGTCTTGGACTGGTCTGTACTAAACGCCGAGAACAGCCATCATGGCGGGGTTGTCAACAATCTCAAATAGATGTGGATCCTGCTGATGATCCTCTGGCAAGCCTTCCAAAAGCGCTGGTGAGTTGCAAATCCATTTACGCAACTCATAACCAGCGAAGGCCAAAATACCTATCAATTCGTCCCGCAGGAGGATCGCCTCGTCCGCTGTGGAGGCGCCCGAGCAAATGTCATCGACGTAAATATCGTCTTTCAAGATGGCGGAGGCTCGTGGGAAACGTAAGCCTTCTCGGTCTGCGAGCTCCCAAAGAGAACGTATTGCCAAATAGGGGCTCGACCTTAACCCGTACGTATTGGTATTGAGCTCGTAGACGACCATGGGATCACGAGGAGACTCTCTCCAAAGGATCAGCTGGAAGCGACGGTCATTAGGGTGGATAATCGTCTGCCTGAACATCATTTTTATATCGACCACAAAGACAACCTGATGTCTTCGGAAGCTGGTGATGACGTCACAAAGGTCCTTGACCAACTTGGGACCAGAATGCAAGCACTGGTTCAAGGATACGCCTGTTGAAGTCTGCGCAGAACCAAACACTGTGCGCAGCTTGCCAGTTGATGGCTTCAATACCGCATGATGCGGGAGAAAGTAGTGCTCCACCGAACGCCAATCCAAATTTGACACAGACATGTGTCCCAATTGTTCATATTCTCTCATGAACTCAATGTACTTCTGTCTGAGCTCCGGATCACGACCCATGCGACGCTCCATGGCCAACAATCTCTTTTCGGCTAAAGGTCGAGACTCACCAAGCGGAGGCTGAACAGACAGGAAAGGTAGCCTCGTAATAATCCAACCAGAACGGAGTCGACCAGTGTTGTTCTGGAAGAACAGCTCGCACTCCTCATGTTCTGGATTCAAACGGGCAGCTTGAGGAGGCTCTTCTACTTCCCAAAACCTCTGAACTGCATCAGAGAGAGCAGAGCCTACAGCCAACAAATTATCAAGTTCGGGTGGAGGAGGGTCCCTAGGTACAGGTCCCATCAAAGCAAATCCAAATATGGTCGGGATGGCAGTCAAACCATTTGGCACCAAGACCCGTTTCCCACTAATCAAAATTCCACCGAGGACATCAGAGTCAATTAACAAGTCGATTAGTCCCGGTGTGTCAAATTTGGGGTCTGCCAGTTCCAATCCCGATGTCAAATTCACCACAGCAGCAGGTAGCTGTTTCTGTGGGTGCATATCCAAAATATTCTTCAACACAATAGCCGAGGTTTTAATCCTCGGGTGTGAAGATTCAACAGGGCCAAACAAAACCTTAACTTGCCCTTCAACATTAGAGGCTACGTCACTTATGCCCCGTATACAATTTGGAAATAAACCCATATTTAATTTAACCTGCCCTACTAAACAAGTGGAAACAATGCAACCTTGTGAACCTGTGTCCAATATAGCACGGACAACAACAGAGGTCCCCGTGGGTCCCCAGACCCTAACAGCAACCGTTGGTAGGATAACGGTCTCAATGGGGGAGGTTGGAGTTATAGGGCAGGGGTCAATGACCTATTGTTGCCTGGGCGGCGACCGTTGGCCAGGACCAGGCAAGTCAAAACGAGGGTGCGGCTTGAAGTCCTCAAAGGCGCGATGACCGCGCGCCATCTGTGGGGGGTCATAATGACGCACCCGCCCAAAACGAGGTGGGCGCGAGTCAAGGCGGGGACGCTCCGCCAAAGGAGGGGAATACCTGGGGCAGCAGTCATGGTGCTGGTGACGCTGAACAGCACATTCAGGTGCGCGAGAGAGAGGAGGCGTGCGCACGCTACGGTTCTCCAAGCGGGGCGTGTGGCGATCAATTGAGCGAGGCGACTCTCGGCTACGCGCCGGTGAGCCTCGGCTGCCACCTTCAAAACACCCGCCCGTGCACGGCGTCGGCTGGTTGGACAAGCGGCCAACCTCTCTGGCATTCATACAGAGAATGTCCAAATGCTGTCCTCCACAGTGAGGACAGGGGCGAGAGTTCGGGCAGTCTCGCTGGTAGTGGGACCCCAAACAAGAGAAGCAAAGGCGGCGGGCATTCGCGATGCGCCTACGAGAGGCGACCTGTACGTCCAAGAATGCCCTACAACTGGCCGTTCTGTGCCCCGTGACCTTGCAGTAGGAGCACTCCGCTGGGCACTGCGTGACCGCAAAGCGAGGAGGGCGCCGGTCAACATTGGCTCGGGTGTGACCGCGAGCCTGCTCCTTGACCTCGGGCGGCTGCGTCTTAGCCGGCGTGTCACCACCGGAGTTGTCCAAGACCCGGCACTCATCCTCCAGGAACCTCTCCAGGTCAGCAAAGGGGGGCTGGTGAGTAGGCTCCCTACTTTGGACCTCCCCCATTTTGATGACTGCGTAGGAAGCTACCTGGGCTTCATTAATTTGTTCGACAGCCTGGTCAATGACAGGGCTGACCTTCGGCCAGCACAAAAATTGGCATATTTAATGTCGGTTCTGGATGGGGAGTCTAAGTGCCTCATCCAGCATCTGCCCGTGTCTGACGAGGCGTACCAGACGGCTCGGGACCTAATCACCCGTAGGTACCATAATAAGCGTGGCCTCGCCGACACGCACATCGAGCAGATTTTGGGTTGCCGACGCTCACCCGGGTCTCTGGGTTGCGCACCCAACTTTTGAACCCGCTTTTGGTGGCCATCAACGCACTTAAGTGCCTTGACCTGCCCGTGGACCAATGGTCCTATCTATTGGTGCACATTGTGCTGAAGAAGCTGCCTGCCGACCTGAGGTCGCGTTTTGAACAGCGCTTTGGTGGGGATAGCGCGACCCATTAGGCACTAGATCAGGCGGCATTCAAGACGGTTTACTCAATTTAGTTCAATTATACAAGTTAATTCAATTCGCGTTAATTCAAAGGGCGATATTTTACGTACGAGACGACAACGTGGTGATTTTTCAAGGCGGGAACTGAAAGAGACAGTTCAGTGTGACCATTGTCAGAAATTTTCAATAGACTAAACAAAATGTTACTCAATCGATCTAATCGATTTGACTTATAATAAAAACTAATTCTATTTCAAACAATCTAGAAACTACATTTTTATTACTAGCCGACGTTTCGAATTCCTTACAGGATTCATGTTCACGGCAGACTGAGGTGATATTTGTCTTTGTCTTGAATTTAAAAGTTATCTGAAAGTACCCGAACATTTTTCAACTATTGGTGTTACTATCTACGCAGAATGTGCTCACTGTGTCTTGATGTCTTCTGGTGACTTTGTCCTTTTTGGGTTTCATTAGCCTGATAACAGGGTCCCAAGCTGGAGGTACATTCCAACCATCTTCCCTATTGAAATTAGGATGTTTTTTAATTTCAATAGCTTCACGTATCATTCTTGGAATAAAGCGGTGTTCTTTTGCGAGTATCTGTGGTTTATCAAATCGCAGGTATTGGTTGGTTCCTTGTTCTACATGTTCACACACAGCAGACTTCGTCGAGCGTTTGTGTTTAATGTAAAGTAAAGTAAAGTAAATTAAAGTAATCTCTTTATTGTCTCATCATAACAACGTACAATCGTCATGTTACATACAAGGGTAAGTAGATACATAGATACAAATATAACCCGTTTATAGTAAGTTGGTAGGCACGTAGAAATAATACACCCAATAATAAGGGTAGGTACATAATAAATACTTCACAAACATTTTGTAGCAATACCCACATTATAAAAATATTACAGACTACAACTACGCCTATGGTATTAGACTGTGCTACAACTGTACGCCGCCGATGAGACAACGAGGCAGGCATTCAGCGTTGCGTCGTTCGCGACGTTAGCCGCGACACGACTTGCTGGTTTTCAATGCCTGCCCCAAGTGACGTAACGAACGTATCTAACATTACAATACAATTGAACTTAATATATAATAGTTTAATAACAAAAAAAAAATATAATAACAAAAGAAAACAAAAAAATTGCCTATAACTCGATACACAGTAAACAAAATAATAGGTATAAAGATATTGTTTAGTACCTACTAGTAGTGCGTTTTAAAGTGCCAGTGATTTGTTTACAACTTTATCTGACCACTTAGTTACTTGTGTTGGCCGGTGGTGGCGCTGCGAGAGCGGCGCGCGTCAGCGAGCATCACATAAACAAGTATTTCGCTCAGAGTGGTCACGTGATGTAAACATTGCTTATATCTTACATCAATCATATACCCATAGCTCGCTTGTTAAATTATTGTTTACACGGGTTTTGTGTGGATACGAAAACAAATGCACGCGGATCATCATTACAGGCAGGTAATTAGATACAATATCATAATGTTTTAAAATAGGTATTAGATTATGATACAAATTATCAATCTGCTCTACTTCTAAATTCCGTGCACAAAACTACGATCAGATATTACCTAATGTCAGCTATATGTTCCTTTAGTCGAATGCCTATGCTTCTCTTGGTTTGTCCAATGTATGAGAGCCCACACTCACAGTCTATCTTGTAAACCCCGGCCTCTTGTAAGGGTAATTGACACTTGACAGATGGTAATAATTGGCTTATCTTCATTGGCGGCTTATAGAAAGTTTTGATTGAAGCTTGCTTCAAGATGTAGCCAATCTTGTCGGTCACGCCCTTGATGTATGGGAGGACAGCAGGTTGTCTCTCTACTGTGGCTGGCTTGTTCTTCAGGGATCTGTGACGTTGGCGCGGTGGTCGGAGCTTGTTGTCTTGCAGAACTTACTTGACATGTTGAAGCTCGGCGTCCAGGTGTTTCTTGTCACAGATCCCCCGGGCTCTCTGAAACAAAGACATTCCTACGGTAGCTAACTGTTTAGGATGGTGGTGAGACTCACCGTTTAAGTACCTATTTGTATGTGTCTTTTTCCTATACACAGTGTGGCTCAAAGAGTTGTTTTTGTTCCTGATAACAAGTACATCTAGGAAAGCTAAAGAATTGTTTGCCTCTAATTCCATTGTAAATTTGATGTTGTTATGAATAGAATTAAGATGGTCTAGGAATACATTAACACTATCTGTTGGTAAAATTGTAAAAGTATCATCTACATACCGCTTGTAGAACCTCGGTGTGATGGTGGCAGTCTGCAGTCAAAGTCCTCCATGAAGATGTCAGCAACAACAGGCGATACTGGAGAGCCCATTGCCACACCGTCTACTTGTATGTAGTATTTCTCATCCCATAGCAGATAGCCGGTTGTTAAGCAGTGTTTTAATATTTCTGCATATTCCTCGGGCATGTTGTTCTCTATTAGCTTCCTTCTAGTTATTTCAATACAGTCATGTGCTGGTAAGCATGTAAATAATGACTGTACATCAAAACTAACCATAGTTTCCTTGTCAGAGAGATGTAGGTGTTTTATTTCACTGACAAAATGGTAGGAATCCTTTACATGCGCTCTCGTCTTGCCTCTGAGTGGCGAGAGAATCTTCACAATGTCGCCAATCTGTAGGTTGGTGCCCCTATTTGACTGACTATAGGGCGCAGTGGAGCATTTTCTTTGTGTATTTTCGGTAGACCATACAATATAACGCGATAAAATCCGTAAACTGTAGTTTAATTTCAATGTGTAACATTCGCGTAAACCCAAGAAAATATTATATTTTATGTTTGGATTTCATAAAAGGCTTCCGCGATGTTTAAATGAAACTAGTGTCAACTGCTATAAAAATACTCTCAACGTATTAAACATAGACAATTCTTTCAAAATAAGGACTCCGAGAGGGTAAAAATACCTGTTCAGTGTCTCTAAAATGCAATCCGATTAAAAAGCGTCAAACTACCTGAGAAATGACAGTTTTGAAAAGCAACTTTGTTTACATAGACGATAGGTTGATAATTGATTGCTGGGTTCAACTGTCATTTAAACACTTTAGTTTGAATCCAAGGAACAGTGGCCCTCTGGAACGCGACGAAATTCAATTTCAGATTCGCAGAAAGTTTTGAGTCCGAATCACATTTTGATATTTTAAATGTGCTTTTACGCCCTGGTCCGTCTCGGTGAAAAGTTGTTGGATTAAAATGAGAAGAATTTTCCTCTTGATTTGTTCTGATGTCTCAGTGTCCCATCTGGAGATTGATTTCGAAGTGCTTGAAATGGAGATCCAAATTTGCAGAGATATTTTCGTTTTCCAAGTTTTTAGCGCAAGAAATTTTATAGTTTACCGTCGTCTACGTTATACGACTAGAACAAAAATAAAAATTGAAATAAAGTTTATTTGATTTAACCGATTTATGGAGAATACTTCGCCAAATGCTACTGCGTATCGGAATATATTTCAATACTACCCAGTATTATACTATTGTGACTCCAAAAATTGTAGAAATTTATACTATATATAGGTTAGAGTACATAGTTTATTTAGTATTAAGTATTTATAACTTTTTAAGTAGTTCTATATAATTAGATAGGTTCTATAGCAGTAGTAGTAGGTAGGTTAGATTAAAATAGTTTATCACTCTTTGTGTTTAGTTTAGTTGATTTTTTTACTGCATTTGTAAAATAAATTTTATTTATAGGTTAGAAAAAGCAATTATTTTTTGCTTTTTAGTTCCTTAGGTAGTGTTTTTTGAAGTCGGTTTTTTATATTTGAAAATATTTTTTTAATGTTCTAACTCAATTTTCTGTTGAAGCTATATGCAGAATAATATATTAGTATTTGATTTGTCAAAACAACAACTTTTTGAAATGATGCCTTACTTTTTACACAATACGTTTAGTTCCCAAAAATAAGTGTTTACTTATATTGCAAGTAACATAGTCACAATGTTTGTTTCTGTTTAAATCACGAGGCAGTCAAATAAATCAACAAACCATCTCATTTTTAACAAAACATGGTATCTTTAATCAAATAATCCAAGTATAGCTTAAGCTTTCTAAAGCTCTTGGATCTCAAAAGCATTAATACTAATGGAAAACTTGGAATCAAAAATGTCAGACAGACAGCATCTCTTTCGTTGAAACTGAAACCAGTGAGGTAATTTATTTATTTATTTCAGTTATTTACTTTCTCCATCTACGTTTCTTTTAATGTTTTGTGAGTAATGACTTGAGTACTGATGTGGTTGGTATATTCTTGTAAGTTGTTAAAGCCGTTGATGAAGCCGTTCAAAGACTTCAGAAGGCCAAAACTCGTATTTTATATGACATTGAAATTATATTTTGAACGAAATGAGATCATATTTTGAATTGACTCAGAATCGGTATTCTGCTATCCTAATGTAATTATCGTATAATTTTAAATAAACAGTTCGTCGTTGACACATATTTTGACAGTTGTTTCAATTTACGATCTAGTGATAATTTCATCTGTTTTTGTCCGTGTGGTGACGGATTAAGAATACGGAATGTCTTCACCCCATATCATCCCATGGGTGTCATAAGAGCCGACAAAGGGAGCATTACATATTACATATTATACCGAGATCAGCACTGTAAGAGAAGGAAAACTTGATATAAACTCTATACCAACCCGTTTGGTCAGCGTGGTATAGTAGGCCAATTCCTCCTTTCAAAGGAGAGGCCTAGTCCAGCAGAGGACTGTTAAAGGCTGATGATGATGATTATTTCATTCAAATATCAGTTAATTTAGGAGAAAACCATTTGTGACAAAACTATGACGTGGACATTATATCGAAACTGTATTTTGAACAAATTTATTTAGGAGAATTGGGACTCAGTACTTGCGTCAAGATTTAGTGTGTTTTGTGTTCAGTTGCTATGTGACTTCTCAGATAATATTGATACACTTAGGTTACTTCTGTTTACCGTTATCTTAAGCAAACTTTTGAAAATAAACATTGGCTAGACGTCGCCAGCGGCTTCGCTCGCGTCAATTATATATATAAACCTGCCTCTTGAATCATTGTATCTATTAAATAAAAACGCATTAAAATCCGTTGCGTAGTTTTTAAGATTTAAGCATTAATAGGGACAGACGGACAGAAGACAGACTTTGTTTTATACTATGTAGTGATATAAGTAGTAAAAGTAATATTAAGGTTTCTCTTATTAGGTCATTGAGTAGTTATATAAATAAGTCAAACGGATCGTT
Organism: Euclidia mi; assembly: GCA_944739405.2. Classification (NCBI taxonomy): domain Eukaryota; kingdom Metazoa; phylum Arthropoda; class Insecta; order Lepidoptera; family Erebidae; genus Euclidia; species Euclidia mi. The sequence continues at coordinate 59,798,482 of OX123197.2, read as the reverse complement.
GACGAACTTGTTTGATTTCTAGATTTATGTGAATCGGTACAAAATACTTGTTTTTTTTACAATGCCCATTCAGTGACTTAGCTCAGATAGACCATAATATGGATTATCGCACTTAAAAGTAACCTCAAATGAGACCCTTTAAATATTAAATAATATTATATAAATCAAAAATAAGTGAAAATATTAACAAGTATTGTGGATCTCGTATTTGTTACATGTAACTACAGTGTTGAATAAAAGCGTATAGTATAGCAAAACGTTATTATCTCAGGTTTGCTTGCTGAAAATCTAATTACACTATAGTTTACTATATAAAGCGTAGGTAACTTGTCCGCGATTCGTTCTTCGACACTTCACACATGGCGAAACATCGGACAGAACTGCGGCTAGACCCTCACAGTTATGGTTATTTTTTATAGGCATCGTAAAAATGAAAGCCATTAAAACAAATTTCCAAATTTCAAATAAATCATGTATTCCCGTGTGGGTACTAAAAAAATATTGTCAGACACAACTAATGTGCTTCCGTTCTTATGTTAATAATGTTGAAATACGTTTATTTATTGATCATGATTTAGGTATTGAAGCGCCAAAAACATAATTAAGCGTGTTCTATTTGGACATTCTTACTGGACTTCACTATAGAACATTGGTAACTTGATCTTATTATAAAATATAGAATTTATGCATGTAATTCTATTATGTAACTCGTTAAAAATGTAGTTCAGGATTTATGTTAGCCGTGTGGTTGACGGCATAGGATACAAGTGTCACCACCCCTTATCTTCCCGTGGGTGTCGTAAGAGGCGACTAAGGGATAACACGATGCAAATACCATCTTTGCGTAGAGACGGAAAACTCGACATCAAACCCTATACGACTGCCTCGTTGGTCTCGCGGCATAAATGTGCGCGTGGGATCGGGAGGTCCCGGGTTCGATTCCTGGGTCGGGCAGTGTTATTGGGTTTTTCTGTCACGAAATTCTCAGTAGCAGCACGGAGTCTGGAAATGTGCCCGGTACAGCAATAGGCTCGCCCCTTATTACGTGGGACTAAAGTATATCTGGCGAAAAGTGGGTGTAGAAACACACCTCTGCCTACCTCTTCGGGGTTATAGGCGTGAGACTATGTATGTATGTAGGATTTATGTATGTAAAATGTATTATAATAGTGCAACATTTTCATGAAGCATGTATCTCTAAAATTCAATCTTCTGCCAGATATGGTGTGAAATGCCAAAACAAGGACTAATTGTGGTAGTATTTTATTAAGACTTGTTTTGTAATAAGACCAATTGGTTTGCTAAGATCAGACGGTAATCGCCGCCAAATCTAGTTGTGCTAAACACTAGTGACACATATAATCATCACTGACGGATCAACGAAAACATAAAGATCTTACAGCATGCTATTCGAAATTTCACACTAATACTATAGAGCTCACAGCAACGTCTATCGGGACGCGGTTCATCAGACACGATAACCTAGTCTGATTAGATGTTCTATAAAGTTGAATAAACACCACACCTCTTTTCCCCTAAGATATTTTATCAGAAACAGTAAAACGTGATGCATTTTACAGACGTATATAGAATTGATCAAGAACTGTCTGACTTGCTAAAAGTCAATAAGCTATTACCAAGGGGTTAGAAGTTTTTTGCAGAAAACGACGGTCCAGTTGTTTTCTAAACGTCCAAGACTACAAAATAAGAAAAAAAAACAACAATGGCCTCCAATTAATAAAGGCAGTAGAGTGGTTTTTATTTCAACAAAAGTGTTTAAATACAAAGAGCTTTACTTTTGATTGTTTTCTTATGTCGAATACCAATTACTTAGATCGTTGAAGTCTACACAAGGTATGTTTACGGCGTGAAACATAAACTGTGGTATATTGTATCGAAAGGTCGAACTTAATTTTATCTAATGGCTACTTTTTTATCCAAAAAATCTGGTATTAGTTTTTGTGAAGACTTAATGTTTATTAGCCGATATTTTGGTATTATTTCTTCTAGCAGGAGTATCTATAAAAAAAAGTTGTATCTTTGCAATGAGTTCCGTGTTTATACAGTGGCAAAAGCTAAGATGCATCAGATTTCTTCGTGCAGATTTGTACTTGTTTCACCATTGACCCAGTCCACCGCCCTGAGCCAATCCATGTTATTCATGATGGATAGAGATGGATTTACTCAAAGACACATGTTTCAGATCGAGTTTTATCATCTCTAAATACACTAATCTAATTCATCCGCCTTCCTAAGTAAGTCTAGTTTTAAATAGTCAAAATTTCCTTTGAATACTTTATTTTCAATTTTACATGACTTAAATGTAATATTTAAAACGGGCAATTGTAAGCGTAAAAAATGAGAAGCACTATAGAATACTAAAAAGATCGCGATTAAAGTCTGAATACTATCGTAGGTCTCTAAATGGAAATCTATTTTCGATCAATTTGAATAACAACTAAGTCTCACAGTCATACATACATAAAGCTATATGTATGTGACTGTGAGCAATATACCTGGCAGCGATCGGAGCGCCAAATTAATTACCGTTTATATTAGCTTTCAAACTAAGCCGACTAATCCCTGGATCAAGGCATTCACGGAACGATTTATAAATATTGAAGTTACAGATTATTGAGTCTATCTATCGTGCGATTACGGAATTATTAGGAAAATATTTGATTATACATTTATGCCTGAATATCTGTATTTACGTTGATAAAATATTTATGTTTTTAATACTAAAGAGAGGTTGCGAGCCTATGATAATTATACTGTCAATTACATAAACTGAATCGATCCGCAAGGTTAAGCGCCTTTGTCAATTTCTTGTTTATAAATGAGAGACATAAACTTGCATCAATAGAAGGCAAAGAGGGAATGTAAAGCTGTCAGTACCAGCAGAGCTATTATGAAGATATGGGACTTTTAGTTACGCGACGTTAGTAAGCTCAATTATGCTGAAACTGGCCTTAACTACATACTAATATGGTTTAGACCAGTGTCAGCATCTCAGTATATATATTCTTGTCGAGTGTGGGATCGTTACACATAGTCGCTCTGTTGCAAAACTTGCATTCTGTCAACTCTGTTGATAAAAGTCTGAGATACTAACTGAATAGTGCTGGAATGTAAAGATGATTTGGGAAGAGTTGAGCAGAAGTACCATATTTTGAGATTATATATTTTTTAAGTAGGTAGGTTTATACAGCTTACCACTTTAACTAGGGGACTTAATATTAGATCCTACTAATATATACGATAATGCTGTACATAGGCATCCACGGAGGCTCTCCACACAATCCAATCATGAGCCTTCCGTATCCAACCACTTCACATGATCCCAACAATATCGTCGGTTCACTTAGCATGACAAAGCTATTATTAAAAAAAAAATCAGCATGTTAATATAATAAATGAATCATAAATATCAGAAAACCAATTAAAAATTATATTTCATAGATATCTATAATTGCTGAGTAGATAACGATTGCGCTCAATAAATGCGCTTCAAATTCCTTAGGTTAATTAGAAATCCAAACACAAGCGTTCCCACTTCTTAGAATGTAATTGGAGTTAACTCTTAATCCCGTTTAATTCTAGCGTGCCATTATGGTGCTTATACACCTGAGCATTCAATTATAACAGAACACCGACCATTCGCCGTTTTTTGTTTTGTCGAACTAAACAACGAAATGCTCAGCTCTGCCGAGCATAGCTACAAACATTTTTACGGTCTTTCTAGCTAGTCTAATGCTCGCCAGAACGCTCGTTGGAATGCTCACTAAAACACACTCGTATATTTTCTGTTTTGTAACATCCGCAAGAATGCTCATTACAGGTGAATGCTCAAATGTATCAGCAGAATCAGCACCATTAGACATAACGTGCAAGTAAACATCAGAGACCAAAAGATCTTTAATTATTATTTTACACGTCCCACTTCGAGGATATTCAATATTCATACGTACATGAATATTGAATACTCCTATTTCACTCTATGCATTCTGCTGATGGTCCATGGTAGGAACTGAAGCTATTACATTGCACAGATCTTTTTTGGTTTAAACAGAGGAACCTGCAGTCTCATTCTTGAGATTTGTTTACACTAAGATGATCTTGTTCATAATTATGACCAACAGCATCTTTATTATGGCTCGAGGTTGATTTTAATACTTACGTTGAAGTCAGTAAGCAAGATATTTTTTTTTAAGGAATAATCATAACTATTAACCCCTTGTATGCCGGAACGCAGATCTACGCGAGACACAATAGCTTTTTAATTGTGTCTGGTTATTCCGGCATACAAGAGGTTAATTCGTAAAGCAGGACTTGAACTCGTGATTCAGCTAAACTGGCTCGCCGTTTAACCTATGTAACTAAATCTTCCTTTCTTAAGCTAACACATGCCATAAAATAAAATGATTTCAATAATCAAGTTTGGAGAAGTGTGTCACAAGAAAAAAATTTATGGAGGTTATTTTTGTGAAAATACTTTTGTTTTCCTGTATATCGTAATATATACTTATTATACTGATTTCTGACTTGCCTTGGACCAAACGCGGGATGAGGAATTCGGGACAGCGCTGGCATAGCGTGCCAATACCGCTAGATATACGCTAGATGAAAAAATCTCTACAATACCTTGAACCCAAGTGCTTAGTACTTATATTTAAGTGAGCAGATACAGAAGCAGAGCGCATTCGATCTTCAGTCTAGATAGATTGATTTAATAGTTAGTTTTCCTATTCAAGTTAAATGGTATCTTATGTTAGGTATAGGTCGGTTCACGAAAGATGACCACTGCGCAGAAATCATTTTTTAGGTCCCCGTGGAGGTGCGGGGTGAGGTGCGGGTGGAGTGCCAATGGCATGGCTCCGTTCTTGACGCATTCCCTAAATGCGTCAAGAATGGAGCAACGCCATTGGTGCACGAATGTACATATGCGCGACGGCCGCCATTTGTGGTCAACTTTCGTGAATTTACCTATACGCCTTGTGAAATCAATTGTCGGCTTGAGAAAACCTGATTAAAATGTGGTCTAATTGCTTAAATATATCCTTGTAGAATTATAGTGATAATTTAAGGTAAAAGATATCTTACGTAAGGTGAATCATCTGTCGACACACCTTGTGAAATCACTTGTCGACTTATGGAAAGGCAGTAATCTTTTAAAGATTACATCGTACAAAATAAACTGAGAGATGGATGAATTCGACACAAAAATCTATGAAGGATACAAAACTTTTCTATATAAACATCATACAAGTTATAATAGGCACAGCTATGACTGCAGCATTAAGTATGTAGTCGCAAATAAACTGGTCTACCCGCAACCATGATTGATGTGCCAGCGCCAGAAATATAATCCACTGTCCTTTCATGTTTCTAGCATCAATAGCTTAGGCTTTGCAATGATACGTATGTCGGGACAAGTAATTTTATGTATATGATTGGTTTCAATAGATATTCAGTATTCTGGTTTCGTACGAACAGCGTCATATATTTTACTTCGTGTTTGAAGGAATCCAATATCGCATGCCTTTTGTATTGTATCGAATGCAAGTGCGATATTATCCACTTGTTCGTCAGTATTTGAAAATTTTCAGTATGCTGTAGCACAATGTATGCTATAAAGGATTGTTGGGCTGTAATGGTTCTGTGAAGATCTGTGGCGAATGACATTTCATGATGCCTTGTTTGATTATAGCGTAACTATGTGCGATATTTTATTTAAAAATAATCATGTATTTATTACTTCTGTCATATTCTAGCCTGTAGTAATGTAGTGGTGATCGTGACTGCAATACCACGAGATTTGGGTGTACACCAGGACAAAGCTTTGCATATTGAACTGTATCTTTTGCTCCATTTTTGAGTCTCATCATCTGTCAGTTTGTAGCAATCTAGCAATATTACTCAAATAAGTCTAGACCATTGGTAAGTTATGACAAGAGTACGTCCATCATTAGGGTAAACTTAAATATAAGAAAATTATACTTGATAACTTATCGTATTTGAGGCGTTCTAGTTGATAGAAAACATCTGTACCTATAGAAAAGCTTTTCTATTTCAGATCGTTTCAGTAGTACCCAAAATACTTACAATAGCACTTAATATATACCTCATAGCTTTTAATTATTAACTTGAAGTCATTATCATCTCAATCGTGAGCTTCTTACGTAGTGGTCGTGGTTACTATCATGACGTAGAAGATTAGGCTTACTGGTCACTCATTCTTCGGTGTTCCTGATCTAAGCCGCTTCCATGACAATATATATCCATTTCTGATCAGGCCATGTAGACAAGTGTAATTCAATTAGCTATAGCGCTATTCGCTAAGTGGAAAAATTTGGAACTGAAATAAACTTAGGGGACATATTATGTCACGTGGTCAACGAAGAACAAATTACCTATTTTACAGTGTCAACTAATAATGTGCTCCGTAGATGGCAATAGGCTCGCCCCCTATTACATTGGGACCTAAACATAACTGGCGAAATGTGGGTGTATATACACCGCACCCTACCCCTTCGGGGATAAAATGGCAATTTGGTTAGGGCCATTAGCCTTTTCTTTTTTCTTTTTAGTCTAGTCCCTCTGCAAATGAATACAGATTTACATAGAAGCACAGTTCTTTAGGATTTCGTGTGCCGATTCCAAGTAGGGACTGTCTCCAGTTAAGTTCGTGGTTGGCGCCGTTGGCGGCGCTGGCGTCGTTCCCCGTCTCTCTTGCTCTCGTAGTTAAGATACACAGGAGGAACGTTTGTCTCTCTTGCTCTCGTAGAGACAGCTGTCACAGCGCGACTGCCACGCCGCCAAGCGGCAATTTGGGTCTCAGAAAGTTTGTCTTCAGAGCGCCCATTGGAAATGCGCCTCTATGTAAATATCTGAGCTCTTTGCCTCTGCTCCGCTGAGCTTTGACAGCACTCACTCACGGTAGATTGTGTCAAATACAAATTAAGTGTAGATAACACCTTAAAAATTAACATGCCACCATTTTCCTGGAACCCCAATCATAATAATAATTCACCCTATAATTAATAAAATAACAAACAAACGGGCTTCTATTCTTTTAAAATATGAAATACATATCTGTAATTTTCACATATAATTGTATCGGAAATCTCTTGAGGTCTGTCTCTTTTAATTTGTTGTTAAATCTGATTAATGTAACAAGTTCTGTTTTTGTGCAGATAAAATGCATTTATGAAATTTTATTGCAATAGTATTACAGGAATATGGGAGTTAAACGGACAAGAGATTATCTGTGCAGGCTATTGAATTCAATTAACGATTTCGACGTTGGTTTTGTGATTCAAAGTTGCACTGTAGCCCATTGTACCTACAAACATTTTTGAATTTTCGAGACACACAAGAATTTAAAGAGATTACTTGAGGTACTCGATTCAACTCCTAAATTCTATTTTTCCAAAAGTAACATTCTTTATTATTTTCAAGCGACTTAATTAAACTAAGTGACGTTCTACGTTACATAAAATGGTACACACTTTGATACTCATTATTAAAATATGACATTTCCTTATTTTCAAACATTGTAACATTAAACAGACAAAGCAAATCATGTGCTAAAATATTTCTTACTCCCAAGCGAACCTATCGTATAAAACTCTTTGTACCAAACAGAATAAAAACACGAGCTTCACCTAATTAACAGAACATGTTCATTCCCTTAACAAGAGCGTAAACAGCATAAATATATGTCTAGACTTCCCATCCATTACATGCAAAGCGTAGTTTTAATCCTACCTCCTTTTCTATCCACCCACCGTGAATGTACTCTTATACACAGAAACTATGAACAAATTAAAAACAACACACACACACATACACGTAATGCAGCCACTGTCAGCCATCATTATTTTAATCTACAGCTTATAGATCCACACATTTTGAATGAACCAATTACATAACGCGAAGGCAAGTGATTGCTATCAATCAAGTATTTGCTTAAGACTGCGAATGTTATGAGTTTGTTGATTGAATTCTGATTTTATGGCAAGTAAATATATGTGTACTGTGCATTTTGATTGAAACATCGAGAGATTGAAGTATATTATCTGTTTGCCATGTCTCTACGATTTTTTATTGACCTCATATAAAAATATGTACTGACCTTTTTGAGATATATATTTACATTTATCATCATGTACAGCACGTATTTCAATAACAACATGCGTAATACGGATTACGATTTAAGGAATCGTTAGGCCAAATAGTCTCTATTTTGCCAAACGTGTACGGCTTGATTTACTATTCGTATTCAATTCTTCACCAAAACAAATGCATGTTATAAATAAATATATTGCAGGGTTGTTCATAAATCGTTATCCATTTTAATAAATAAGATTGTAATTCAAAAAATAGATACTAATAACAATTATTTATACAGACATTAAATTTGTATTTGACTTTCTTTTTACTGGTGATCCTTTAGTGGTCAAAACTGGACCATATATTTATTTTTAATTATCGAAGTTAAACAAAATAATATGGCCCTCAATTCAATAAAAAATAAGCTTAACTAAACAAAATCTAACATTTATCCTCCGTTAAACACATTCAAAGTTGAATCAATAACATTTAATAAGAAAGAAAGCCATTTATTCATTATCATATTTGATAGCGTAAAAACAATAATACACGATATGTTGCTAAAACCTGCACCACGAGGTCGATGCCAAATTAGCTATTACTGCGACAAATTAATTGTGCCAGTAAAAAGTGCGTGCAATGGTAACATTTAACATGGCATGAACGTTAATATCCCAAAAACCGAATGTGCTTTTCTGCCCATTTTTTGTCATTCATTGCTCATCTTCTATAAGGTTAAAGATATTTGTTTTATTTGATAGGTGGCAAACGAGCTGACGGATCGCCTGATGTTAAGTGATTACCGCCGCCTGTGAACATAAGCAACATCAAAGGAGTCACATGTTGCGAAAATAAACATTATCATATATTGAGTTATTAATATACATATGTATACGAAACTGAAAACTCAAGGTACTCCTTCCTCCTCATATTATGTTATGTTATTTTATTATATTAGGGTATACTTAATATTTCTGAAAGAGAGAATAAATGAACACTTACTACTAAGAATAGCGTTAGTGCTTCTAAAGAATGTTTCAAGGAAAAACGCATTAACCGAGAATTTTTTGATCCATGTTTCTTTTAAACATTATTTTCAGTGCTTAGTGATGCGATAATGAACCCTGCTTCATTATCGCATTGCAGTGCAGGGCTAAATGTATAACATTTTCTAATATTCGAGAAAATTACCTAAATTTAATCGTGTTATCAAACTCCAGCGTATTTACGTAAATGAATAATTGATATCTTTATGAATGAGCAAAACAGCTTTGTATGAACTCCACATATAATAATTTTTAGTCTATAGTCTTTAAAGTGATTGTATTATTAAAATATGTTTGCCTGAGACGATAATCAAAATCTCTATCAATTGACAGAATGACTCTCTATAGACTCCATACGTAATACCACCCAGTCTATTGTCACAGAAGCGATAGGTACATCAGCACATTACACGCTTGACACCGCACACAATACAGCCAAGTTGCTCCTTTTATCTCGTGTATATTTTTTTTTATTTAAAAATTGACGACAGAAAATGACCACAGCCATTGTTTGTTGAGCGGCCACGTTGTTGCCAAGGCTCTTGTTTTAAATAAGTAAGCGCTGTCTTTTCAAAATTGTAGAGGGAAAATTGTGAATAATACTGTTTGTAAAACAATATTTTTTATATTCAGTTATGGGCTATTCAATTTGGCTTTTAGTGGGGGCTTATAACTGGTTAAGTGTTACATCGCTTAAACCGAAAATGTTACATTAGTTTATTCGTTTCAGCTCATTATCAATTGTTTTAAATAGTTCTTTGTTCCTTTTGGGGTTTTCTGTCCAGTCCGCGTGCTATTGTATCAGCTGTAGTCAGGTTCAGCTGCAGTGGCCATCATATGGTTATAGAGGAGATTATGAGAAGTTCTATTCACATCCAGAGAATTTATAGAGATGCAGTATCGGCACACAGAGAGAGAGAGAATAAAACTGCACGTCTACATACATCCTCATAAAGATCATATTTTGGTATGCGAACTGGCACTTTAATATTCAAGAAACATTTTTCGATTTTAAATCCAGAGCATAACAATTTAATTACGATGTCATTCTTCAATATAGTTTCTTTGAATATATTTCTTAAATCTAATTTTATTTGCATTGGACATTCGTTAGAAGTAAAAAATAAGTACCTATTTAAAACGGCTTTGACCGCGTTAGATTTTAAACTTCAAATTTCATTGAAATAAGTACTTTGAAATTATTTTTAAGAATAAAACTGGGATTAACCTATATTCGTCTTTATAAATGATTAACGTAAAGTCAGCTACATAATTCCATAAACATTTTCGTAATTTTGAATGGTTTATCATTCCAACTAATTTTTATTCTGAGTATTTTATACGATTTTTAGAATTTAAATCATAATTTATAAATTGATAATAGTAATCGTGGAGTTTTAATTTATAAAGGATTTTAAGTTGTGTAGCGACTTTTGTAGTTGACAGTACCTAACTTGAATTTATAGAATGACTTAAAAATAATATATAATGTTCTTTGAATAGCACGTATAGTTATATAGCACGTATATTGTAAATCTACATAGGCTTCTTATAGACAAATGTGTAAATTATCTTTTAGATAATAATCATAATGCATAAATTATTTTACGCACCTTGATCTTTCAGGACAAAGTGCTTTTTTCATCAAAACTGGCGTTATGTAGCACTGTATGGCACTTGTCATTCGGGACGTACCGGATAAAGTAAAAGAAACTTTGGCAGAGATCACCATTTGGATGGGTCGTCGTTTGTGTTGTCATTTACAACAGAGCACTTCCATGCTTCGGAAAGCACGTAAAGCCATCAGTCCTGGTTTTGTTTCTGAACAAGAATCGTTATGTCCTGACGGAGACGTTTTGGCGATATAAAATACCTACATTTGATTCACAAGAAAAAGAAACAAACCAGTTTTGTTGCTGTTCGTGGCAGGTAACACATATGCCTACATGATAAGTACTTGCTCACTCTTTCGTGACTCACCAGATTTTGCGTCAGCAGTCTTCTGGGTGGAAAAAGTTTTGAGCCTTGTTATGCCTTATTGAAATTGCCTTGCGTAATTTTAAAGATTTAAGCATACATAGGGGCAGACAGACAGAAGACCGACTTTGTTTTATACTATGTAGTGATAAGCTTCTTTCTTTCTTATTTTGTAACTATGTGAGAGAGAAACAATAAAGTTATATTATATTATATCATGTTATTTTATATAATATTATATAATGATGGGTAAAATGAAATACAGTATCTATAGGTACGCATTAAGCAGAGGGCCTTGTGTCCTAAGCCACGGCACGTACCAATGTCTTTACGAAGTTACATATGTTCGTATTAAATTGTCAATTATTGTCGTTTGCTAAACGCCGATGTAGAACTTAGGGAGGCACTCTGCATATCTGAGAGTTCCAGGTAATGTTCTCGAAAGACCTACTAAATCCACCAACTTGCACTTGGCCAGCGTAGTGGACTATGGCGTAATTCTATTTCATCCTTCTCTTAGAGATAAGCGGCCCGCGCCCGGCATTGGAACAGTTTATATATACCGAGCAGATGATGATGCAAGATCAAGTTTTCATGGTCCATCTGTAAAGTTATTAATACGAATGACTGCCTCTGTGGTCCCACAGTATAAGCGACTGCGCATCATAAGGTCTTAGGTTCTATTCATCGTGATTCGAATAAATAGTAATATTGGATATTTCTGTTAAGAATTATCTATCTAATATATGTTTTTACGCAGTATACTAATGTTCCGCGCGGTTGGCTAGTCTCCTATGAGACTGGCCTTGAGAACTGGCCGTGGGCGACATTTTGTCCAGAGGACATTGATACAAATTCTATAAAAATTCACGCCACCCGCACCTTTCAGATCAATAGCCATTTATTTTCGGAGCTATAAAAATAAAATTAGTTTGACTTTTAATTAATATTTTATGCTTAAAATGTCTCATAAAGTAAACTTATTAGTCCAATTTATTTGCTTTCACTAATTATATTTTATGGAAAATTTTATTCAACATGCGAGTAATAAATAATAACTTTGATTCCGATTTGAATGTACTCAGATTTTATTTGAAAGTTCGGTTGAATTGGTCATGAAATTGATGTGAACAAACTCTCCAACTTGTGTGAGCGAGTGATGTGATGGGTGGCACGGAAACGCCATTGTTGTGGGGTCTTTTCCTACGCGAAATAACACTGAGTGTTCTCCACACAGATCATAGACAATCAAATTGACAGAGAGAGATAGAAAGGGAGAGAGAAAATGCACTGTGTGACGTAACTATTTTTATCTATCTAATAATAGGCCGCTGTCAAATATAAATGATCGTTCTATTAAAAAGGAACGTGTCTCTTACTAAATTTAAAATTATAATGCTTTTTACTTTTATTTACTCGTATAAAGGTACTGGTAGCGCCATCTACCTTCCTATCCATAACTAATCGCATCAACATCAATCGTTCCACGTTCTAGTGCGAGCGATATCATATTTCCGTCCCTGTCTCCCATTCCCGAAGAAGGGGCACTGCCTTCGCCTGATTCGTCGACGCGAGTGACAGTCCAGAACATTCCGCTCGCTGAGAACACCGTCTCGTTCGTATCGCGCCGCACCGTTGTATGTGATTTATTACCGCTTCCACTAAGGAAAACCCGCTCGCGAATGGTGTAGTGTAGTGAAAACAAGCAGCTGCATCACGAAACCACCAGCACGAATCCACCAGGAGACTGCCCTACGGAAACGTAGAAGGTTGTATAAGGTAAGTGCCCTCCATCCTGGAAATATCCTATACCCACTCAATCACCCCTTCCCGTAACCATCTCCTAGGCGGCGAAGAACCGCCATCCTCTCTATACAGTCCATTTCCTTCTCCAAGTCACCTAGAACCCTACGGTTTCGGTGTAACGCCGAACCTTTTTTTTGATCCATACGAGTCGGATTCATTTACGTTTTTATACGTTATATCGCTATACCTAGGCAGTTATAGCACCTAGCTATACTCCTAATATATTCACATAACCGTCACATGGTTATTTCCGCCCGCATCAGTAGGTAAACTTTATGTAGCTACCTACTTATTAAATTATTAATTCTGGAACTATCATAGTTGTCCTATAAATCTCATATTTCAAGCATCTTTTAGTTCCTCAGCTCTAAAGTGTTGCCTACTTAGGTAAAATAATAGATACATCAGATATTCTTTTTTTGTTTCGTTCTCATTAGCTTATACTTACGTAAGCATGTCACAACCAAAGAAGTCACGCGTGTCGGAAGACAAAGAGATGACAATCTTAGAAGCAAAACGCAATATTTTATTTGAGCGCATTCAAAACATCTATGAATGCTCAAAAACCGCATCTATGTCTGTCAGTAATAGCGAAACATTTCTCAGTTATTGTATAACAGTAGATAGTATTCGAACAGATTTTCATAAGTTGTTAGACGATTATAACGCAAGATTACTTTCTATTAATCCTGATGAAAAACCGAACTATCAGGCGTATACCTCATTCGAAGATCTTTATTGTATTATTAAGCGTATACAATCGCAATTGGAGGGTAAATGTTCAGCAGAGCCCGTTGCCCGCAAACCGAGATTACTGCCAATCGAGATTATGTCGTTTGACGGAGATATACGAAATTGGCCGTTATTCTATGCGAGTTTTAAGTCTACAGTGCACGATAATGGTTCTCTGACAGATGCAGACAGGTTGTACTATTTAATAGGTAAACTGTCACCGAAGGCGCACCAGTGCTGAGAATTATCAGGTCATATTTCAGTCACTACTTGACAGATATCAGGACACGCGCGTTCTAGCGTCTACATACTTTGACCAAGCTTTAAATCTTAAATTGTCCGGTGCCGCGTCTGTCTCGAATTTCCAGCTGTTTATAGACAACTTTGTTACCGCAGTTAATTCTCTTAAAAACTTAATAAAATACCTACACTAGATAGTTTTATTTCGTTCATCAAAGATCAGTGTCGAATATTTCATAATACGCAGTCTGGTTCACCTGGCCCGTCTAACACTAACAGCAACAAACAAAGGTTGAATAAATCGTGAAATAGTAATAATAACTCGGTCCCTAATCCACAATCTTACGTAACATGTTCGGAATCTAATAGTAATAATTCACAGAAGTGTCTGTGCAGTAATATAGTGCACGACCACTTATACAAGTGTCCCGCCTTCGATAATCAGAATGCAACCACTCGTTTTAAATGCGTAAAAGATAACAAAGCTTGCATTAATTGCTTAAGCATAAAACATAAAACGAGTAATTGTTCCAGTAGAACGAGATGTCGCTCGTGTAATCAAAAACTACATACACTGTTACATTTCGATAAAGATAACCCGTTGTCAAGCCAAGCCGCTAACCTTGACACACTCGCGCCGCAGGTGCAGACCACGGTAGCTGCGCCTTCCGCGTCTGAGGGCGAAGTATTGTTGTGTATGACATCCATTGCGCGGGCGATGCGCACGCGAGGACGGCACTCGCGCATCTATAATGATCCGCGCAGGGCCAAAACGCAGTGTACGGCGTCTAAGACGGTACTGTTAGCGACAGCGCAAGTTATCGTATATGATGTTAATGGGTCGCCGCACATGGTACGTTGTCTGCTAGATAGCTCATCTCAGACCAATCTAATAATATCGGAATGCTTCAAACGCCTCTTATTATGGAATAACTTTAAAAATACTAACTCAACCGTCAAAGGGATAGGCGGATCAGAAAGGCATTGCAGGGGTTCCGTAGATGTTAAAATACATTCGCGTTTTGATAGGAATATTAATTTTAACATCTCTTCGCTTATCGTGGAGCGTATCACGGACGCATTGCCGAACGCTAATGTAGACGTAGCATCACTCACTCATCTCGAGTCATTGCCGCTAGCCGACGCGGAGTTTGCGAATCCGGCAGGCATTGATCTTTTGATCGGAGCTTCAATATTTCCGCACTTGCTACTAACTAACATAGTACGTAGTGAGCGATATGATTTACCGCCCGCTATTGAGACGGTACTTGGGTATGTGATTATGGGTACCGTACCTACGTTACATACTGCTCATTGTATTACGACTTGTTGTTGTTCTGCTCTTCAAGAGATCAAGGTGGGTGCTAAAACTGTGTGTAAGATAAAGCACTAATTAGCTATGCTATGCTATGCTATGCTACGCCATGCTATGCTACGCTATGCTACGCTATGCTACGTTATGCTACGCTATGCTACGCTATGCTATGCTATGCTATGCTACGCTATGCTATGATAAGCTACGCTACGCTACACTATACTATACTACACATCCGCTTTGTATATAGATGACATTGCCTGTAATGGCATACTGCTTTCTCACGAGCGCTTTTGTATGATAAATAAGCTAGAAAAGCTGAATCTTCCATGTGCCGCACGTACGGTTGTATTCTATTTCCATTCATCTTATTAGAAAGTAATAACTTTATAGTGGCTAAAGACTAGTTTGTAAAAAAATTGCTTGCTACACTCTCTCTCAAGTAGTTAAATTCCAAAACTAGAATGTGTCGAAGGACATTTTTGTCGAAATCTCATCAGTGTATTAAGCTTGGAACTCTTCCATTTTCTCATATAAACTTGAAATAAACCTAAATTTTAGGCTGCATCCACCATAAACATTTGCAACCACGACTTTTTTATAACTTTAAACGATAAAATAGTCCCTTATTTTCAGAAGGCTGTGCATACCTGATAGTTCACGTAAACAAAACAGTTAAACGTAGAAATATCAAAGTCCCGCCACTCATATGTCAATCCGTCAATCCGTCTTTGGAGGGAAAGAAAAATACATACGTGCTTAGTTGTCACTACCAAGTAACGTCAAATATATACTAGAAATGGTTTGAAAGAAACGACGCAAATGGAGTGATGTTGCCTTTGTGATAACAACGTAGGAAGGACTTTTCAAAATAGGAGGATAATAATTTGGATAACAACAAAAAATTCGCTGACCCGCCAGCTTTGTTGAACTTCACTTCGTTTAGGTGACGTTTGTCAATAGAATATTTGGCCTACTATACCATGCTGGAGAGATGGCTTCGTTTACAATTTCGCGTAACCTAATTCAAATCACAATCGCAAGTCAACACTTACAACCAGGTTAACGCAAGAAAGATGATGAATCAGGTAGAGGCTCCAGTAGCCTAGACGAGATACCAAAAGACTGCCTTGCGTAATCCATCACTGAAATTTCGAAATTATGTGCCTACTTAACTCGATGGAGCCCGTTAAGCTTTCAGTCCAGGCTATAATGAAGGTCTTTGACAGACACTGGTCGAAGGCGTGGATTTTTGCGTTCTCTTTCGGTTGTGGAGATCTGATAGCATCCAATATTCCATCGAATCTAGTCAGAATAGAAAGCGGGCTCTGGGATTCAAGACAAAAGTTTTAGGGGCCGTTTATAACGCTAGGACAATTATGTTTTGAATAGAAATAGGTCACGATACTAAATTCATTAATTATATATAACTTGCTGCCGTCATATATATTTAATTCACATAACGAGTACACATACATACATAATTCATAACTATAATTATGTTTTATTTTAATTCTGAATCATTCAAATTATTGCAAACATTAAATCAAATAAATATCAAAGTGAAATTTATTCGTATAAGCTCATAAAATATATTAATAAATAAACCACTGAAAACAAACAGAGATTGTACTCTATTTAATTTGAAGTTTCGAGTAGCTACATAGGTAATTTCTATGCGGCAGATAACATGGGAGTTTGTTAATATATAACTGTATTTAATATTTTATGAACTTACAGTAATTGACGAATTTATTGTAGTGCTTTTGTGAGCTGATAAAAGTGTAGCTATATTAATGACAGTTATAGGAAATATATTAAAACTATAATATCTCATCATCATCAGCCCTATATATAAACTGTCCCACTGCTGGGCACGGGCCTCTTCTCACTATGAGAAGGGTAAGTCCACCACGCTGGCCTAGTACGGGTTGGCAGACTTCACATGTCTTTCGAGAACATTATGGTAATTGAGAACATAACTCTCAGACATGCAGGTTTCCTCACGATATTTTCCTTCACCGTTTAGCAAGAGATAATTAACAATTTTATTTAAAACGCACATAACTCCGAAAAGTCATTGGTGTGTGCCGTGGATTTGAACCCAGACCCTCTGCGTAGCAGTCTGTTGGTCTCTCCACTAGGCTATCGCTGCTTTAATATAATATCTATACTTATAATATTCTAAAGCTGAATACTTTATTTGTTTGTTTGACTGAACGCTCTAATCTCAGGAACTAATAATTATTTTTGTGTTGTAAAAGTGGTTGGCTCATTTATCGAGTAAGGCTATAAGGCTATATATAGATGCTGGTAACAGCATGCAATGAGCCACGTGCACAAACCAGGGAAGCAGTAGGTCTAAATAGCGCAGGTGTAACCGCGGGCACAGCTATCGATATTAAAATGAAATAACGCGGCCATCCTGCCTGCTTGTATGCGAGAAATTCAAAAAATTATAAAACGGATGTTAGTACGGTTTTCACCAAACCAAAGTAAACAATACGTTAGGTTAAGGTGTGTAGTAGTATACCTCAGAAGTCTAGTTAAGTAAGTACAAAAACATTAGTAAGTACTTTAATATTATTAAAACGATACGGGGAGGAGGACTGAATAAATAACGCACAGGCTACTTTTTGTTGCGATAACGTACACCCACGCAAGTGGAGCCGCAGGCAGGAACTATTGTTAATGAAACAAGTGTGATTAATATAATAATATTCTACCACACATACACACATAACACTATGTATTTTCAAACTAAGCAGAACTTGTATTATGGGTACTAGACAAAGGATAAACATTTTTTTTATTAATACGTACATAATATACATAGAAACACCCAGACCAAGACAAACATCCATAGTCAGGCACATAAATGTTTGTCCTGGGTGGTAATTGAAACCGCGACCTTCAGCGTGGCAGTCCTTTACATTCCCGCTACGCTTTGAAAATACTAAGCAAGCACTAGACAGATATACCCTATATTATCCTAATCTAGATTTTCAGTTATTATCAGTTTGCACCCAATCTAAACCGTAGCTTTCTGAAGCAAATTAAAAGATTTTATCTCTTGAGCAGTTAATGAAGTTGCAAGTTCGACTATTCAGGATTCTGTTCTAAGATTGCATCCTTTTGTTTGAGCGCTGCGAAGTTCTTGCCGAGTTCCGATAGTGCAGGCATTGATAGCCAATAAGGACACGCTTGGACGGAAATGGCAAAGTTCTTCAATTTTACTTTTCAGTATTATAGTGAGCAAAACAGAACTATGTTAATTCCACAAACGCCATTTTCATTTTATTGCTTTAATTGGTGGTGCTTGAAATATACCGTAAAACTTGTGAATGTACCTATTAATATGGACAGTATGAAACCAAGTTCTCTGTTAGAAGTAGATAAATCAGTCACTTATAATTGACTGAACAGTTGATCATGTGTTGTGCCCTTTACGGCTACACCGAAAGTAACGGGTTCGCATCCAGTATCCGAAGGACAATAACTTAATGCGTGACGATTAGAATTATTTTCTTACTGCGCGTAATTTACCTATAGTAAATTCTTATATATACATATGTAATAAGTATATTTATCAATTAATATTTTACCATAGTATTGGCTCCACCTTAGTTTGGGATCAGGTGGCAGTCTGTGAGATGTCCTACGATATTATTAAACACAATTATAATCCAATGATTTAAATAATGCTAATTGACTAGCCACCAGGGATACTGAAGTCCGTGCGAAGTGGAGAAGGTATAGCTGGAAAGCGGGCCCTGGGCTCCAAGGTTTCAAGGCCCTGGATTGCAACCGGGACAGTGCTAGGATGATGATGATCTCATATCAATACACCAATTGACAAATACCTTTAAAAGTAAAAAAACATACTATTACAAAGTAAATAAGAATATCCACTATCCTTCGATTTATTGACTACTAAGCAAAATAATAAAACACCCTTAACAGTACAACGTTTACAGAAAAAGGCCATCTTCTGCCTTGCATACACTGACATTTGGGCGTATTTCTTACGCAACGTTTTTATTTTGGACTTGGCATAATGTGCGCCCCCAGGCAAAATTTTATGATGGTGAAAATTTTGTGATAATATCTCGAAATGAAAGAGGATTAATTGTATAAACAACTTATGTTTAAGTCGCCGAAGGCAAAAATATTCTTGCCAGTCAAAGCTAAAACGTCTTATTTTATTAAAAAAATAAACATTGTTTGCTGAGGAATTGAATTTGTTATGCCACATCTAGAGTTCTTAAACAAAGTCCTTTAGTTTAATTCCTTCGAATGATTATTATATGCAGGTTTTAAAAATAGATAGCAACTAAGAATGTTTTGTTATAGTAATATTTAGAGTCCGGGCTAAAATTGGGTAGTGTTGCAGTGGAAGCGATTAATTCATCCAGTCTTAGCCCAGGGCAAAGGGTTAAACATATATTACTGCGACTGCACAGTGATGAGTTCAAAGAACATGCAAGTTACTTACCAAATTTTCAGTGATGTTCTTGAGTGGACCTATAAGATTAGACTCATCATTTTGGCCAAAATAACAAGAAAATCGTTTTAAATACCACTACTCGAGGTCCAGTTCGGCGTCCTTCTTCAGACCACGATGCACGTTGGCGGATTCACAGATTTACAATGTTCAATATGATACAAATGTTCAATAGTTCACAAGTTTGACTTTTATCACAGTGTACCGGTGCCGGTTATAGATCAAAGAAGCGGCATTCACTCGGATTTTTAGTTTTACAACCAAATACAAGATCAAAAACGTGCTCACAAAACGGAATCTTCCAGAGCGAACAAAAGGCTAGCTTTTTTCGCTGACCGCGGGAAACGACAAAGTACGAATGGAATGACAGTTCATAGTGTGACCATAGTCAGAAATTTTCAATAGACTAAACAAAACGTTACCTAATCGATATAATCGATTTGACTTATCACAAATAATATTTCTATTTCAAACATCCACCCGCCCCAGACCGGCCTACCGGTCCGATAATCAGTTGGTAGACGTGACAACGTTGCAACCGCTCTCCTCAGAATCGAACCGTCCAATCTTGGGTGGATCGGTCTTGTCGGTCCACTTAACGCGTTGCTGGAGTATGTGCAAATATTCCAAATTCCAGCGTTTCCAAAAGCTCTGAGTAATCTGGCGTACCAATTCAAAACGTGAGAGACGACCAGGTCTCGTATCAATATAGGGGCACTCAGGCAAGGCGACAAGTGGGCGACCAATCAAAAAATGGCCCGGCGTAAGGGCCTCCAAATCATTCGGATCTGAGGAGATCGGGCACAATGGCCGAGAGTTCAAAACGGCCTCAATCTTACAAAACACAGTTGCGAGTTCCTCAAATGTAAGGACAGATTCACCGATAGTCCTGCGCAAGTGTGTTTTGGCCGATTTTACAGCGGCCTCAAATATACCACCCCAGTGTGGATAATTTGGTGAGGAAAACAACCAATTTATCCCACGTCGGGCAAGCCTATTGCCTATATCAGCCTTGTTGGTTTCAAGGAAATTAACAACGTCATTCAAATAATTATAAGTGCCCTTGAAGTTAGAGCCGCAATCAGAACGGATCAAGGAGGGCAGCCCTCTGCGGGATACAGAGATCTTGTACAGAGAGGCGGTCCGTCACGCGCTCGCTGATATATCGACGAGCTGCAGCAGCTACGCCGGCGGACTGGTGGCGCATGCTCTACGTCAACGGCTTATAGCATCTAAGCAGGAGCAGTGCAGTGGCTATCTTGTTCAGAGAGGCGGTCCGTCACGCACTCGCTGGTATATCGACAAGCTGCAGCAGCTACGCCGGCGGACTGGTACTATAAGCTTATAGAGAGTACAAATTTAAGCTTTTAGAGAATGCACACTATTTTAGATGGATTATAATTTATAACAGTGATAAATACATCGGCTATTAGAAAGCTCTCAAGAACTGTCACAAAAACTGTTCCTTTAAAGAAGGGATCGCCGGTTTTTGTATGGTTACTGAAGTAGTCCCTTGAACAATCAGTACTTGATAAGATTTGCGTTTTTTTGTCTCTTTATTAAGTTGGCGTAACTCGCCGTAATTTGTAACTTAATCCAAAGTGCTGGGAACATTAGTAAGACTAATTTACGACAACTAACGCGAAACTGAGCACTGTTCTCTCATGTTAAACTGGTGCGATTAATGTGCCCCCCATTTATGCAAAACAGGACCCCGGTGTTTATGTGTAGACATGTTTGCTTACCCTCCAAGGGGTGATGTGAATGCGAATGAGCTTTGGCTTATCTATTGATTAAGAGTGATTTTAAAGGTTTGTCGTCTTTGTCAAGTACAATATGACTTAATGGAGTAATTTGTTTGAATTAGACACATACATACATATCGTCACGCCTTTTATCCCCGAAGGGGTAGGCAGAGGTGTATTTCTACACCCACTTTTCGCCAGATATACTTTAGTCCCACGTAATAAGGGGCGAGCCTATTGCCGTACCGGGCACATTTCCAGACTCCGTGCTGCTACTGAGAATTTCGTGACAGAAAAACCCAATAACACTGCCCGACCCTGGAATCGAACCCGGGACCTCCCGATCCCACGCGCACATTTGTGCCGCGAGACCAACGAGGCAGTCGTATAGGGTTTGATGTCGAGTTTTCCGTCTCTACGCAAAGATGGTATTTGCATCGTGTTATCCCTTAGTCGCCTCTTACGATACCCACGGGAAGATAGGGGTGGTGACACTTGTATTCTATGCCGTCAACCACACGGCTCCTTGAATTAGACAAAGTTTTTATTATGTAATAGACGGCATAGAGCATACAGATCACCTGATGGTAAGCGATTACCGCCTTCCATGGACACAAGCAACACCAAAGGAGTCAGACGTGCGTTGCCGTCCTTTGGGTTTGGAGTTTTGTCATTGGCCTTCAAAAGAACATTTCTTTGTTAATCGAAAAGCTTTTATTTCGATTGGAGTAGAAACGACTTAATGTATTTAAATGTTTTTTGTATTATGAATAGTTATTTATGATATGATAATAAATTGACTAAAATATGCCATAAAAGGCAGAAATATGAATAGTTCAATTGATTTATGCGACATGTTGTAGTTGTAGTCAAAGCCATAGGCTGTGAAATCTTGTTTCAGAATGTCTTATGACTAATTTATTTTATTTGTATTAATAATATGTTTCTTTTTATACTACTTTCATACATCAACGGACACGAAATAACAAATATGTGGATCACACAGTGTTGTCTCAGGTGGGAATCGAACCTACGACCACGGCGTAATGCCAAGTGCCAAGAAGACCTCTGAAATCACTATGCCATGCGTGCATATTATGACATAAAAAAGAGAAGTTCTTATTTATAATTTACTAATATCTAATTACAACGACTACGTTACATTGATATTACAATGTAACTCACTTATTATATCACAATAATCAACGATTATAAAACGGATTGCATTTTTTCTTCGGGTGCGGCTTTGACGTCGTTCCGAAGGTGTCATAGGCGGTGGCTATGAAAATCACGCCTTTTTAAGATTAATTAGGGTGTTTATTTTAAATTGTCTTTCAGGATATATACCACGTACCTTTATATGAAGTAACCGATATGTCGGCACTGTTGCAAGCGCCATGTTCACGGATGTACATGATGTACGGATGTACACGCTTATACATCTACATTTGATTCCTACCAAACGGAGACAAATGTTTTAAAACAGTTTTAAGTTCAACCTAATTACAACCATCATACCTAGTAATAAAGTCACAAATCGTAAAACTGGTATCTAATACTTACGACCAATCGTCGAAAATTTGCGGCATAAACGGCTGTATCTTTTTAATGCATAGACTTAGAACAGATTTTTTCTACGCGTTCCTGAAGAAAAAGTAAAAAAAAACACGGCGATGTAGGTATTTCGAGCTCGCTCTTCCAAATAAATAAAGTAAAAAAAATGTTCGTAATGATTGACCAATATAATTATGATTTTAATTTTCGTAAGACAAAGAGACATACATGTAAACATCTTTATATGTATATTTCTTGAGTGCGTGTGTACGTCACTGAACTCCTCCTAAACGACTGGACCGATTTTGATGAAATTTTTTGTGTGTGTTCAAGGGGACTTGAGAATGGTTTACCATGCGCTACCATCGCAGTGTTAAATCTATATTAATAAACTCGTACGAGTGTCTATTTTTTTAAGCCAAAAAAAATATTTCGTTTCCAAGGTATTATTTTCGCGTAGTATGACTTGGCATGATGTGCAAAACGAGTAGACTTCGGCTTGGTGATGGGTCTTGTGACACCATGTATATCATATAACATATATCATATAACATATGACATATAACATATAACATATAACATATAACATATAACATATAACATATAACATAACATATAAAATGTAACATATATATGTTCTAATAACATATAACTTATAACATATATACATACATACATACATAGACTCACGCCTGTTTCCCCGAAGGGGTAGACAGAGGCATATTAAACGCCCACTTTTCGCCAGTGTTTTGATCCCACGTAATAGGTGGCGAGCCTATTGCCGCTTATCGGGATATTTTATTTGCCAGAGCCTCGTCCGTTGATCGGCAGGTGCACCACTTGCAGGTCAGGTTGGCTTGGGACCCTAAGTTCTTGGTGGGAACCCTATGCACCCCCACTATATAACATATATAACGTATGACATACGTCATATGACATATAATATAACATATATGATATATTACATACGAAATATGACATATAAACATAGGTATTATAAAGATAAAAACATATAAACCTACATACCTGCCGGCCTTCAAATTCCATCTAATATGTTGCGCTACAAAGTTCTATATCTTTCACTGAAAGTTCAATTCAAATCTGTTTAGCCATTTCAAGGATTACCCAGAAAAAACAGCAAGACAGACAACTTTAAAAAGAAAAAGTTTGGATCGTGTAATATGGTCTTATATGTATAATATAATTAAAAAAATGGGCAAGTGCGAGTCGGATTCGCGCACGAAGGGTTCCGTACCATCATCTATGAAAGGAAATCACGTATGTTGTATGCATACTTAAATATCTTTTAGGTTTCTACCTGTTTATTACGATCAAGTAACAAATTGCTTGAAAAATACGTTTGGAGTATGGGCGCTCTCTTTAATATTTCTTTTCTTATTTAATAATTTATTTTGAAAGGTAATATTCAACTACATATTCTGTGAAAATTTTAAGCGTCTACCTGTTACCGTTAGTAATATTGAGCAAAAAATACGAAAAAAACATGTTTAATGTATGGGACCCCCTTAATTTTTTTATTTTTTTTATTTTTAGAATTTGTTGTTATAGCGCCAACGAAAATACATAATTTGTGAAAATTTCAGCTTTCAAGCTATCACGGTTTATGAGATACAGCCTGGTGACAGACAGACAGCGGAGGCTTAGTAATAGGGTCCCGTTTTTACCTTTTAGGTACGGAACCCTAAAACGACTTAGTTATTTTGAAAACACAGAGATACACTTGAATTTTGTTTATGTGTTTAGATTACTATAGATTCATATTCCACACGAATGAAGTCGCGCGTATCGGATAATACTAATATATAAAGCTGATGAGTTTGTTTGTTTGCATGAACGCGCTAATCGCAGGAACTACTAGTCCGATTAGAAAAAGCGTGTGCTTTTCAGTGTTAGATAGCCCATTTATCGAGGAACGCTAAAGGCTATGCAACATCACGCTATGAGCCACGGGAGCGGAACAGTAGCCTTATATAACGCGGGTGTAACCGCGGGCTCAACTAGTGTTTAAATAAAGAAAATTGGCGATCACGGCGAGCAAGTGTGGCCGGTAACCGTGGAAACCGGGCTTGTATCTAAATTTCGTAGAAAAAAATATTTTTAAAATATCTACATGATAGGAATTTGTGAAAATCTAATACTAAAATAAAAATCTGTAAATCTATTAGGGATAAATAAAACGAACATGACACGAAAATATAATCATGTTGATAGTAACATAATAATATAAAGCTTATTTTATAATTTTGCATAGATGAAATCGACTCCATAGTTCCCAGTTCTCAATACTTTATCAAAATATTAGGTAAATTAAATTCGATAACAAACCTTTGCATATCTCATGATTCCTAGCATTATTCTTCAATAAGTCAACTTTCTTTTTATTTTTTAACATAAGATCTCTTATTTACCTTGTTACCCATTTTATTTTTTATGTTTTATTTCTTATTTTACGAAACAAATCGTAATAAAAATACCTATAGATGCGCGCGAATAATAAACGCGATACACGTCCACGTCGGACGGAGCGCGTAGCTCGAGTGACAAGCTAGCGCGCCCGGCTGAAGTAAACACTACGACATCAGGAATAACGTTAAATATCGGGTGCGGGCGTAAAGTGGGTCAAACCACTTCAAGCATGGAAAAAGTTGAAAATCTTGTGTTGTTTATTAATATAGTAATATTTGTCCTACAGAAAAATGTCTTGAACTACACTAAAACGTAGGTTTCTTTTATGTTTATTGTTTACTTCAGAAAGAACAGTGAATATTTTATCCAAATATTTTGAATATGCTTTGCAAGTAGTGTGATTTTCAAATGAAAATGTTATCAAGCGAATATCGTCCAATCATGTATCTGTTCTTGAACAAAGACAGACAAGGGCCTAAATAATCGTTTGCTGAAGTTTCACTTTACTAGTATCTATGAGTGTTTCAGAATATCGCTTAAAAATAGCATAAAATTCGGAATGCCTGCTCTTAAACAGTTCTGTTTATCTACTTTATTCAAATCATGGTAATTAAAACATAAAAATAATCATGATCTGAAGGTAAGATCACATACTAGATACCTGTCAGTTTCTATCAATCCTACAACAAATAGATGGAATGTAAATTAGGTTAACTATATAAATAACTATAGCGTATAGCTAAAATTTGCGACATAATCTCGTTCCGAATCCAATCACGAATCAAACCAAGCCCAAGGCTTTAAAACATTATATAACTTAAACACCCTTCTACTTTTTTGCATAATAACAATCACTAGTAAAAAAGCCTAATAAACTCAAAGCATATTAAAAACGCTATCCTAATTTGCTTCTAAATTTAACATATTCAAATAAAATATATTCTCTAAAAAAGATTTTCAATTTTCACCACGCCAGTTACAAAAAGCTCGAACACTATGTTTTGATAGACATGATATTTCACGTAGAAAATGTTAAAATAATTGAGTTTGTTTACCAATTATTGTAAATTTACCTTTTGAAGCACAAAATATAAAATAAAGGTAGGAGTTGTATGCCAAAAATAAATTGCTATAAAAAGTTTCATCAAGCTGTTGAATTGGTTTTTAGATTTATTGCTTTTATAATTGGATGTTTAATATGAATGTCTCGTCAACCATTCATATAGTAATCCTCGTACATAGATCTTGGCAAATAGACACGGTTGTAGTTTCCCATTACATAATCAAATTTAATGAAACATATCCAAGCCGTAGTAAGGAAAACAATACAGAAGCGTTCATAACGTGAATTAAGAATGTGCAATGCTAGGCAACGTTGACAGAGGTCACCAGTTGGATGGGTGACCGGTTATTGAAGCATGTGCATTTCAGCGCTACAGTACTTCAAACGTCATGAATCAGATGACCCCGGTTCCTGTCTAAGGACAAGAACCGTTAGGCCATGACGAAGGTTATAGGGCGACAAGAACTGCGACACAAGAGTTGGCCACACACGCACAAGAAAAAAATTAAATGATGTAGAAATCTGTCCGAGCTCTATAAGGTATTATGGCTTGGGTGCCCAGTCATGGATACTTTAAAAGGGTTGAGGGTTTCAATGTTCAATGGCCTAGCTATTATAATTATATTATAATTTAAGCTGACCATGCATATGGCTATTTTTTGGTTTCCATTTTTTTACTCCTGCTGCATCTCTAATTATGTAGCCTAGGGTAGCTGACTGATGAATCAGTCACTGAGCGATCTTCACGATGCTACAATAATTGACTTTACAGTCAGATAGGTGTAAAATGTTTGTCTATTAGAATCTTAAAACATTTTGTATACGGCATATAAAGAGATAGAGAGGAACATAAAGAGCGGACTTTAAAAACATATAACCAATGGACACATAGAACATTAAGTTTCGCCGTAAATTAATTGAAACAAAACCTGACAGAAAAGATATAGTACACAAACAAGTTGTAATATACAATTATATGTTGTAAGATTTAGTACAAACAAGAAATTAAAACAAAATGGATAACATAAAGTTTTAACCATAAATACTTTATCTACCATAGACTGGAATCCAAAATTCAATGATAGATCTCATATTAAATACTATAACAAGTCTAATAAAGATATGCACTAAAATATATTTTCATATCTTTATTAGACTTGTTATTATAATCAACAATCCAAAGTACTCCGAGTGGCTTTCCACTTCACGACACAACTTTGAGTACCCCACTCTAATATTCCCACGGCTTGTACATACTTTATACACAAAGGTTATGAACAACAAAAACTGTCTAAACTATGCAGTGTTGTAGTTTACGGCGCTTAAAGCATGAAGAAGCATGCAGAAATTGTGTGGTTTCACTGGAAGCGACAATCACTATTCTTCTTTTGTTTAAAGAACATCTCCAGGAATAGAAAGACATCCTGAGTCGCAAAAGAATTGACAAATATTCAACCTACGGACACAAACACCATCATCATCAGCCTTTAACAGTCCACTGCTGGACTAGGCCTCCTTTGAAAGGAGGAATTGGCCTACTATACCACGCTGGCCAAACGGGTTGGTATAGGGTTTGTATCAAGTTTTCCTTCTCTTACAGTGCTGTTCTCTGCATAATATGCTCCCTCTGTCGGCTCATAACACACCCTTGGGATGATATAGGGTGACATTCCGTATTCTTAATCCGTCACCACATGGACACAAACACCACACAGACTCAAAACAATAATTTGAGGATAACACTCGGGGAAGTGCCATCCATGCAGTCAGTTTGACTCCAGCCTCATTACATCTAACCTCAATTTAACCAACAGGCATCGTAAAGCTCAAATCAGCTCTTGCGACATGATGTTGTAAAGGCATACTAAACTGAAGCTCGATAGCCTAGCCCGATCTGGATATTTTTTTTAATTAAAGTTCACGCCTGTATCCCCAAAGGGGCAGGCAGAGGTGTAATATTACACCCACATTTCGCCATGAATTTTATCTGGATATAAGTATCTGTATTACGATGAATAAAGGTAAATAGTCGAAAACTGATATTTTTTTATTTAAGCAGATGCAGAAAATCAATAAGCAATCAATCCAATTCAAGTCAGTATTAAATCTCACAAAGTCCAATCTGCTCTTTGTAGAAAGGCGTACATTATTTTGATACGTCCAGCGTCAAATCTCCGTCTACCTAATCATAGCAAAGCTGCATCCGACATCATTGCAAACAGATTAAATATGACAGATCGGTAATAACGTATTAACTGTGATGGCAGCTGTCTCATTAGTAATTGACCATCAGTTAATAAGGTTGTAATTAAGTCCCTTCGTTGATGTTGTTATTATTATTGATCTATATATATAAATAAGTTGACTTTGTCACTGATACGTGACAATCTATACTAATATTATAAAGAGGAAAACTTTGTATTTTTGTATGTAATGGATAAACTCAAAAATTACTGGACCGATTTTAAAAATTCTTTCACCATTAGAAAGCTACATAATCTGCGAGTAACATTGGGTATATTTTATTTTAGAAAAAATTGGGGTTCGAAAGATATTTGGGGTTTTCGGGTACGCGAAGTAGTTCCCTCAGGACGCGTGTGAAACTGCGAGAAACGGCTAGTAATTAACCCCTTGTATGCCGGAACGCAGATCTCAACGAGACACAATAGCTTTTTAATTGTGTCTGGTATTCCGGCATACAAGAGGTTAATAAAGTATTGACATATCGCATTGGCATTGCCTTTAGGTTTGTGGTCAATTGTAGCATTTTAACTCATTCGTATTTATTTCTTATTTTATAGTAAGAAAAAGTCTTTTGGATACATCTTTTAATGTTACAGAACGTGCTCGCTTGCTGGCTGTGGGAGGACGAGCATCTGGTCTATGGCTTCAGGCACTACCATCGTCCAACACTGGAACCATGTTGGACGATGAGACGTATTGCCACTTGTCTTCGTTTAGGTGCTCCGTGTGTTTCTCCGCATCGATGTCATTGGGAAGAAGACGTCGATAGCCTCGGACACCATGGGCTATCTTGCAGCAGAAGCGCTGGTAGAATTCCTCTTCACGCCCATCTGAATGACATAATCCGTCGTGCTCTTGTCGCGTCTGGCGTACCAGCTGTACTTGAACCTCATGGTTTGGTACGCGACGACGGTAAGAGTCATGATGGTATGTCATTGTTGCCTTGGAAAATTGGTGTGGGACGCGGTTGCGTAGACACTCTCGCGCCATCACATGTTCCAAACACGGGAAGCCATGCTGGCGCTGCTGCTGCAACTGCGGAAACCCTCAAACGGCGCAAATACAGGAATTTTGTAAGTAATTACGTGTTTGAGCCGTTTGGGGTGGAAACGCTAGGCTCATGGGATCCGAGCGCTCGTTCTCTATTCTGGGAAATTTCTAAACGGTTAAACGACGTCTCACGTGACCAGAAGGCTGGTTTATTCTTTGCTCAAAGAATCAACATTGCCATAAAGCGTGGCAATGCTGCCAGCCTTCTGGACACGTTACCCGATGACATTGATGCGGAGGCATTTTACAATGCCTAAAACATGTAAATATTTTCACTTTTCAGTTTTTATGGTTTTGTATGAGATAAAATTATATTAGATTAAGCTTCACTTATAAAAAAAATCGTATTTTAGCAGATTTTGACTAAAACACAGAGTTAGTGCAATCTGTATAAATAAATTTCTTACATTACTGACTGACTGAAAGACGACGTACAGTCAAAACTACTAAACGCAAGAAGCTGATTTTTGGCATATATGTTTCGTAGGAACCGTGAGTTTCCTTTACTGATTGGTTATTTACTTGTTAAGAATTTGTTTGAAAATACAGAATTTATCCCTAGAGAGTAGAGCTTTATTTTCATTATTATATAGATAGCTATTATTTTTCAGATAGTGTTAAAAATACATATATCTTCATGAACAATTATCATTTGCGTAATTAACCAATATTACCAAGAATACTATAAGACATAACGACACTCTTACAAGCGTAATTTAAGAGATAATAACACTACTATTAAATAACTACGAAGAATAGAATCGATATTAAATTTTAAATAACGCTTTTAGGAGTTACGCTAAAAATTATCAAAACAAGAGGTAAATGAACATCTTAGCTCAGAGCGATTTCACATACTGCATAACATCTCTACCACTAGCACCACAGCCTAACAGGTTAAAAGATGTGCAAGTGGGTCAAACGTTGGGCTTGACAAATAGTGGTAGTAGCGTGACACGGACCACGTTACATACGTGTCACGCCGTGACAGACGGAAGGTGAAACGATATGTAGGAAGCGAAATACTGTTTTGAAATGAATTGCGTGTCGACATCATCCGACGGGTTTTCATTAGGAACGTCGGAAATTAGATTAGAATTGCTGTTTCTAATTATACAGTCACATGTCAGCTTTGGAACGTGGCTAGCTTATTGGATTTGAGTTGCAGCTTTTAATGGAAATGTTCGGTTTATATGCCTTAGTGGTGATATTTATCTAGTCACGCGCGTCGAGAGAGTGTGAGAGTGAGTGGAGTGTGATGAGTGAGACGAGTTTGTGTTTCAGTAGTAGCTCAACTCTGATGCCAAGTTTTGGGACGGGAGAAGAAATCGCTGGTAACAGAAAGGCGTATTAACTACTTGCATCGCATCTTACATTACACACACAACACCATCTAGTCCTAAACCAAGCAGAGCTTGTACTATGGGTACTAGGCAATGGTTAAACATACATATTTTTTTTTGTTTTGTAAATACGTACATATTATACATAAAAACACTCAGACCAAGACGTCTGTCTTGATCCATCGAGCGGGAATCGAAACCGCGGCTTTCACTTTCAAAATAGTTTTCAATGCCGATGTTTCAAATTATTGTAAAGTTTAGCTAGCAGCTGAATGGACTTGAGTGGATCTCAATGGCAGCAGAACGTTGGTTGTGTGCCTAAACAACTGACCGTTCGTCGTCGGTCCTGTATATAAATGAAAATGAAAAGAGTAATGCCATATAGTCCACCACGCTGGCCAAATGCAGGTTGGTAGACTTCACATGTCTTTTTAGAACACAACGGAGAACTCTCAGGGGATTATGCACGGGATTATGCAAAAATGGATGAAACAAAAATGACGTTGTAAGCAAAAAGTCCATCGGGTGATTAATACAAAGACACAATGCAGAACCTTTGCTCTTCTTTTTATCCAGCTGTTAAAGAAGAAGCATATTTTTAAGATCTTAAAATAACCGGCAATAGAAAACCACAAAAACACACACATAAGTATAAAAAATGTATTAAGTTATTACGAGTTTATTAAATGACCATTTTTTTGCAAAAAATGTGCATCATCAGCCCTTTATACTATCCCACTGCTGGGCACGGCCCTCATCTCACTATGAGAAAGGTAAGGTCAGGTAATTCACCACGCTGGGCACGTGCGAGTTGGCAGACATCACATGTCTTTCGACAACATTATGGAGAACTCTCAGACATGCAAGTTGCTTCACGAGGTTTTCCTTCACCGTCACGAGGTTCTTCTGTCCCTCGCAGTTGGGCGCGGTCGCGGGAGGAGAGACGTGTCGGTGTTGCGTTGCCGCGCGCCCTATCTCGTGCGACCAAATGGGGGCGCACCATTGTTGCGTCGCGGTGGGGCCGCAGAGGAAGAGGAGATGCGGTGTTGCGTTGCCGTCCTCCCTATCCTCTGCGGCCGCTGGGTATTTTGGCGGCGGAGCCCAACGCCTTCATCCACCGCCAAGGGGGTTTTGTTCGGGGCCCGCCTGACCATTTGGCGGACCAATACCCGTCGGGGGGTAGCGACCCTCCAACACACGGGTACATGAGGAACACGGGTTGGTTTTTAGTCAGTAAGAGTCTGACAGTCCCCTTCGCCCTTTCCCCAGGGCGGAGGGACTCCATGAGGATAAAAATGAAAACAAAAAAAATATTACCAGACCCTGGGTTGCAATTGACACAACGCTAGTCGGATCATGTCTGAACTTCTGTTTTTATGCAAATCTGTAACCACTAATCTAAAATGCAACTCTTTTGCTTAACAGTCCTTCTGCTGCAGTGGGACCCAGCCACTTCGGGACATTGAGGACACCGCGGTGGTTTTAATACGTAGGCTCTTAAATCTGCCCTGAAGACTTAAAATAGACTCTCACACCCTTCTGCCGTAGCGCTCGTAGCGAGACTTGTCTTGCCGTTCGTAGAAGACCGGCATAGTTAAGCAACGCGTGCACAGATCGCCACTTGGATGGGTTACATCAGAGCGCTTAGTTTAGCATTTACATCAGAGCGCTACCGTGCTTTGGGGGACACGTAAAGCTGTCGGTCTCGGTTCTTGTCTCAGGACAAGGATGGTTAGGCCATGTCGGAGGCCAATATTTACGTCACAATTAGCATTATGAGTCAATAGAAGGATTTAACCTTTTTTTTATTGAAGCGTCGGGTTGGAAAATCCTCATGGAGTCCCTCCGCCCTGGGGGAAGGGCGAAGGGGACTGTCAGACTCTTACTGACTAAAAACGAACTCGTGTTCCTAGTGTACCCGTGTGTGGAAGGGTCGTGTATCGCCGAAGCATTCGTCGCTACCGCCCGACGGGTATTGGCCCGCTAGATGGTCAGGCAGGCTCCGAACAAAACCCCCTTGGCGGCGGATGCAGGTGTTGGGCTCCACTGCCAAAACACCCAGCGGCCGCAGAGGATAGGGAGGACGGCAACCTGGCAACACCGAATCTCCTCTTCTTCTGCGGCCCCACCGCGATGCAACAATGGTGCGCCCCCATTTGGTCGCGGGAGATAGGGCGCGCGGCAACCCAACACCGACACGCCTCTCCTCCCGCGACCGCGCCCGACTGCGAGGTACAGACAGAACTGTCCCCCGCAGCTGCACTTTAGGATGCGTCCTGCGCAGGCCCCTCTAAGCCCACGTGGAGCGTCCACTTCCGGGATCTCTCTTAGCTCCACCGCGGGTGTCCAAGCCACGGTTACTGAGCCCCTCCAACACGACAAAGTGGAGATCCCATGGATCCCCCCGTGGGATCTCCACCCAAATATACTGCTTAATTAATGTTTTTTCCTTAGTTGCCTCTTACGAGAGTCAAGGATTGGTTTTAATAGCTTCACTTAATGATCCTAATACAGCCATTATTATAGAGATCACGTTAAATCAATAACGTTTGGTGACACTGATATCAGCAGCAAAATATAATAAAGAAAAAGAGAAAAAAGAAAGAAGAAAAACTCACTCATTCTGGTTAAGTTTGTAACAGAGACATACATATCGTCAAGCCTTTTATCCCCGAAGGGGTAGACAGAGGTGTATTTCTACACCCACTTTTCGCCAGGTATACTTTAGTCCCACGTAATAAGGGGCGAGCCTATTGCCGTACCGGGCACATTTCGAGACTCCGTGCTGCTACTGAGAATTTCGTGACAGAAAAACCCAATAACACTGCCCGACCCAGGAATCGAACCCGGGACCTCCCGATCCCACGCGCACATTTATGCCGCGAGACCAAAGAGGCAGTCGTATAGGGTTTGATGTCGAGTTTTCCATCTCTACGCAAAGATGGTATTTGCATCGTGTTATCTCTTAGTCGCCTCTTACGACACCCACGGGAAGATAGGGGGTGGTGACACTTGTATTCTATGCCGTCAACCACACGGCTCTTTAACAGAGAGTTACATTAAAACTTAAATACTAACTTAACCTAAACAGAATCGGTTCCCAACGCCGCATATTGCCATCTTGTGACACAAGATGGTGCTGGTATTCTGTTGGGACCGTTTTTATAAATAAACTAATAATAAATAAAATAAATATAAATAAAGGATGACTTCATTTATAAACACATGGAGCCCATGGGTTATAGTACCAAAAAGCCTATGTGTTATTCCGATGTATTAGCTACATTACAAAAAAGTTACATCGCAATCTGCTTAGTAGTTTATTGCGTGAAAGAGAAACAAACGTCCATAACAAACTTTCGCTTTAATAATACTCGCAGCAGTAGCATTCATTCTCAACACAGTACTAATAAATCTCCAGTACAATCCTAATAAAGCGAAGAACCAACAATTTTAAAGGAAATAAACCAAATAAACTACTTGTTTAAAAAATACGTTTTGTGAAACATTAATGTGAAGTAACCATTTATAAAGTGTTGGCCGACGTGAAACAATGAAATAAAACAGAAAAACAAACTAGCTATCGCTGGGAATAACGTATTTTTGGAAGGGGGCACTAAAATCGACGGAGTGGCGGCGATTTTGTCACAAGTGCATTTAGCGTACATATTCGAGACGTCACGTCAGTCATGATCGTTGGTATTGTGACACATGATCATATAAATAACACAGTAATTGCAACTTAGGAAAAGTCTATGCTACAGTAATTCTGGCAAAGTTATCCTTGTGTATCCTATGTCTCCTGATTTGTTTGCTGGTGACAGCTAGGATAATAATTGAAATTTGCAACTAGTACATAAGGTTATTGAAATAATTACATGTTGATAATTTTGTGTCTCTATACTTGTCAGCAATACAACCCAGATACAGAATTTTTATAACACTTTACGTTGTATGTTATTAATGTGTTTAGTTTTACAATTTTGCCTTGTCTGTGGCAGTAAAAGCACACACGGCTTCTCGTTAAGCTAGATACTTTGTCCTTTGTACCGTTCTTATGGCGTCGCAAATAAGGACAAAAATCGTACTGCAACTGTTAAGCTTTACTTGTCGTTGTACGAGATTTTTTTCTATGAATTATTTTGCAATTAAACTATTAGCGCGCTGTTTTCGTGGCCACAATCGCGAAGTAAGCTGTAATATTTTGTAGCGCTAACATCTGGCGTCGGTAAGGAAATTCCCAAGCTGAAAACTCCAAGTTTCAGGGGATTTTTTTTCATAGTTGCGTTTTTTTTTTCATTTTCAGAAATTCAGTTGTCATTTTCGTGTTAAGAAATTTGTAAGACAAAAGCATGTATTAAATAAATGCGGCGCGAGAGTGCACGAGGAAATTTAGGTAACATAGTGGAATTTCAGTCGAGTTATGTTTTGGTTGAATAGTTGGTGGATTGGAATGAAAACATTGCATGTCTCAAACGAAAGGTATACTTGTGAACTTAGTTGGTTCAAGGAGTTAAAATTTGACAGTAGGGTTGGTTAAGTTTAACTGAAATTGATTCATGCGGAATTACAGCAGTAATCTGCGTGCACTGCAGCTTAAATCTTATTTGAAATGAAATTTTATAATCTTTTCCATGTCCGTGTCTGTGTGGTGACGGATTAAGAATACAGAATGTCCCCACCCTATATCATCCCGTGGGTGTCGTAGGAGCCGACAGAGGGAGCAGAATATTATGCAGAAAACAGCACTGTAAAAGAAGGAAAACTTGATACAAACCCTATTCCAACCCGTTTGGCCAGCGTTGTATAGTAGGCCATTTCCTCCTTTTAAAGGAGAGGCCTAGTCCAGCAGTGGACTGTTAAAGGTTGATGATGAATCTTTTGCAACTCATATATGGCTTAAAAAACGAAAGATTGGGTAGAAAAACGTTTTAGCGTATTTCAGCAGTCGCTTTCTAAAATTCATATCCACATTCTTTACCCTTAAAGAGAATGATGACTACAATCAACTTCAATGCCTGGGTGACGTAGTCATTTATTTATTATATATTTTATTTATTGTTATAAAAACAATAGAAGCTTGCAGTTGTTATATGTCATGGCAGTTTATACGGATATATCTAATTAAAATAACCGATATCTTTCAAAACTTGAAAACAATGGAGATATTGTTTTACCAAGTTCTGAAACAAGAGAAAATGTGATAATAAAATTATAAAACGAAAAGATCCCAAGCTGTGGTCCGAATCGACCCCTTAACTAATGTTCTTGGGCGATTCACATCGGTGCTAAAGGATGAATTCAGAAACAGCTCTCAGGCACACCGTGATTTGAACCACTCGTGAAACGAAAAGACTGAGGCCTCTACGCATGGTGCATGGTCCGTGCTGGTGCGCATTCGTCCGCAAAATGACGCACCGTGGGAAACCAACTTAAAGAAACGCTCAGCGCATGTCTTTTCTTTAAGATTAACCCACTTGAATTCCATGGCTTCAAACAACAACTTCGGCAGTTTTATTGTTTTCCAACTGGTGTCTGATAATTATAATATATTAACAAACTCGTTTTCAAAAAAGTACAGTTAAGTACAATCTACCAAGAAGTGAAATATATGGAATCTAAAGTAAACGTGTATATAGTTTATGGAATTTGATGAAATAATTCGTACTGTGTAAATTACACAAAGGAGTTAGTTACATATATAATAAATGTTAATTTATTTATTCATAATACAACGCACAACAGAGGGAGCATATTATGCAGCGAAAACAGCACTGTAAGAGAAATACATACATACTCCTTAACCCATATTTATACGATAAACAGTTCATCACCTTTGAAAGGAGGAATTGGCCTACTATACCACGCTGGCCAAGCGGGTTGGTATAGGGTTTGTATCAAGTTTTCCTTCTCTTATATATAGACATTTATACATATTACGAGTATATAGACAGTTATATTATTGTATGAATCAGAAAATCTAAATAATAATATATTGAGTTACTCGGCACAATCGTTTAGTAGTAATAAATAAAAGGATATTAATTCATTTGAACTCCCCAAATCCTGAATATAATCATCAGTAGCCAGCCCTTAACCCTCTACTACGCGAAAAGCAATGCACTCAAAATACTATTGAATTTCAAGAACAGCATTTGGATTACTACAACATTTATGACTTCCAATGTCTAGCTTCAAAACCCTCATTTGAACTCTCCCAATCAACTGGTCGGCCACTGCAGACTTAAGGAGTTAATCTTCCAATCTCCTTATTATTTCACGACTGCATTTAATCCGGGTTGTCGTAAATCCCAAATTGTGGAGATTTTATTGCAAGTTAAAGGTACTACGAATATCTCTATTTGATAATCTTACGATCCGGTTATGTGCTTTTAAAGGCAAACTGTTTGATACTGATTTATGTCCACGTTTTTCTGGATGCTAGTCTGACTGTCTATATACACGTAAAAGTGAGATTACTGTAACCCCGTGTGTTCTGTGAATGTAAGCAGGCGACGAATGCGACACGAAAATGGACTTTCAAATTGATACGTGACTACGTGGGCCATGTAATAATATGTTTGTTTAACCAAGAATTTTTGGACGAGTTTAGCATCATCATCATCATCATCAGCCTTTAACAGTCCACTGCTGGACTAGGCCTCTCCTTTGAAAGGAGGAATTGGCCTACTATACCACGCTGGCCAAACGTGTTAGTATAGGGTTTGTATCAAGTTTTCCTTCTCTTGCAGTGTTGTTCTCTGCTTAATATGCTCCCACTGTCGGCTCTTACGACACCCATGGGATGATATGGGGTGGTGACAATTCGTATTCTTAATCCATCACCACACGGACTGGACGAGTTTAGCATTTAGTTGCTAAATGATTGGTTGACGGGCGATAGAGAATAATTATGAAAGGTAATAACATACTGCACCGACGCTACATAAATTGAGACCAGGGTGAGAGATTGACCGAGTTTACTTATGTTTTACTAACACGCAGAGGGTCTCGGGTTTGAATCCACGGCGCGCACCACTCACTTCTTGAAGATATGTGCGTATTAAACTGTTAATTATCTTGCTAAACGGCGAAGGAAAACAACATGAGGAAACCTGCATGACTGAGAGTTCTCCATAATGTTCTCGAAAGACATGTGAAGTCTGCCAACCCGCACTTGGCCAGCGTGGTGGACTATGGCCTTACACTTCTTATAGTGAGAAGAGGCCCGTGCCCAGCAGTGGGACAGTATAAAGGGCTGATGATGATGATACATACTTAAGTATATACTTATGTATGACTGCTATGTAATTTACTGACGCATATTCATATTTTACCAACATTAAATTACGTGCTATGGATAAAAAATTAAGCCACCAAAAACCAACAACACGCTGCTCAACGGACAATTTGCCAAAATAAGCGCCATCTAGGCAAGCATGATTAAAACTAATTACAACAAGATTTATTTGGGTAATAATCTCGTTTTAAATTCCGCCTAACAGGAGTGTCGCCCTGTTATCTCAGTTCATCTCGCAGGCGAGAATTTCTGAGGATTTTTACGTATTAACCAACTGTGGGAGATTTGTGTAAAAATAATGCTAATGACTTGATGGAAAATAATTTCAAAGTGTATCATTTGGCTTTAAAGCTTGAGGTGTAGTAAATAAGGATTATAGAGGGTTTGTTTTGTTCATAAAACATGGAGGTTTATGAAAATATTTCATAAATAAGCTTTTCGCAGTCCACTACAGCTGGTCTATACTAATTTGCGCCTCAAAAGCATTGTTAGTCAATATGAGGATTAGGCTCCCTATACCACGCTGACCAGATTGATTGGTTGTAGGACGTAGATATGTCAAGATTTACCTTCTCTTCAAAAACATACTATTAATTGCTGTTTATATTTTCCTTAGTCGCCTCTTACAACACCCGCGAAATGAAATGGTGTGGTGACACTTTGAATTTTTAATCCATCACCACACTAAATGAGTTCTAAATACACTTTTTAATGGGTAGCATTTAAACGAGTTTTGAGTGACAACAATAATTAATTTGGGTTATAGAATTACTAAGTGAGCGACTGACTGCGAGTGATGAGAAATCAACAGAACAGCAACTTAAAAACATTAATTTGAGTTAATTAAAATACAAAATGAGAAGCTTCATAATATTTGAGTGACCTAATATTTGTTTGAGTTCTAACGTTACGTTCGCATTTTTTTCAATATTTGGCAAATGATTTATTTATACTGAGCGGCATTTTCTCTTAAATGAAGTGTTTCGTAATAGAAAAACCACATAAAAAAATACTATAATGAGCGGAGTACTATGACCTCACATTTTTATCAAAATTTTCTAATGAAATAACTTTTTGAAGAAACACTATTAGCCAAGAAATTTAATTATTTAAAGGTAGAGGTAATTAAATTAAAAAAGGTAGAGGTAATCAGAAAAAAACATATCAATATAATATTATTTATTTTTATTTCTATTTTACGTAAATATTAACTCATAATATGAATATAATAATTTTATTGTAAGTATACAAGTTTCATGTTCACCACGTCACTTACGGTGCGCCAAAGAAGAACAGCGATCGTGTCGCCACGACCAATCACAAGCTGATTGTGAACCGTACTGGCACATCGATTGCGACGTACAGTAACAATGCGATATTGATGTTTATGTCACATATATTATGTCATAGCTGTGCTTGTAGGATAATGTGTATTAGTTGTATTGTGAATTGTATACCTAGCTGTTTGTGTTGTATTTTTTGTATTGTGCGTTGTATTTGGTGTGTCAATAAATGTTTTACTTACTGACTTACTATATACATTTCTTAAATCAAATGAATAAAAAATAAAATAAGACGCTTCAGTCTTTTAAGCCAAGTTGACAGAGCTTATTTTTGGGTTACAAGAACACCCAAATAACCTATTAAGTTTCCCGAGTGAACGAGATTACTTTCATAAATAAATAGATCTGTATTTCTAGTCGATCACCTAGTAATTTAGTCACACGGTTAGAATTTTAATTTCTGAAATGGATTAATCACAACCCGCTTTAACTACGCTCGTTCTAGTTTTTATTACTAATCAATAATCGTCGTTAGTTTAGTAAATTTTTCGCTTACTCAAATTGATGCCGCTTAAGTTATTAAAACAGTATCTCATCATCAGTCGCTTAGTTTTTTTTTATTCGCTCGTTTTATAATTTCCCCTTTAAAAACCAATTATATTTCGACAATTTCGCTGTCATTAAAAACAAGTACAGATTTATTTTCATTAACAGCATTGATAATTAACAGCATTAACAGCATTGATGGGAACGGTCTTGTCACTCGAGCCACCCCAGGTCTTCGAGGAAGGCCAGCAGACTCTTGATGTGGCCCACTTCTTCCCTCAGGGTGCTGTATCTGGTCAGTTACTGCTGCCTATACTGTGCGACCTAAGGGCAGTCAAGGAGCAGGTGGGCTGCCGTCTCGTCTGCTGCCTCACAGGCCCTGCACAGCGGGCTGTCAGTGATACCTATAGTAAATAGGTGTTTATTAAAGAATCCTGGCCTGTGTAGGCGGCCGTGACTGTCCGCAGTTGGTGTTTGGACAGCCGGAAGACTTGTTAGGCTATCTTTCCGTCGGCTACGGGAAGAGCCTCCTTGGCCTGCCTACATGTTTCAATGCCAATCCAGGACTGGTTGTGCGGGGTTCTGGTTCTATTTCTTATCAGGTTGCGATAAAAACCAGAAGGGAGGGGAATAATCGGCTCGGGTCCCACCACCTCTAAAGTGGCCCCTTTGGCAAGTACGTCGGCTGCGTCATTCCCTCTTGAGCCACTGTGGCCCTTGATCCATTGCAGTGTTAATTTGTTTAGTTTACCTAACTCTGTTAGTTTTTGGTGGCATTCAAGTGTGCCAAGGTGATAGTATGGCTTTTGAGGGCTGAGAGGACAGCCATAGTATCTGAGAGGATAATAATGGATCGTTCCCTTACGTCACGTGCCATGATTGCAAAACATTCGGCCTGGTAGACCGTGTTGTAAGCTGCCAGTGGTACTGCGATGTTGATGTTTAGGTCCTCGGAAAATACTCCTGAACCCGTACCCGTATCCGTCTTAGACCCATCTGTGAAGATCGTGAGCACGTTATATGTAAATAAGTCCGTTTATTGACTGTCAATATTTTTTCCTTTTTTATCTAAGCGAGAATAGCGAACGATATTCCTGACGGATTATCCAATCGATCTGAAATATGTTCATGGATACTAGATTTATTGACTCCGGGAGTGGGATTATTCAAATTTACTGCCAGCACCCTACCGTTAATAGCGACATGAATCGAACGAATGACCGCTTTAAAAGAGCTTACAGAGTCTAGGCAGAGCTGCAGGATTTTTAAGGTGAGGTGGAAAAGTGCTTTGTGCAATTATGAAGACAAAATGAAATGTAGTTTAAGAAAATAACTTTCAATTAATCAACTAACTGTTACACACAATTATTGCTTACATCATTCCTGTCGATACTAAATCTGCCTGAAAGATCGCAAAAAGCCACCGAATGCAGTAAAATTGGAGTTTCAGAGCAGTTTACAAAGGTAGTGTAGGTAATATTTTAGTGTATTATATAAAGTATTATTTATCTGTCAATCTTGTTAAATTCAGAATCGCAAATTGAAAACGATAAATAAAAAATCTGAATGTATACCAAAGAAACTATTTTTTTTCGTACTTTGCATACTACTTTTGCACAAGAGTTTGGGTTATCTCCTCCTAGCCTATTTTTATTTCTTTTTCTAGATACTCGTAGATCCAGTATTGTTGTAGTACAGTAATTTACGAGCATGTAATTTAGAAGTTTTCGACCAAGCACTTAAAGAACAGTCAAACTCAAAACAAAAAGTTAAGTGTTAAAAAGTAAAGCGACTGTTTAAACCGGTTTACTATCAGTGTATGATGTATGAATAAGATTTCTTAGCACGTCGTAGAATCTTAACAGTTTGATGTATTTGGGACTACTTACATGTGAGATCAATCATTTTGTCATTTATTTTTCATCTTTACAGAAGCAGCAGCATAGGGTAAGATTACAGGATAGCGTATGCCCGATATTTTTTTATAATAATTAATACACCACGTAACATTTTTCAACATTGCCCCTACCCACTCACGAAGCTGGTTTTAAAAATATCCGATAATACCATGAAAAATTAAGTGGCTTAATAGATAAAGTGATTTTCGATTATGCATGTGCACTATGGATAAGTAGTCGTACCGCGTTGCGCCGAGCGAGAAAAAGAAAAAGTTTTAAAATATATTACAAGGGAACTACTTACATAAAGGTAGGCCATAGGCTAATCCTGCTTATGGTAAGAATAGTACCGTGCCCAACAGTGGAACTATTAATGTACAGTGCTAAAAAATCGTTCTACACATGTTATAAAATGAAGTACCCATTGAATTATCTGTCTGTATAAATGTGATAAATTAAAAAACTATTTAAAGGATTTTCTACGGGTTTCACCACTACATAGTGTGATTCCTGAGAATGGTATAGGTGACTTCGGAGTCTGATTATTACTATTTATGGCTATAACTTTATTTACTGAAGTCTTCTTAGCTTTTTGGTAAGGTGTCGATACATATTTTTAATTTTTGGTACTTTTTAATTTATTCCACTGCTGGGTAATACAGCTTTTTGAGGGGAGTTCCGTCAGTTGCACTGAAAAGTCATCGAGTGCACTACTTTGGAAAATCCGTAGATAATATGTAGGTTTCGTCAACATTTAAACACTAGAGAGAACAAATGGAGTCGAAGGAACCAAAATAAAATTCGGGATCCTTCCAAGGCATTAAAGTAATTCTCTAGCCGGCTATAATTCTACTTATCCATATATTTTATTATTACCTCATTTCTGAGGCAAACATTACCATGTTCAAAAACCACAACAAAACTAAAGCTATTGGCATAAACTTTCCATACCTGCCTCCCCTGCTGCATACCATGTGTATATGGTATTCCTTGTAAGTTTATTTTCTGCATAACTACCCCAGTCCATAAACAATAAGCCCACAGAACAATAAAAGGAATTAAATTTTTTTGCTGGGCCGTTATCTTGGCTTTGCATAACACCATCACTTCTTTGCCCTACCACCATAAACGTACCACACAATTTTCAACTATAACCTCCAAGAAGTAAGCTTCAAAATTGCATTGGTAGAAAACAGAATTAATTTCATTAAATCACATTTTAGTTTCTTGGAATAAATTCTTGGCGTTTGTTATTTGAAGAATAGAACTGAAATTGGTTAATCAATTCAGTTTCTGTTTAGTCCGTGATCCAGTCACATAGAAAAGCGATAAGGTTACAGGAAATAAAGATTATTCAAAGAAAGCACGTGATTCGAAGTAACCAATATAAGTTGACCGGTAAGATATTTAAATATGCACGTAGAGGGGTGCCTGTTTAATTTGAATGGTTAAACTATGTAAGTTTTTGTAAATGCATTCGTTTGGTTAAGAATACATTTGGAATCTTTTATTGGTGGTAATGTGTTGTGTTTTCAATAACTGTGGTGAGTGATGGTGGTTATTATGAGTTTAATTTTCCAATAATTTATTTTTATTAACATAAAGGTGCCTATGAACTGGTAATATTTTGATTGTGGAACATATTTTGTTACTACGATATTTAGAGAGATTTATAAAAACGTTAAAAAAGCGTTTTAGAGCAATATATTTTCATTCTTTGTTTGAACAAGTATGATGACATGTCATATTATTATGTTTGCCTCTAATTGGAATACAAGAGTTGACTGTTGCATAGCTGAAGAAGCGGTTTTAAAAAATATGTTTCGCGGAGCAGTCTCTGAAAAGTTGAAGTTTTAAAGAAAATGGTGTGATTGCCGGTAACTTTGTTTTCGTTCTCTCTCATCCCGCACCTCTTCCTCAGGTTAATGGAATACTTTCTCTTTTTTTTCTTTCTCATGGTTCTACACCTTACTTTGCGAATGTAGCAGTAAATGTAAATGGAAATTATCTGTCGAGAAATGCGTACGATTATAATAAAAATTATAATCGTTCATTCACATTGTGACCCAAATGAATAAAGAATTTTGACTGTGACAAAAAAATACTAGAAATATTTTCATTAATTTTACATCGGTTTCTTCAGCACTAAAACCAAAGCCTTATAAATAATAGCCCATAACAAATTACTTCGTGTTACCGTTCACTTCATAAATGGAAAATTTTAATTATCTCACTACCGAAAGCAACAAATTGGTTTTTCCAAGTTGACATTATTTCCCGCCAGTCACTAAAACTGCAGAAAAAACTAATTGAAGTTTAAGCTCTAATTTTCGTGCTAATTAGTGGTTATGTGCTGCTTAATGGATATTTTACTGATAGTATAAAATA
Source organism: Euclidia mi (assembly GCA_944739405.2). Taxonomy (NCBI): domain Eukaryota; kingdom Metazoa; phylum Arthropoda; class Insecta; order Lepidoptera; family Erebidae; genus Euclidia; species Euclidia mi. The sequence goes on along the minus strand of OX123197.2, from coordinate 59,753,906 downwards.
TATAGTTTATAAGTTTATTACCTAAATATTCAAAGTCGTTGAACAGATATAGATGAACCGATGGCGTAGCGGGCGTGTAAACATCTGCCGTGCCTAATGAAGCGCTTTCGATTCCCGCTCAAGTCAAACATTTGTGTGCGTGAACATGGATGTTAGTGTTTATGATCTGCAAAAAATACATCGTTTCATATGATTCATGAAATATCATTGTATTTTACTCAGCACTATTTTTATTTCACTATGTTTTAGTTTTATCGAAAAGCACGTCGAAATCAAAATCGATCAAAATAAAAAGCCCCTGGGGTGAAATATTGATATGATAGTATTACGGGAACATGGTTGCCTTAAACCTCGAAATTAAACGTATGTTTTCGATCTCTCAAAGACCCTTTTAAATAACGTATCCCCTTTCCGAATATATAATAATGCCCGAGGCAAAGTAGTTTGCACCACTCGATATTTTTAACTGTTATAAGCTCGGTTCGTACTCTATTTATAGACCTTTTATGATGAAACGACAAAAAAATTGCCTGTGAGTTAAAGTAAAGTACTCTTGTTTAATAATAAATATAGATCTCAACCTTCGTAATTTATTATTAGTATTACCTTTTGGTTACGATACTGTAGCGGTTGCCGACAGTATCTATCGAACAATGACGAAGACAACCGACTCTGGCGACATCTAACGGACACGACGGAACTAGCTCTCACATCGTGCAATTAAAGTTCTTAATACTGCCGTACTGCAATTTATGAGGCACGATATCCTATTCTGACCAGAGGATCCTCTCTCTAAATGTAGGAGCACGCCAGCGTATTCCTGCACCGTAAAATTCCACTTTTCTATGATATATGTCGACGCTTGAAAGGCAATCATAACTAAGCGACATAAATGCGTAAAATGAGTTATATATACCATTCGAACCGCCTGATTTTTCTGCGTCGTTTGGTCTAGGTCCCATCGTTCTACGACGACTTTTGTTGTCGCTTAGATATAGTGAAATTTTAAACAAATCTACATTTCGTGCTTACTAAACGAAATACGAACTTATTCAGTTTTTCATGTTTCGACTTTTTATATTTTTGGATTTAGGTATTTTTACTTGTTATGAAATTTACCTTTAAAAACATTTAGTAGATTTCACCTACACAAAGCAAATGTAATTTGTGTGGTTAGATATTTTGACTTGTTATTATATTCTATGATTTTGTCATTTGTATAAGATAACCTGAAATAAAGTGGAAGAATATTAGAGTTTAGATATTTTTACTTGTGTAACATAATATTTATTTTATACCCTTAGATATTTTTACTTGATAACGATAAATATTAGTGATGTCGGTTAGATGGTCTTACTTGATTTATTAAGTGGCTGAAAATGGCGCGTAGATAAATTTAGCCGTGCGCAAAATTTTGTTTCTCGTCACTAAAGAACTGCACAAAATTAAAAAACGTCGTGTAGTTATGCGCGATACGTGATATGACTCGTTTATTACAGGTTCTCATTCAATTCAATTCCATTCAATTCAATTCAATTTATTGCATTCCATAATGTACATTTACAGGTGGTATACTTAGAATTAGGAAACAATTATGCACCCTATTGGGCACAGCACTTTTAGGAGAGAGGAGCGATTTTAATAATACTTATGCTTAAAATATAATAATATGTATTTTAGGTCCATTAGATATATGCATGCAATATATATGTATAGTTATAGAGATATATTATAGTACATTGGATAATTGGAGCCGCTACATTTATTATTTCAGATAGATAACATTTTAATATATGACAAATATAAATATATCAATTTTAAATATGACATTAATATTTTTCCTATAGTTAGAAATATTATTTCTTAATTAGTGTATTGTTTATTTGTTTTTATAGAATAGAATAATTAAATGTATTTGTTGCATGCAGTGTAACGTACTTTATCTAGGATTTATGAATTATTATTATCGTTTAGATATTCTTTGATATTATAGTAGCTTTTACTCATTAAAAAGTTTTTTAATTTTCTTACAAACCTATGAAACCTAGTTTCACTTTTAATGTCGTTTGGTAGTTTATTATATATTTTTATTGACATGACCAATGGACCAGAGGAGTGCATTGCTAGTCGCGAATTTGGAAGGTTTAATCTATTTTTATGTCTAAGGGTCATTTTGGTTTGAATATCTTCGCGCCTGGTGTAGTGTTCTGGATATTTACGGACGAATTTACATATTTCTAAGATATAAATGCTTGGGAAAGTTAGGAGTTTAAGTTCTTGAAAGTGTGGTTTACATGAGTCGGTATTTTGTATGTTTACTAAAATTCTTATTAATTTCTTTTGCTGAGTAAAGATAGTGGGGGCATCGGTACTATTACCCCACAGAATAACGCCATAGCTGAGCAACAAATATGCGTAGGCATAGTACGTAACAAGCGCAGTAGATAGATCTGTGGTCCTTTTAATTTCGCGTAGGGCATAGGCAAAGCTAGATATTTTAGCTCTTACCTTTTTAACGTGCGCTCTTTTCTATTCATCATTTCTATTCATCAGACCTCTCTAAGCGACGCCGGCGCCGGGCGCCGAGTGTTAGCGATGTTGCATTAATCAATACAGGAGTGGAAAAAATATAACAATATAACAAAACTTCACGCCTGTTATCCGCGAAGGGGTAGGCAGAGGTGTATTACACACCCACACTTCGCCAGTTATGTTTCGGTCACAATGTAATGGCGGGCGAGCCTATGGTCATCTTACGGACACATTATTAAGCCAGCGATAATTAACATTTTTAATACACACATAACTTCGAAAAGTCAGAGGTGTGTGCCCGAGGTACCTGGGGATCGAACCCGAGACCAGCGTCTCGGCAGTCCGTTACGTTCACCACTGGACTATCACCGCTGCTGTAAAAATATAGACACCATTCAAATAAAATTTCTCTTGTCAGGGCACACTCACAATGCCTGTAGATACAGTGCATGCTATTATTGAAAACAGATTAAAGAATACTACGGTTTACGCACCATCACAATAGTTTACAGTTTTTGCAACTGCTAGTCATGAACCTTTCCAGGTAGAAAGACTGAGTTATGGAGATTTCTATAGGTGGGATAGTACCTATTAGTGAAAAATATTTTAAAGGTTAACTGAAAAAATCAGCATGATCCGTATGTATCATGACTTTCAAGAAAATAAATTAATAGTTTAAAAAACACTAGAAAAACACGCTAATATAAATGCACGTAAAACAAAAAATAAAGTATGGATCGTTCAAGTTGTCTTTATTGGGGGCTGAAGTGTAAACTATGTGCTTTTAAGTATAATATTTGATTGTAAAAGCGTGGGTAGGGAATGCAAATCTCGCGAAATTCGGGCTCAAGTGAGATCTCGCGAGATTGGCAGTTCTGTATGTCTTTTTGCAAATAAACGCAAAATTTGAATAAATTAGGACAAAAGTAATAACCATTTTATGTATTATAAGATAAACATTTATTTTCACAAATTTTTCAATAGACTTTTATGCATCAAAAATTGTTTGACGTATCTGTCTTATATTTTTTTAACTAACTTCTAAGTAGTAAACTTTTACGGACGGATCTATCAAATCATAGAAAAATCTTTAAGTAATAAAACATTCCTTTTATAACAAAACAAAACAACGAGAAGTCAAAATAAAATAAAATTTATCATCTATGTTTAGTTGACTTTTAAACTGAGATATCAATTAAATATACCTATCTACTCAGTAGATCCATTAGATATTACAGATTAATTAACAAAATATACTTACCAATTAGTCAGACTCAGTTATTCTTCTGTGTTCAGACTATTAGAAATTACAGATTAATTAAAAGAATATACCAATCAAATGAAAGATTTGTTCAGTTCAAATCACATGCCATTATTACGAATTATTTTGAAAGCAGCTCCTTCAGAAGCACAAAATCGTCTGCAAAACGGCTTCCTTTTTTGTTGGCTAGATAACCAGCCGTTGAGCCGCCCTTTCGGATTCAACGCTAGTTGGAACCCCAGATCTCAGGCAGACACATACACGAACTGTAAAAGTTTGCCTTTTGACCCACAGGACTCGTATAATTCATTTCATTTTTGATCAATGCCGATACCGACAGATTCTCCGTCCGGGTCAGTCCGCGCTTCGAATAAGAAGTTTTTATGCTCGAGTGCAATCTCGTTAATCTCGCGAGATCTCGCCCTTTTTTCGATCGAGTTCAATCTCGCTAAAAAGGCCGAGATTGCATTCCCTAAGTGTAGGCGCTGGAACAGGAAAAACTTTATTGTTAACAAATACTAATACGTGTCGATGGCAACACATTATATAGATTTGGCCCAAAACTCGGCCACTCGAATGGCATTTGGCCTTGCCTCATATAGGTCATTGAGCGTACACGACCCCGGGCCAGCGGGGCACAAAAGCAAATGGTCCATCGTCTGTGGTGACGCGCCACACCCGCATTTATTCGTGCTTGGGTCTATGAATCCCCACCTTGACAGATTGTCCTTGGATCTACCAACCTGGGTACGCAGCCTGTTGAGCGCCTTCCAGGTTGGCCAAGGCAGTTTGTTTCCTGCAGGTAGTTTTTCTGCCAAAGGGACGAAGGTTGGGAGAGGGAATTTGTCACGCCAAATGTTTTCTCTGGCCTTAGGAGCATTGTTATCGCTGGCTGGGGTGGTACTGAGAAAACTTTTTCGGCTTTTTAATCTCTTCGTGGCTGGGCTTTGGCCATACAGTGGGAGTCTTGAGTCTGTCTCCTGTTTCCATTTTTCTATAGAGAAGGCTACTTCAACAAATACTAATACAAACTTCCTGGCGGAAGCTGCATGAGGTCGCACAAGAGCATAACGTTTATGCCGTTCTTGGCTAAATGTCAGTTACGAAGGAAGTTTTAGGGTAGTATTAATTACTTAGATAAAATTTCCACAATCATAAAAATCGTAAAATGTATGCCAGAATATTGATTGACAGGGTAGTAAATGTGACTAATGAGAAGATATGGGATGTGCAAGCGGGATTTCGGAAGGGAATGGGATGTACGGATCAGGTCTTTTCCTTACGCTGCGTAACCGAAAAGTGTCTGGCAAAAAACCAGAAGGTATATTGCGCGTTCATAGACCTGGAAAAGGCTTATGATAGAGTGAATAGAAAGGAATTATGGAAGGTGCTATCTATGTATGGGGTGGACAATTTTATAATTAGGGCTCTGAAATCTCTGTATAGGGGTTCCAGAGCCTGTGTCCGGGTTAACGGTGCCTATACAGACTGGTTTGATATCTCTATAGGTGACAGACAGGGGTGTGCAGCCTCGCCCTGGTTGTTCAACCTATTCATGGATAGCTGCATGAAAGATATGAGGGAAATGGAATGCGGGATCGATATGGCAGGATTGCGTGCTAAGTGCCTCTTGTACGCCGATGATCAAGTCATTCTGGCGTCGTCGGCGACTGAGTTACAACAAATGATGAACTGCATGAATGAGAGCTTTGAATCGAAAGGTATGAAATTGAATGCAAAAAAGACGAAAGTGATGGTGTTTGAGAAGGATGAAAATGTGATTGAGTGTAATATTGCGATTGGAGAAGAAAACATTGAACAAGTGACAGAATTTGTATATTTGGGTAGCATGTTTACAAGAGATGGAAGATGTGAAGGAGATATTGAAAGGAGAGTGACTGCGGGAAACTGTGTAAATGGAGCGCTGCATGCCTTTATGAACGGCCAGAATGTGCCAAAACAGGCGCGGCTGGCGGTTCATAATGGAGTGCTTGTGCCCACGTTAATGTACGGTAGTGAGTGTTGGGTGTGGCAGAAAAAGCATGAAAGCAGAATTAACGCAGTTGAGATGCTGTCACTGCGTAGTATGTGTGGGGTAAGACTGATTGATAGAATTCCGAATGCAGTAATACGAGAGCGATGTGGCCTGAAAGAAGATGTCGTGACAAGGATTGAGAAAGGAATGCTGAAATGGTTTGGGCACGTGGAGCGAATGAGTGAAGAAAGAATGACGCACCAAATATATGAGACTAACGTGTATGGGCAAGCCGGTCGCGGCCGACCTCGTAGGACATTCGTCGACCAAATTGGTGACGTTCTGAAAAACGGGAAGGTCCTAAGCACCCGGAACCGGCGAGCATGTATGAACAGAGTAATGAATGTAGAGGAAGCGCGTGAGGTTTGTAAGGATAGATGCAAGTGGCGTTCCGTTGTCTCTGCCTACCCCGACGGGAAAAAGGCGTGAGTTTATGTATGTATGTAAAAATCGTTACATGGTAATTAGATAAATTTACTTTATTTATTTTAAATTGTCAGACCTTTTTAGATCAATATACCCGTATTAAAATTATAAACTAAGTAAGTTTACCTATATTTACCTGTTACTAAACACAATACAGTGATGATTTAGACAATTTTACCTGTTTATCAAATCAAGTCGATTTTGTCTAACCGACAGAAACTCTTGTTTATAAAGACTTTAGGTGTCTTATTTTCACAACATGGATAGCTATAAAAAAATTATTTCCAAGTGTGTTAACATAATTTTAATCGGACAAATGGATTATTTTTGATTAATTTTTTTCACAATATCTTAACTTCAAATCTCTCTCCTGTAAAGTTTGCTCAATGTCGCTTAGTTAAGATTGCCTTTCAAGCGTCGATGTGATCTATATCTAGCCGTGTGGTTGACGGCATAGAATACAAGTGTCACCACTCCCTATCTCCCCATGGGTGTCGTAAGAGGCGACTAAGGGATAACACGATGCAAATACCATCTTTGCGTAGAGACGGAAAACTCGACATCAAACCCTATACGTCTGCCTCGTTGGTCTCGCGGCAAAAATGTGCGCGTGGGATCGGGAGGTCCCGGGTTCGATTCCTGGGTCGGGCAGTTTTATTGGGTTTTTCTGTCATGAAATTCTCAGTAGCAGCACGGAGTCTGGAAATGTGCCCGATACGGCAATAGGCTCGCCCCTTATTACGTGGGACTAAAGTATATCTGGTGAAAAGTGGGTGTAGAAATACACCTCTGCCTACCTCTTCGGGGTTATAGGCGTGAGACTATGTATGTGATCTATACTATCTGCTTACCACCAAGCAGGCTCAGTCCGTTTATTTGCCACTAATCCAGCATAAAAAGATTACATGATTCTTTGTAGGGAAGATATACTTTGTTACTGCAAAAGATGAAAGATGAATGGGATCAAAGCCACGACCGCTACTATTCAATGCCAATTCAATGAGCTTAAAAAAGAACATTGAACTCGTTTGAATATTTATACTCATTTTTGTAAATCAGGTCAATAATTTGAAGTTTAAGATGATCGTCTTGTTAAAATATATATGTAAACCAAACAGAAAATACTGCCTCCGCAATCCAGCGGATTGCGTATGCGTCTGGTGATCAAGGGTTCGATGCCGGGGTCGGGCAAGTTTTACTGGGTATTCCTAATTCTCAGTAGCAGCACAGAGTCTGGCAAAGTGCCCGGTAACAGCAAAAAGCTCACCCGCTATATTGCGGGTAATTTAGGTGTAATATTACACCTCTGCCTACCTTACTTCGGGGATACAGGCGTGAGTCTATAAAAAAAATATGGTACTATAATTTTAAGTTATAATATCCACCCAACGTCACAGCAGTCTCTCCGTAAGACTTTTAATAATTGCATTTGCACTTGTTTCTATCCTGGACAAGAAAGATGAAATTATTTTGCGCTGTATGGCGATAAACGTGTCTACTCGATCATCAAAGAACATTCCGGAAGCACTGCAATATTTCTCAAATTACATTAAATGTCTAACTATATTATTGTAAGCGACTCGTATGGCATTATGCGACCTTACGGTGTAGTTGGTCCAGAGTTGGCATGTGTATAACGACCGGCAGAAGGATTTAAATTAAGTAATTTTCACGTCAGATTCGGTCTTACAAAATTTTCTAGCGATTATGTTTCCTAGAACATAAAGAACGTGTCTGCCTTTCTATATCCTCGTCATCGTTTAATTTTTTTATAGTACATAACAATGTGGCCAAGGTACTTAAAACCTTCGACAGTATTTATCTGTTGTCCACTGACACGTACATCAGGAACATTTTCAGCCTTTCCAAAAGTAAAAGTAACCATTTCCGTTTTTTTTGCATTGTAAATTAATTTGTATTTGTGCGCATACTGTTTGCATTTACCTAAAAGTTTACGGATATCTTTAATTGTCGGGCTATGGATTACTATATCGTCAGCATAGCTGAGATTGTTAATGTACCTGCCATCCAAATTAAGCCCCACAGGAGTGGCACTCAGCTCCATAGCTCAGCTCTACGACCAGGTCATTTACGTTCAAGTTAAACAAACCGGGTGATGTTACCCCTCCCTGTCTCACTTCACAGGCGAGCTGATAATTGTCAGAGACCTCAGAGTCCCATCTGACGCTATTGGTTTGATTTTCATACCAGTGAGCCGGAAGATCAATTCTCTCAGGTGGAGAGAGAGTAGAGCCGTACATTTTCGCCCAAAGTAAGCGGTGGTTAAGTGTGTTGAAGGTCCACAAAGCAGGCATACATCGTAGTCTTGTTGTTAGTGTAATATTTTACAACTTCTTTTACATATATACTCATCATATCGCCATATCAGTGGAGAGTTTTGAACGAAAGCCAAACTGCCATCATCTATTTCAATTGAAATAAAATGTTCAAGCAATACTCGTTCACTAGTTCAAGTACTTTGGCCACAAACGTCGCCAACGTAATAGTTCTGTAGTTTAACACGATCGAGATATCACCCGTTTTGTTTTTGTAATAGGTACGTCTAACGCCACAGCCGAAACTACTGGTCTTAAGAAGCTATTTAGCATGATTGTGCCGTGGGGTGCTGAGGGTAGCACTTAGAGAGGATTTTTAGAAATTCTTCTCCAGAGGGAGTATAACGTCCCAAAGGGGCGAAGCCGCGAGTGAATTCTAGTAGTATAATATACGGAGGCAACTATAAACTCGTTGACGGGCTGCAGACATTACGTGACTGTATGGTAAGCTCTTATGGTTATATAGGGGTGTGTTATCTTGATACCCTGTGAAGTAGGTGCTTGCAGCTTTGATGGGGAATAAACCTAATATAAAATTTTTACTCTGAAAGGCAATTTACTGGAGTGACTTATGTGACGTATTCTGGAATGATCTGTTGGAGTAGGTATGTGTTTTGACGTTATATATTTCAACAATTACCGGACGAAATTTAAAACCAATATTGCAGTTTTCTAAAGAGAACTTAACAGTGTTGTGTGTATTACTTTACTAGCTAATACCTCTAGCTATTATTCTTATGTACGTGTGTTTATCACCTTACTTCTCCTGTACCAAATGGTTGAACTAAGTTAGATGATATCTATTTTTCTTTTTTTTCAAAATAGTTTGCTAATCTAATCATAATGTCTAAGTAGTATATGTACAAAAAACCGTAAAAACAAATAAAAAAAATAAAATATTTACAAGGCTTAGGCGTCGTAAAATGCCTCCGCATCAATGTCATCGGGTAACGTGTCCAGAAGGCTGGCAGCATTGCCACGCTGGATGGCAATGCTGATTCTCTGAGCAAAGAATAAACCAGCCTTTCGGTCACGTGAGACGTCGATTAAACGTTTAGAAATATTCCGGCATAGTGAACGAGTGCTCGGACCCCATGACCCTAGCGTTTCAACCCCAAACGGCTCAAACACGTAATTACTCACAAAATTACTGTATTTGCGCCGTTTGAGGGTTTCCGCAGATGCAGCAGCAGCGCCAGCATGGCCTCCCGTGCTTGGAACATGTGATGGCGCGAGGGTGTCTACGCAGGTTGCGTCCCACACCAAGGGCCTACCCATTTTCCAAGGCAACAATGACATACCATCAGGTCTCTTACCGTCGTCGCGTACCAAACCATTTGGTTCAAGTACAGCTGGTACGCCAGACGCGACAAGAGCACGACGAATTATGTCATTCAGATGGGCGTGACGGGGAATTCTACCAGCGCTTCTGCTGCAAGATAGCCCATGGTGTCCGAGGCTATCGACGTCTTCTCCACAATGACATCGATGCGGAGAAACACACGGAGCACCTAAACGAAGACAAGTGGCGATACGGAACGTCTCATCGTCCAACATGGTTCCAGTGTTGGACGATGGTAGTGCCTGAAGCCACAGACCCGATTCCCATTCTCCCACAGCCAGCAAGCGAGCACGCTCTGCAACGTTAAAAGATGCATCTAAAAGAGTTTTCCTTACAATGTCACAAAGCGGCGCATCCCACTGTCTTTGGGAGAATAGGTTGGTAGGCAAATCAGTGCTTGGACAAGCCATTTTCCAGGCGTTTACAGCTTCGGATTTGCACAGCACTTCTGAGTTACCTAACTAGTGTAGGTGATAAAATTTTCCTAGTTAACTCTTCCGTGTTGTGAACCGAAGACAGAAACGCCGGTAAACTGACACTAGAAATTTTGCGTATACCGAGCCCACCCAGACGTATAGGCAATGACGCTTGTTGCCAGGCTCGGTCGTCCAAGTCCACATTTAATATTCTCTTTAAAGTAATTTGGATAATTTTGTCGACTTGTTCTAAAAGTGCATATTTTTTCCAAAGTTGGGAAGATCTTAAAGCATGTGTGAATTTTGGGATGAAAAGACAATATTGAATAGTATAAGCCGAGTGAATATTAATTTTGGATAGGCGATCTGAAACTTCACAAAAATTTTGTATATTATTTTGTAATACTATTGAACCCTATAAGTGTGGCACTGTAGTTAGTGTCTCATCAAATTTTACAGAACTTCTTATAGAACCAACGTAAAGTTTGCCCCTATTTTCAATGTCTCAAGTTCACTAGCAGTCTCGCGCGGTTTCGCCTGTCCGAAACTTTCAACCTTTATTTTACCTCTTAGTGCTCACTACATAGTATAAAACAAAGTCTGTCTTCTGTCTGTCTGTCCCTATGTATGCTTAAAACTTAAAAACTACGCAACGGATTTTAATGCTATTTTTTAATAGAAAGAATGATTCACAAGTAAGGTTTATATGTATTATTGACGCAGGAAAGCCGCTGGCGACGTCTAGTTTCGTATAAAAACAATCTTTCTTAGTAGGTGTCTACATCATAAAAAGAACTTTCTGTCCAAATTACATGTTTCTGCTTCAGTAGTCTGGCGTCTACGATAATATGATGATATCACTAGTTGATGAATGAAATAAATGTGACGAATCACAATATACTGTGTTTTATCCGCAAACTTTTAATATGTCTGCCATTTAGGCCAAAATCACATATTGTCTGGCTTCACAAAAGCAATTTTGTTTTCATTGCAAACATTTTTGGTGACACAAATTACATACTCACATCAAAGATATAATAATGTATGTACTAATGTTAGTACTTTATTTAATATTCTCTACCAAAACATATTATACAACAATTCTTAATATCATGTACGTTTACGAAGGTCTAGGTTATACTTAAACTTGGATTCGAGTATTAAAGATATATATATTTTTTTATAATACTATTCTACCACAATAGCCTCATCTAATCCCAAACTAAGCAGAGCTTACAGTTATTATGGGTACAAGACAATATATAAACGTATAAAACATCGTATTTTTTGTAAATAAATACATATTAATATTATAATATGTTAGAAACACCCAGACCAATATTGTTTCCGTTCCTCTTTGGTTTTTTTCTGTTTTCCGTTTTTTTTGTCAATTATTCACGATTCACATCTGTACATATGCATATGCTTTTCGTTGCCGCTCCTAAATACCCATGAACCTTTGAATAACAGTCTGTTAGTCTGTCCTCTAGGTTTTCACTGGCACGTACCCTTATATAATAATAATAATAATAATATAATAATAATAATATTCTACCACATTCACACAACACCATCTAGTCCCAAACTAAGCAGAAACTTGTACTATGGGTACTAGATAATGGATAAACATACATATATATACTTTTTTTTTTGTAAATACATACATATTATACATAGGAACACCCAGACCAAGACAAACATCCATGTTCACGCACACAAATGTTTGACTTGAGCGGGAATCGAACCCGCGACCTTCGGCGTAGCAGTCGCTTACACTCCCGCGGCGCCAACCGGTCGTCATATATGTATTAAACGTGTAAATAAAAAGTGACTTCATTGTTTATTTATAGTGAATCATCTAGCTTTTGAATTATCTGAGTCTTGACCTTTTATTCAGTTCTATAGCTTTTATTTTAGCTTTTAAAATCTGAATTTTATCTTGCAATATTCGATTCAAACAACTTAAGTAGAACTTAGGTGATTTTGAGGTGCAACTTAGTACGTCGTTAGTCTAATGGTTTAAGTGTTTTTTCATTACAAACGTCAAGTTAAATGCACGTTTTTTATAGTAATACATTGTAAATGATGTTTTTCTAGAGCTGTGAGTCTGGAGCGATTGAATTTAATGGCCTTAGTTTCATGTTATGCTTGAAAATGTTTTATAAAGTGCTCATACATTGAATATAATGTCTTAAAGAACTAGTGCGACCAATTATAAACTGATTATTCTATCTCCATAAGAAATAGCACTCAGTATTAACTTACAAAGTGACATTCAAAGGTACGACTGTAAAATTATGGCAGTGTATTTAAAAAAACATCTTGGCATAGCAGTCTTCAAGGTATCAACAGACTGCCATGCAAAGGTTATCGAATTCGTATCCGAGGCGCACACCTTAGCGGAGGCACATTAATGTGAGCGTACTGAATTGTCAATTGTCGCTTGCCCCGTGTCTATGTGGTGATACAGTAATGAAATTGAGAGTGGGACAAGACCAAATATAACTATTCTGTTTGAAACTTGTTGACGAAGCCGCAAAAATACCACTACCTACTAAAAGACATTTACTAGGATATGCTTCAAGAATACGAATATTACTTCGCTCTATGAAATAAGACTGAGAATTAAAAATCACATGACGAGTCATAATCCGAAGCATAACTTTAAACTACAGAAATAAAGACTAATCTTAATTCCATATCGTCTAAGGTAAATCCTTTGATATACTTAAGTCGCTTATAAACTTTCCAAGACACTTAAATACTGTACATAAAGTATTTAAGAGAAACTCAGTGTTTCTAGCGGAATTCGCTTACGAATGATGTAAACTGGCCCTGGTTTTATTTATTGTCTTACCTTCAAGAAAATGTTCTGAAGTATTCAAGATTTATTCTCCGGATTTCGGTTTTAAATACGATATTATTACTTTGAGTAGTCTCGGACTTTTTTGAATCTTTACGTTCAACTTTGTGTTTGAAATCCTCTGAATTTTGATGATTTGTTAAGAATTTGTTTGAATTGTCTTTCGATATATTTTCATGTCATTATTATTCTCGAAGTCAATAGTCGTCATGGTGCATAGGTTGGTAATTATTAGGATTTTATGAGAATGAGACCATTTTTAGGCTTTTTTCTTTCGAGATATGCTCGGTGTATCAATTATGGTTGGAAAATGCTGGTTTAATGATTAAATTAGTCAAGTATCCCAGAGTCGAGCATTATACCGAAAATGCATAACTGTTACTTATATTTCCCCATCCTGCAAAAAATACTTCGCGTATATTGGACGATGGTAATAATTCCTCTTATACGACGAAGTATTCCGGCTGTACCGAAAGACTTCGAAAACATAATTAGAAGTCTTTTTTGTTCCGCAGCGGACTGAGTTTTCCAATGAGGCGCATGTTGAAGAAGTACATTGAGGAAAATGTCTTCAGAGCAACAAGTTCTTATTTGCTGTATAGAAATTTACAAACTTACTTTGTAGGTATAGTATAACTGTATAAGATAAGAATGTGAATGAACGGCGATCGAGTTGCAAAATAGTTTTTCCTTTTGTAGTTGGCTGCAAATTGGTGAATGAGGTACTATGCTTTCTGGATTATCTTCTGTAATTACATAACAGAATAGAGATCCAAAAAATGGAAGGCTAACAAGTATGACGGTTATAGGAATCTTTTTATACTGGGTGTAAGAACGGTACCGGAAACCCATACCAGTGATTTAGTAAATGATACTGAGGCAGAGGAGATAGTAACTTTTGTCGACACTCACTTATTTTTTTATAAAATGCTAAGAATTAAACACGAACAGTGTGCGTTTACCCGGACACGATATTGGCCGCGGCGCGCGGCTGCGGCGGAGTAAGCGCACTATGTACAGTCGAACAACTTCCCGCTAGACCACCATAAGGGCGAGAAACTCTCAGCAAGACATTGTTACTGCCAGTGCTACTTTACACGCATATTGACACTCGTATACAAAACCAGTTTCTAGTATGACTCGACTCTATGAGCAAGCCAACGGAAAATTTTGCAAACTGTACCAGCGCCAACTTGTTTGATTGTACATCGTAATCGCCGCTTTTGTCGGTCCTTAGACCTACTATAAAATTCTTACGTTACTGGTTGACTATTTTATTACTGTCGACGTACAGCCAAAACTTTTGGGCGCAAGAAACTGAAATAGAGCGTGTATTGTCCTTACAACTAAATTTTTGTGGAAGCACTCTAAATGAGTTTGGTCTACAATTTCAGTACTTAAGCTAATATGTGGCACTACAAGCTTCTCCACCTTTCAGTAAAGGTTGCAATAAAATTGACAAAACAGATATATGGTTAGGTAAAATTATACGTACGAGTATGTAAACGACTTAATAACTATACGCACTTGCGATATTTTTTTTTAATCATGGACAGATCATTATTTCTTTTTAACATGTATATATAAATATTTGTACACAATTGGTAAAAACAGTCTTACCGCAGACTTTGTTCGAATAAAAACATTATCTTTTTCAATAACCAATAACAAATATTCCACTGAAACCATTGAAATACAGCTAGAGTAATCCAATCTGCAACCTTAGATATACTAACCTCTCGGCAGTAAAATGCAAGTGCCTTTATGGAAATCCCTAAGGAGATAACGTAGCGAAGCATTGTAGAGATATTTTAACAAAATGGAGCGGGTTAAATATAAACTTTGGAGTTTGGAGGGTTTCTAAACAAAATATATAAACCCACCCCTGTATCTACGTAGCGGTAAGCAGAGGTGTAATATTACACACATATTACGCCGTGTTACGAATTTTAGGTCCCACGTTAAAGGGGAGTTATTGCCATTACCGGGCACACTGTTAGACTACGTGCTGCTACTGAGAATTTGGATAAACTCAGTAACTCTTTTTCCCACCCCGGGAATCGAACCCGGGACCCGATCTGAAGACGCATACGCTATCCGCTACGCAATTTATAATTTTAATTTGACATATATTATTATTGCTTCTTTAAAATTTTTATAATCAATTGTAAAAAAATATATTCTGACACTAGTCGACGCCAGCAGCTTTGCACGCACATATTTTCGATTTGCCCGTTTTGCCCGATCCCGTGGGAATTTCGGGAAATCCCGTCTTAGTGCACCCCTACGCGTAGGGGTGCACTAAGACGGGATTAGTAGTAGCTACGGTCCCTAAGAAACATACATGCTAAATTTCAGCTTCTTGCGGTGAGTAGTTTCGGCTGTAGCTTGTCTGTCAGTCGTCAGTAATGGTTGAATATGGTAAAAGAACCTAAGTATGTATTAATATATAAGATCTACAAATGTATGTATACCCATATTCGCAAATGGTTAAAATAATGAATTATGAATTATTATCCTCTGGACCGCGGAGGCGGTCAACAAACAACATATGATTATGAGCTTGCCTGGTCGTCTACATCAATTTGACGTTGTCTTTTGAGATTTGTTTTAAGTAGCCGATAGTTAGGTACTATCTCAAATACTATATAAAGGATTTTACTGATTATTTTAAGCTTTTCCAGAGAGCTGCTGCCTGTCTGACCACTGAAACCAAAAGGAATAGCTATATGCCAATTAAAAACTCTGAACAAAGATTCGTGGTAAATATTCTAAAGACATTATAAACTTACTATCTTCTTTTAAGAGGTCGTGGGTTTGATTTTCATCCAAGTATTTTTTTGTGTGATTAGGTCGATTATTTATTGTTATTTGAATTATTACCTTAAATATGGATTTTTAAGTTTGTTTGTCTGATACTTGATTACGGATCGATTGGGATCAGACGGTTGTATGTAGATAAACGAGTACTATTTTTTAAGAGTTACAATTTATACGTAATAACGTTAGCCTCGTTGTAACATTTGCTGTGAAAAGCCCGCTTCCCACGGTGCTTAGTTTTGAGGAAGGACGCGTGCTGCACCTTTGAATTTACTCAACTGGCGGTATAACTTAAAAGAGCAATAAATGTCTTTGTCTTTGTCTTAAAGCTAAGCGCGTCTGTCCGTAATATTATTCAATATATTCAAAATAAACTTAGAAACTAACTTACTACGGAATTCAATATTCGAACTATAGATAGATCTGTAGATTTTAGATTCATTTTTGACATAAGCTCCATACAAAATATGTAAAACACGAAGATAAAATCCACAGATCTATCTATAGTTCGAATATTGAAAATTTCCGTTAGAGACATTATTCTCGAGACTAGGCAATAAGTTCGAAAGAGCCTAAATTAATTCCTAGAATCATTAATCTGACACGTAACTGTTCTTTTTTAGTTTCAATAGAAATTCTAACACAGAGGTATATCACTACATATTTAAGGCCATCGCCAAGATTCTTTGTGTATCTGTTTGTCCGCGATAAACTCAGAATCTCCCGTATTTTTTACGTTTCTTAGACGAATACTCTATAACTACTTAAAAGACGAAGTGATTCATAAATTTACAACTTTACGTACATGAAGTTAAACAGATAACAAGCACCAGATGTTGAAACAACACAACTTATTATCTATTGTTACTAAACGAGTAAATTTTGCGAACCAGAAATTGTGGATACAAAGTGTAGAATCGTGTGGGCCCGAACCACTCGGGGTGCTAAACGACGATTCGTCCTCTTAAACCACTACCTATGCCTCACGTGCAGATAGATCTTTTCAAAGACAATGCCCGTATTAGTAATACATTCTGTAATGCAACTTACAAATATTCAAGCAGCGGACACAAGAACCACCAAAACTCGTAACATCTATTGTAGATCAGATGATAATCGAATCCACTACCCACGGTGATAAACCAAACAGCGAGGAAGACGCATAAACCACTACCCCCTACGTGCTTCGTAAAGTATGGTATTTAACGTTCTTAACTGGGGTCCGACCCAGTGTTTCAACAAATGGTCACCCTTGTGTTGGCTGTAAACAACGTCCCTTAACATCCATTACATATTCATGTCATTTATTGCAAACATAGGTAAATACAATGCTGTTACAATAATATAATAGTGTCACCACATTCTGCGTTACAGCATGCAATATACAGTAAAACCCTATTGAGAGGACATATTTGACGACAATTCATAAAATGCTGGTTATGATAGTTTAAGTACATGTCAACATTATCAAACTTGCAAAACATCCTATTTGTTTCAAATTATATTATATTGTCGAAAGTTTAAAAATATGTCATTACACAGCGAATATTTTCTCTAACACATAAATTTTCTTGACACGTACATGTCTAGGGAGGCACTGCATAAACCATACATTTTCTTTTATCTACCATCTTAGATATATCTAGCCAAGTACAAGAAAAACCGGCCACGTGCATGTCAAGCCACGTTCAATGTAGGGTTCCGTAGTAGCCCTTACCTAAGTATAAAATAAGGTCTTCATCGCAGTATTCATTTTATCGCTTGCAAGTATAAGTCTAAGTTAATCAATTATTACTCGTTAATTAATAAAGGCCATCATAGTTTTTATTGAGAGTTCATCATGTATGTCACATTTAAACATAGATTTCACACACAAATACAACGGTTTAGATTAGAAGATAGAGCGACTAAATATTTCGCTAACGGATTCTTAAGTAAACAATGGTTAAAGCAAACCCTTAGTGTACTTAAGACACTTATCTAATGATACCCTACCCGACTAAATAGATACTAAAAATACATATCCTTTTCATTTTAATATGGGAGCTACCACTAAATAAAAACTTTTTCAGAATTTTATTGTACAGTTTTATACACGTAATTGCTTATAGTTTTTGCGTAAAATCGGACGTGGACGGACATGGCGAAACTATGAATGTTTCTTGTAGTTTACTACGGAACCCTAAAAACAAAGTTTTGTTGAATAAACGTAATATATTATATGTCCTTTGTATAAAACCTTGGACGGGACATGTAGCGATTTCTAAGCACAGTGTCGAAATAAAACGGTTTCATTTAACGTAAGAGTGTGGCTTTTCTTGTCAGTTTAATAAATTTCTTTTATATTGCGATGCGTAATCATTTAAAGAGTCTTTTAAAATCTGTGTGTTGAAGACGTTTGCTTTCATACATTATATGCATAATGTTGGCGGGTAGATAGATTGAAGGTCGTTCTTCAGAAAATTCAGACACTCGTACACTCAATTGAATGTGAGCATCAAAGTTATTTCCTTCATAAGTTCCCTTTTCAATTCTAGTCTTATATTATCACTTTATAGTTCAAGAGGCTCAGGCCAGGGCCCCCAGACGTTACTTATTTTCTCAGAAACAAAATGTATAGAATAATGTAGTGATAGTATATGCTATGAATGTGTTTTCAAAATATAATAAAAAATATATTTCCAAACACAGCAACTTTGTTAAAATCAACATTTCAGTAGACGACGACATGCGTTATATAGGCACCTAGCACGTGTACCTATGTATCAGTGATCGGTCGGTCAATGCACCGTATTTATTATTTACATATAAACTTAAAAACCGAATCCTGAAATCCAATTTTCCCTTTATTGGTTACTTTACCGTGGCCGTCTGATACATAATGTTATTGTACAAAATACATTATTAGTATAATAGGTAACGTTTAAATTTTTATGGAGCTGTATAAAAATATCGGATCAGCTTTCTAATTTACAATGATTAGGTAATCAAAACACTTAGCTAATGATTGTCCTATATTAAAACATAAAATCTTCCAGTACGGAAGCAGTTGTTGGAAGTGATGTAGGATTGGTTCAGTGTACGATCTTGCTTGTTTAAAGTAAATTACTCACAACGACAGTAATGTGTTTGTGTCATTTTCACTATGCGCACGCCAACGCACTCACCATATTTCGGTTTGACTCACTAACACTACGAGCTTCGTTCCGATACACAATTATTTTGATTTGTAATCACAACAAACTTGTAGTGAAAGGGATGCCGTCCGCTATCACTCAATAGTCGCAATGTCTTCTAACTGAGGAGAGTACTGGTGAGGTCATCCTTGGCAGAAAGAATGTATGTAGTTCTATCATGGCAAACCACTCCACGTTAGAGTATAACGAAGGTACTGCGGTCATCGTCTAACACGTTTTTTTATAGTAATCGGCGGCAAACGAACAGACGGATCGCCTGATGGTAAGCAATTACCACCGCCCATGGACACAAGCAACACCACAGGAGTTACAAGTGCGTTGCCACCCCTTGGGGTTGGGAAAAGGGATAGGATGAGGAGTGGGTTGAGGGAGAAGGAATAGGGGCTATGGCCTCCGGCACTCTCACTCACCGAACGAAACGCTTTACGTGGATATCTGTGAGAGCGTAGTATTTCCCCAGTTGAGCTGGCCCATTCATGCCGAAATCAGCAAGGCTCTACTACCTGTAAACCGACAATATTTTTGCAAGCAGGCAGACTAATCGGAAAGTTCTGACATACCCCCAGACAGATTATCTGAAAATATCCTAGAATAACTCACACACGGACATGGGATCCCAAGGTGAGCACAGCATACATGTACTTATAGCAACTAGAAAACTAATAAACATACCAATACTAAAAGACATACATATAATAGACTAGCTTTTGCCCGCGGCTTCGCCTGCATGTAATTCTAATAAAGAGTAGACTATGTACTTTCCCAGGTTTCAGACCCATCCATATCAAATTCCATCACAAACGGCTCTGCAAATTAGCCGTGTAGCATACATATAAACAGATAATGCTTAAAAATTACTTTTGTTTTCATAATCGTCAAACTTCAGGTAAACATTAGTATGCAGGTATATTATATAAGTTTTTGATGAGCTAAGAAAGTGTTATTGGATTTTTCCGTTAGGAAATTCTAAGTAGCAGCTCGGAGTCTGGTAATGTGCCCGGTACGGCAATAGGCTCGCCCCCTATTACGTGGGACTAAAATAAAATGTGGCGAAAAGTGGGTGTAGCAATATTCCTCTGCCTACCTCTTCGGGGATATAGGCGTGAGACTATGTATGTATGTATGTATTGAAGGGCTTATATACCTACTAAATATAACAGAAGCAAAAATAAAAACTGAAAACATTACCTCAAAGTACATACATTACCTAATATATCAGACAACCCCTCCGCCCCGCTGCGCTTAAGCACGCCAACTCATAGTAAGCGCCTTTAATAATGCTGCGCTTAGGTCAATTATATCGTGATAACTTTTAAACTAATTGTCTAAACTACTTACTATAGACAAAGTTCATCTACATTAATACGGAAGGCAATAAATCTATCGATTTTAAAAACAATTTAATAACTACTCCAAAATGAGCATTGTAAAAAAGTATCAAATTTAATTATTAAACGGATCACTTTTTAGTATATAGTGGTTAGAAAATAGTGTAGTTTAAAAAAAGCACCGACAGCCTAGTGGAGATACCAACAGACTGCCATGCTGAGGGTATCGGGTTCGAATCCACGACGCGCACCAATGACTTTTCGGAGATATGTGCGTATTAAATTGTCAATTATCGCTTGTCCCGTGCCTCGGAGAGCACGTTAAGCCGTCGGTCTCGGTTGTCATGAAGATCTTTGACAGCCGTTATAGGGCGGCAGTACCTTCTTAATAAACTGACACTAGTCTAAACCATGGAATATTGCTATACTAGTAAGCGGACCCCAGATGGAAACTGGGATAACGCTAGGAGGATGATGACTTTTAAGTATATAGTGGCTTCTACCTAAAAGGTAGATATGCTGCCGTGGACTTTGTTTAGAACTTTTTAAGATATACATATCACTGTACATTATCTTCATGTAACTTCAACGGTTAGGCAACGCACGCGAAGATAGCTTTCAGAGCTCAGAATTTTTGCCGACTTAGTTGATACTTTTCATTATATTATGTTAACATAACACAAAATATTTATAAATTGTAGCCTATGTGTTATTTTGAAGTATAAACTATATAACTGTAAAGTTTCATCCAAATCTGTTCAGTAATTTTTGCGTGAAAGATTATACAGGTGAAATGTTTATTTAGGTATTGAAGCTTTCGGCATGTCTATCATTTTGATTATTAATTAGTAATGAGTGGAACAATTTTAGTTTAAGTGAGATGTGTAAAATACTTTGGTGTGAAAAGTTAATTTGATTTAAATTGTCTTTCGGGATATATACCACGTACCTTTGTTTGGAGTAACCGATATCGGCAAGCGCCATGTTCACTGATGTACTGACGGTATTGCAGGTGGATGAATGTTACTAGCAAGTATAACGGTCTACCTGCTTTCTTACTCGTTTTTTGCGTACAACACCACTGCCACTGTTTTCACTATCGCACTGTACCCGATCACGACATACTGCACTCACTACGTCAGCTCGCGGTTTGAGTTTTTTCGTTTCACGGGTTTTACATAGACCACATAGACACTGGATGCCAGATACTCGACACTTGAAACCCATCCTCTCTATTGTAATTATTGAACTTTTTAATTTCAATAGCCTCCCTAACTTTTTTTTTTTTCTGGTGTCGGGTTGGAAAATCCTCATGGACTCCGCCCTGGGGGGAAGGGCGAAGGGGACTGTCAGACTCTTACTGACTAAAAACCAACCCGTGGTCCTCATGTACACATGTGTCGGAGAGTAGGGTTTCACCGAAGCATTCCTCGCTACCCCCCGACGGGTATTGGCCCGCCAGTTGGTCAGGCGGGCCCCGAACGAAACCCCCTTGGCGGCGGATGAAGGTGTTTGGCTCCGCCGCCAAAACACCCAGCGGGCGCAGAGGATAGGGAGGACGGCAACGCAAAACCGCATCTCCTCTTCCTCTACGGCCCCACCGCGACGCAACGATGGTGCGCCCCCATTTGATCGCGGGAGATAGGACGCGTGGCAACGCAACACCGACACGCCTCTCCTCCCGCGACCGCACCCGACTGTGAGGGACAGACAAAACTGTCCCCCGCAACCGCAC
This sequence comes from Euclidia mi, assembly GCA_944739405.2. Taxonomy (NCBI): domain Eukaryota; kingdom Metazoa; phylum Arthropoda; class Insecta; order Lepidoptera; family Erebidae; genus Euclidia; species Euclidia mi. The sequence continues at coordinate 59,731,615 of OX123197.2, read as the reverse complement.
CTTGGGACGGGATCCCGCTTAGCTTCACCGTGGGTGTACCACAAACCCACGGTTACTGATGCCCCCCACCACGACAAGGTGAAGATCCTACGGGGGGGAACGTAATGTTCCCTGTTAAGTTGCATGTTAAATTGGTATTCTTGTTAAAGCGTTTAACTAAGCTAAATGCTTGTTAGCAGTTACAGAAGCGTAGCATATACTTACTCTTTTGATCACGTGTCTTTGGTCGTAAATCAAATATAAAAAATGGCTGTTTGAAAATCCCTTGTTTTTGAGGTTTGCACAATGAAAATTATAATTTTCTCTTTGGAAAGAAAGAAATTAAGCTAGTTGAGAGGAGCACAACATCATAATGTTTCAAATTACTTTAAGAACAAATACAATATTTTTTTATTACACAGTGATTTACTAAATATACGAATTTAGGAAGACGCGACGAGGCTTGTATTTGCGTTGATAGTTAGTAAACCAAACCATATAGGATCTTAGTGTCTTTCAAAATTATATTCAAAATGAGTTTTATTTATTTTTAATATCACGAATTTAAAAATGTATTTATTGTTAAAACTGTTTTTTTAGCAAAGTCTAATCCAACGTTAATAATTTCCTTTTCATTTAAGAGCCTAGCTCTTGTCAGTGGAGCACTTGCCTTTGCTTTCAGTTTTCTGCCCGTTCTTTAACCTCTTGATATGACCCGATGCGAACCTTTTCCTTAATGTTTCTGAAAATTGTTAATATATACGCGCGTATAAAACGCTAATCTGAAACCGCCCTAGGCAAGGCTTAAGGCACATACGCTGCTTTCAATATCACAAACGTTTCTACAACTGTCTATGCAGACAGTGCGTATGTACAAAATATGATATAGCCATGCATATGTGGTGTGGATTTTGTTGAGGGCCATAGTATGATGTTTGTGTCTCCACTATTGTACCATAGTCCGGGTTAAGGGTCTAGTCTGAGCTGGGGCATAAATGGATCCAATTTGAACCGTTCGTCGATAGGACACTTTTGACACAGTTCCTGAAAGCTGTACTATACTGCCCAACCTTACCGCTTTGGTGCTGGTAGAGCTAGCTACAAAATAATCACTGTTGGTTGACACCCAAAGAAGCGTGTGTTTATTACCCTTTAACGTTATCTGCCCATAATAAAACAAAGCAATTAAGCTAAAATATTGCTCCAGAGTTCACTCGATCGATAGCCTCTGAAAAGTATTGTAGAGTACCATTAACATAGAATATCGTTTCTTAAATAATGCTCGACCTAATATGTCAACCGCAGGCATACACTTCCGTGCATAATTAGGCCGTTCTGCTAAGTGCGTAATTGTTTAGTACTAACTCGCAATTTGTATGATAAGTAACATTGTATATTTTTTGGGATGGTCGAAAGGTTGGTCTACTCCATTTGGTAATGCAAAGCCAATTGTATTTTAACTATTATGAATATTACAAGATTTTGCCGTCAGTTTCACTCGCGTGGGCGTTAGTTATCGGAGTAAAAAATTGCCTATGTCACTTTCTACACTCCAATGACCGCGTATGTTGTCCGCGGAGTCCGCGAAGAGCATTGAGCTAGCTCTATTTCCAATGGACCTCTTTCAGTTTATTATATTGGTATGAATTTATAAAAGGAGGAGGCGATAGCCTAGTGAAGACCTTCCGAAAGATTGCTGCCCAAAGGGTCTCAAGCTTGATGCTACAGCGCGCATCAATGAGTTTTCGAAATTATATGCGTATTAAAATGTTAATTATAGCTTGCTAAACGGTAAAAGAAAACAACGTGAGGCAACCTACATGCCTGAAAGTTCTCCATTATATTCTCTAAAGACATGACTGTGAAGGCTGCCATGCAGCACATGACCAGCGTGGTGGACAATGGCCTTACCCTTCTCATAGTGAGAAGAGGCCCGTGCCCAGCAGTAACACAGTTTATATGCAGTTCATATCAAGACGAACGCTTCTTTGTTAGCATTTTGTGTCTGACATATTAAGCAGTTGACAACAATATCAACCTCAATTAGCCCGATTTATCAGACTGGCAAAATGTTATTGTCTAAAAATTTCCAAACCGATTTTACGCCGCCTTATAGTTAGTAGAATAATCTTCAGGCAAAGGCAATTTTCGATTGAAGATTTCATTATTATTAACAAGACATGATTTGTACCATACTAAACAAAAATGATCGCTTGCTTAACGGTGAAGGAAAACATCGTGAGGAAACCTGCATGTCTGAGAGTTCTCCATTCTCCAACCCGCACTTGGCCAGCGTGGTGGACTATGGCCTTACCCTTCTCATAGTGAGAAGAGGCCCGTGCCCAGCAGTTGGACAGTTTATATAGGCTGATTGTGATGATTATTACACTTATAGGTACGGCTTTATACATTTGTACGACCAGTATAATAATAATAATAGTATTCTACCACATTCACACAACACCGTCTAGTCCCAAACTAAGCAGAGCTTGCACTATGGGTATTAGACAATGGATAAACACAAAAATTCTTTCTACATTTGCATTCCTTCACGCGTTCCACTAATTTATGTTAATAATAACGATCTGGAAAATGGAGGTAATTGGCGGTCATGGTCAGTATACCAATAGATTGTTTCTTACTGCCGGTTCGTATACCGTTGTCGTCATGCTCACTAAAATGTCATTTCTTGTGGTGGCGTCGTGTGTCGGGTCATCCCTGTCCCTCTAATATGGCGAGAGGGATGATGGCTGGCACATGCGTCATACTCGTGAACGGGTGCTACTTGCGATGACTGGTCGATGACGGTCTTACGGGCTGGTATAAGATTTTAATATTTAACTGCATCATTTCCATCATGGTTCTGATCACTTTCGCGGATTGCCTGCATTATTAGGTATATATAACGTAAGTGGATGCTCCTGTTTCACCATGTCTATTCTGAGGAGGCTAACCAAAAGTAATATTATGTACAGTAAATATATACAAGTGATATAGAAGGTGTAACAGGTGCAGCACCTTACAAAATGTAAATTATGTGTATTATGCAAAACCTGGCGATGAAAAAGAGTGACCGTGAGTTTTATTGCCCGTTCTTTCTCATGGTTCTACCTATTGCTTTGCGAACGTGGCAGTAAATGTAAATGTAGAGTCTTTAAGTAATTATTTTATAAATTTATTATTTTGACGTTCATAAGCGTCACATTGTGACCCAAATGAATAAAGGATTTTGAATTTGAATTTGATAAACATACATCTATACTTTTTTTTTGTAAATACATACATATAATACATAGAAACACCCAGACCAAGACAAACATCCATGTTCATGCACACAAATGTTTGACTTGAGCGGGAATCGAACCCGCGACCTTCGGCGTAGCAGTCGCTTACACTCCCACTGCGCCAACCGGTCGTCACGCATACATGCATACATACATACATGCATGTATGCATGTATGTATGTATATTATATGTTTCTGTATTTACGTAACATATGTATGTTTATCTTTACTTAGAAAGTTACTTGATTTTATTACTACACCATTTTATAATTATATTTACCTTATCTATTTCTTTCCATCCAAGGTTGCCTGGAGAAATCGCTTTTAGCGATAAGGCCGCCCATTGTGCATTGTATTTGTAAACTTCTTCTTTTTCTCTTCTAACACTGTAATGTGACTTGTGGTGTACAATAAAGAATTATCTAATCTAATCTAATCTTATTTAAAAAGGAAAGAAGAAAGTAGATACTTGCTATTTTCTTCTTTCCTTTTAAATAGTATGAAAATTTAAGGGTGGTTCAAACTACCGGACAAAATTAATGAGCATTAAGTGATTAAAAAAACAAAGCTTACCGTCTATTCGCACCCAGGAAAAGGGTAAACAATTAATTATTGAACTCAATATTTTACTCTGACAACTTCATTTATTTTGGCCTTGCAACAAATTGTGTGGCTGGGTTGCCAGCCCACACGTCAATAAACGGTAATTAATCCTTCTCACATGATGTCGGATAAAGTACTTTAGTTATGATTTTACAACGCCTATTCCCAATTGAAATATGTAATTTAAGTACAGGTTTGCTTTTGATAGCTTTGATTGGTCATGGTTTAAGAGTCTTTATAGTAATCAAATTTGAATTACTTTACAAAAAAACCTTTGAAATTTAACTACAGAAATCAAGACGCAAGCAGACACTGATCAATACGTTCGATGACCTCAAAGCGCGTCTCACAATCTTGAGAGCTTATAAATATTCAAAAACATTGAATTATTAATAAATAATGTCAGTCGGCATACTCATCATTTCAATCGGGGCCTTAATAAAAGCCCTCTTTGCGTAAAAACGTGTACAACCTAGGCATAAGATCCTTCAAAATAAATAAATCATTCGCAATTTTCGTTTGTATTCAAGCAAAATGATTGTCACTACCCTGAGTGTATTTGTATGAAGCGTACAATATACATATGTATGTGTCTCTCTGTTTGTATGATGCATATATACCAACTATGATGCTGTTTTTCTGTTAGAAACCAGTTGTGATCGAGCTGGTACACAATTTAGAGAGATTATATATTTCGCTTAATTGTGATTTGACGTCATGGCAAACTAACCATTTTTCAAGTGCAAAGGATTCTCGTATGTAACTAAAATGGCTCTGCTCGTGAATTATATCCCTTAACCTTCCACAAGCTCCATATTATCTATAACTAAAACCGTAAGAAAAATTCGATAGCTTTTGAATTTATCGTGTTCATACAGACAGATAAGAGAGTGTTGTGGAGTAAAAGAAGATGTAGTGACAACCATTGAGAAAGGTATACCTACTCAGATGGTTTGGACACATGGAGAGGATGGATGAGGAAAGCCTGACCAAGAAGTTATATTAGTCAAGTGTGAATGGGATAAGGCGAAGGGGAAGACCTAGGCGGACGTTCTCTGACCAGATTGGAGACATCCTAAAAAAAGGACAGGTCAGAAGTACCCTAAACAGAAGAGCATGCATGAGAAACTTGATGGGAGTAAATGAAGCAAGAGAGGTTTGTCAGGATCGTTGCAAATGGCGTTCCGTAGTCTCTGCCTGACCCTCCAGGAAACAGGCGTGAGTCTATGTATGTTTGTATGTATACAGACAGAACAGGGCGGGGACTTCATTTCATAATATGTATAGATTTAGCAGTTCGATTCAGCTGAGAGTTCTCCATAATGTTCTCGAAAGACATGTGAAGTCTGCGAACCCGCACTTGGCCAGAGTGGTGGACTATGGCCTTACCCTTCTCATAGTGAGAAGAGGCCCGTGCCCAACAGTGGGACAGTATAAAGGGCTGATGATGATGATAGATTTAGCAGTCATGGCCGGGATATTAATATTTTTTAGTAACAATAACTTTAAGTAACATTATGTACCTAACTACAAAATTTTAATAACAAATTAAGTTGGAAGTATTTGTTCAACTGAATAACTACGCAACTTGTGTTTTCGTACCCTTAAGTACAATTCCCTGCATTTTTAATATAGACTTACTCTTTTACTATTTTTATTGTAGGAGCTAAAAACTAGGTAAGATTCCATTTTGTATTAAGTAACATAATTTATAAGAAGCTTAATGTAATCTAATCTAATACAAAAACTTAAAAACAAATTTGCCGCCAAATGCCACCAAATGCCGTGTGGTGTCCGGCGGAGTAGAATAGCCCTCTCTCTCTCTCCTACCGAGGTGTCGTAAAAGGCGACTAAGGTATTTCGACGGACGCATTGTCATCAAAATAAAATAAATATTGACGTCTTTAACCATAGAGAAAGAAAACTTGAAACAAACCCGGCAGTCTGCCCCGCCGTTAGGGACTGACTGTTAAACTCCAAAGAAAACATACAGTCAAATTATAACCGACGTGATCATGGCTGTGGGTAATATTACTGTAAGTGTACCCCAGGGGCGTACCGGCGGAGCCGAAGAATCCCCTCCTCGTCCTGTATTTGCAGGACGAGGCTGCTCCTCGTATTCTGGGGGGAGCAACCTTACAGCTGTAGGCGGCGACGATATTCGCCATACGTCACGCCAAAACCATCGTAATCTATGCGGAATTGTTCTCGTCGGGGCGGAAAGTGGGCAACGGAATGCCGATTTGCGACTTTAAATGTTAGAGTAGGAATGAATGAGAAGATGGATGATGCTTACGAAGTAATGAATGAAAGAAAACTAGATGTTTTGTGTGTGAATGAGACAAAACGTAAGGGAAAAGACATGCTGACGCGCGGCCCATTCACAGAGATTTGGTCGGGGGTTACCGATGAAGAACATGGCAGTAAAGGCGTCGGTATAATTCTTTCAGAGCGAATGGCAGAATGCATGCGTGAGTATGAGTGCGTAAGTCCGCATCTTATCTGGGTCCGGATGAAAGTAGGCCTGACACCTCTTTTTTTGGTAGGTGTATACGCTCCGGACTCTTCCTATAGTAAGGCAGTAAGAGAGGAATTTTGGGCACAAATGAGGGAAGTCGTGTTATTGCGTAAGTGGAATGAACGTATTGTCATGCTTGGAGATTTTAATGCAAGGGTGGGAGTGAAGCGTGATGGGTATGAAAGTGTACTAAGGACGTTTGGAGATAAGAATGTCAATGACAACGGCGTGTACTTGTTAGATGTATGTGTGGAGATGGATCTGTCTGTGATGAATACATGGTTCCAGCATAAAATGGTACATATGTACACGTGGCAAAAGAAAGATGGAAATGTTGTGTTAAGAAGCATGACAGACTTTGTGATAGTAGATGAAAGAATGAGAAGGAAAGTAGTGGATACCAGAGCTTATCGCGGACCTGATGTTGGCACAGACCACTATTTGGTTATCAGTAAAATAAGTGGTATTTTCAAACGCTGGCGGAACCAAGATAAAGGTTCCACTACATAATTAGAACGTATAAAAGTGGAAAGATTGAAAGATAAGGGTATGAAAGATATGTACAAAAAGCAATTGAGCGAACGGATGGACAAAAGTTGGAATCTTGTAAATAAGGAAAGTGTGAGTGAAGTATGGTCGGTATTTAAAACCAACATTGTGAAATGTGCTGAAGAAGTATGCGGTTTGAGTAAAAGAAGAAGTAAGAAATGCGAGAAAGCTGACTGTTGGGATGATGAAACTAGAAGAATTTTATTGTTGAGGAAAAGAAAAAAGCATGGCTGGATATCCTAGCAATAGAGGCAACGAATAGAGCTAGTGGTGGTATGAATGAAGATAGTGTTAAAGAAATGAAGGACAAGTATAGATCTGTGAAAACTAGAGTCAAAGAATGTATAGAGAGGAAGAAGAATAAGAATAAGGAGAAGTATGAGGAACAATTCGGCGCAAGTTTCCGAGAGAATATAAAACTCTTTTGGAAACTCGTGAAAGAAGCGCGAGGTAAAAATATGAGTACATCGATGAAAGTGATTAGGAATGAAAGAGGTGAAGTCATGAATGAAGAAAGAAAGATACTAGAGCGCTGGAAGAATTATTTTGAGAGTTTATTTGAGAAAGATGTGTGTGAAATAGAGAAAGAAGAAACGATAGATATGTTTGTGAGCCCGACTGATGAAATTGGCATGGATGAAATTATGAAAGCGTTTAAAGGTATGAGGTCAGGAAAGTCTGCTGGATGTGATAGAGTGACGACTGAGATGTTGAAGGCTGGCGACGGACTCATAATTAACATGTTGCATCGCCTTTTTAATCTATGCTGGAAACAGGGCCAAGTTCCAGATGACTGGACGAAGGCAGTGCTTGTTCCAATTTATAAAGGCAAAGGTTCGCAGCAGGAATGTCAAAATTATCGCGGGATCAGCCTTCTTAGTGTAGTTGGAAAAATGTATGCCAGAATTTTGATTGACAGAGTAGTAAATGTAACTAATGGCAAGATATGGGATTTGCAAGCGGGATTTCGGAAGGGAATGGGATGTACGGATCAAGTATTTTCCTTGCGCTGCGTCACCGAAAAATGTCTGGCAAAAAACCAGAATCATAGACTTGGAAAATGCTTATGATACACCGAATAGAAAGGAATTATGGAAGGTGTTATCCATGTATGGGGTAGACAACTTTATAATAAGGGCTCTGAAATCCCTGTATAGGGGTTCTAGAGCCTGTGTCCGAATCAATGGTGCCTATACGGACTGGTTTGATATCTCCCAAGGTGTCAGACAAGGTTGTGCAGCCTCGCCCTGGTTGTTCAACGTATTCATGGATAGCTGCACGCATGATATGAGAGAAACTGAATGAGGGATCGATATGGTAGGAGTGTGTGTTAAGCGCCTCTTATATGCCGATGATCAAGTCATTCTTGCATCATCGGCGAATGAGTTGCAAGAAATGATGGACTGCATGAACAAGAGCTTTAAAGCGAAAGGTATGAAAGTTAATGCACGAAAGACGAAAGTGATGGTGTTTGAAAAAGATGAAAGTGTGACTGAGTGTAATATTACGATTGGTGGTGAAATTGTAGAGCAAGTAAAGGAATTGGTATATTTGGGTAGCGTATTTACAAGGGACGGAAGATGTGAGGGAGACATTGAAAGGAGAGTGACTGCGGGAAATCGTGTCAATGGAGCACTGTGGGCGTTTATGAACGGTCCGACGGTGCCAAAAGAGGCGCGATTGGCGGTTCACAATGGAGTGCTTGTCCCCACGTTGATGTATGGAAGTGAGAGCTGGGTTTGGCAGAAAAAGCATGAAAGTAGGATTAACGCAGTTGAGATACGATCGCTGCGTAGTATGTGTGGGGTAAGACTGATTGATAGAATTCAGTGGACTGAAAGAAGATGTGGTGACAAGGATTGAGAAAGGAATGCTTAGGTGGTTTGGACACGTAGAGCGAATGAGTGAAGAAAGAATGACGAATCAGATATATAAGGCAAATGTGTGTGGGCAAGTCGGTCGCGGCAGACCTCGGCGGACATTCGTCGACCAAATTGGAGACATCCTAAGAAACGGAAAGGTCCGAAGTACCCGAAACCGGCGAGCATGTATGAAAAGAGTAATGAGTGTAGAGGAAGCGCGTGAGGTTTGTAAGGATAGGAGCAAGTGGCGTTCTGTTGTCTCTGACTACCCCGACGGGAAAAAGGCGTGAGTATATGTATGTATGTATCATCATCCTCTTAGCGTTATCCCAGTTTCAATCTGGGGTCCGCTTCCTAGTCTAACCGGATTTGGCTGAATATTAGCTTTTCCACGGAGCGACTGCCTGTCTGACCTCCGCAACCCGAAGGGATAGCGATATTCCATGGTTTAGACTAGTGACAGTTTTTTTAGAAGGTACTGACGCCCTGTAACGACTGTCAAAGATCTTCATGACAATCGGGACTGACGGCTTAACGTGCTCTCCGAGGCACGGGACAAGCGATAATTAACAATTCAATACGCACATAGTCCGTGTGGTGACGGATTAAGAATACGGATTGTCACCACCCCATATCATCCCATGGGTGTCGTAAGAGCCGACAGAGGGAGCGCATTATGCAGAGAACAGCACTGTAAGAGAAGGAAAACTTGATACAAACCCTATACCAACCCGTTTGGCCAGCGTGGTATAGTAGGCCAATTCCTCCTTTCAAAGGAGAGGCCTGGTCCAGCAGTGGACTGTTAAAGGCTAATGATGATAACTCCCAAAAGTCATTGGTGCGCGCCGTGGATTCGAACCCGATACCCTCTGCATGGCAGTCTGTTGGTATCTCCACTAGGATGTATGTATGTATGTAAAAACAAATTTAGAAACTGACAATATTTACATGGTTTAGGCGTCGTAAAATGCCTCCGCATCAATGTCATCGGGTAACGTAACGTGCCCAGAAGGCTGGCAGCATTTCCACGCTGGATGGCAATGCTGATTCTCTGAGCAAAGAATAAACCAGCCTTCTGGTCACGCGAGACGTCGATTAACCGTTTCGAAATTTCCCGGAATAAAGAACGAGCGCTCGGACCCCATGAGCCTAGCGTTTCCACCCCAAACGGCTCAAACACGTAATTACTTACTAAATTACTGTATTTGCGCCGTTTGAGGGTTTCCGCAGTTGCAGCAGCAGCGCCAGCATGGCCTCCCGTGCTTGGAACGTGTGATGGCGCGAGGGTGTCTACGCAGGTTGCGTCCCACACCAAAGGCCTACCCATGTTCCAAGAAACAATGACATACCATCAGGTCTCTTACCGTCGTCGCGTACCAAACCATTTGGTTCAAGTACAGCTGGTACGCCAGACGCGACAAGAGCACGACGGATTATATCATTCAGATGGGCATGACGAAGAATTCTACCAGCGCTTCTGCTGCAAGATAGCCCATGGTGGCCGAGGCTATCAACGTCTTCTCCACAATGACATCGATGCGGAGAAACACACGGAGCACCTAAACGAAGACAAATGGCAATACGGAATGTCTCATTGTCCAACATGGTTCCAGTGTTGGACGATGGTAGTGCCTGAAGCCATAGACCGGATTCCCATTCTCCCACAGACAGTAAGCGAGCACGCTCTGCAACATTTAAAGAAGTATCCAAAAGATTTTTTCTTGCTATGTTACAAAGCGGTGCGTCCCACAGTCTTTGGGAGAATAGGTTGGTAGGCAAATCAGTGCTTGGACAAGCCATTTTCCAGGCATTTATAGCTTCGGTTTTGCACAACACTTCTGAGTTAACTAGTGTAGGTGATAAAATTTTCCTAGTTAACTCTTCCGTGCTGTGAATCGAAGACAGAAACGCCGGTAAACTAACAACGGAAATTTTGCGAACGCCGAGCCCACCCAAACGTATGGGCAAAGACGCTTGTAGCCAGGCTCGGTCGTCCAAGTCCACATTTAAAATTCTCTTTAAAGTAATTAGGATAATTTGGTCGATTTGTTCTAAAAGTGATTCTTTCTACCCGACTGCGCGACGCAAAGGAGGGTAATGTGTTTATCAGTCTATATATGTATGTATGTATATATGTATGTATGTATGTTTGTTTCTATGTGGCGTTCTAGAGACCACATGCGTAGGCCGATTTTGATGATTCTTACGTCAATCGATTCGTCTTAACCTTGCGAGTGTCACTAAAGACATGACAGTTATCAAAATTCACCACAGCGTCAACCAGACGCCATATTGTCAAAATGAAAAAATAAAATGTCGATGAACTATGTCATGTGGGGTGTCGTTGAATAGGTATTTTAAAATCATCTTTAGGTTTCTTTTATCATTTTTCATTTAAAATAATAGTTTAGGATATATAACGATTTAAAGTTGTTTAACAAAACAATCATTCTCGCTAATGTTGTTACTTATTGATTTAAGTTTTTACTTCAAGTATAAACGATAAACAAACAAAAAAGCAGTGAATAACTAAAAAGTATAAAATAAAATAAAAAATATTTAAAGAAAAACAAAAAACCCGACTGCGTAAAAAATAATTTAAAATAATACGTGACAATAATAACTTAAATAAAAACTAAAAAGAAAGAAACAAGGCTAGTAGTTTAGAATTCTAATGCAGAACAGAACGACTCACAGTCGGGGCCCCTTGGAAACATTTGATTAGTAAAATTTGAATGGGCTCCGACTGTGAGTCGTTCTGTTCTGCATTAGAATTCTAAACTACTAGCCTTGTTTCTTTCTTTTTAGTTTTTATTTAAGTTATTATTGTCACGTATTTTTTAAAATTATTTTTTACGCAGTCGGGTTTTTTGTTTTTCTTTAAATATTTTTTATTTTATTTCCAAAGTTGAGAAGATCTTAAGGCATGTGTGAATTTTGGGACGAAAAGACAATAACGAATAATAGTATAGGCCGAATGAATATTAATTTTGAATAGGCGATCTGAAATTTCACAAAAATTTAGTATCTTTTCGTCTAAGAAAGAACCGAAAGATTCTACAAATACTGGAGAACCTAGGAGGCGAAGACACTTCTCTTCGCCTCCTAGGTTCTTATCAATAATTTTGATGTTTGATGCCAAATTATTAAATTTTGATATTATCGAATTATCGAATGTTTTTTTTGTAGAGTCTGTTGTATTTATAAACAATTCACGCTTACTAGAATTTAGTTCCAAGCCAATAGATGCGAATTTATTTTAAATAAAAGCAAAATCTTGTAATACAATGTCTGCAGCGCCCCCTAGGGTCCCGTCGTCTAAAACCATGCATTAAATTTAGAATTTATTTGCCAAATAATGGGTTGTATAGCTAAACTAAAAATGACTGGTCCAAGAGGGTCACCTTGTTGGCATCCAACTGCAGATTCCAAAAGATTGTCCTGATATAGTAATTTTGTGGGATACCTGTAACATTGCCAAAGAAATTTAAAACTTTTGGGGGTTTCTAATTTTGCTTGTGTCAACAAAGTGTCCCTATTCACTGAATTGAAGGCGTTTTTCAAGTCAACCTTCAAAATGACCTCTCCATCACCACTTCCAAGGTTCGTGGAAAGGGCATGTATAGCAGCCTCACAACCCCCTTTGGAACCAAAACCTAGTTGTAGGGGTTGAAATTTTTCTGATAGCTCCCTGCTGTAAAATTTACAGCATATCTTGGCTGCTATACGCCGATATGTGCAACCCACGGTAATGGAACGAATGCCACCATCCCTCTTGTTAAGGGCACATAGATTCGCCCCATACAAGATGTCAATGATGGCATCGTCCGTATTACCGCATTTGGGTAAGATTTAATTATATTCCTCAGTGAGACCACCGGAGAGTAATTTTAAATTTAATATTGGAGTGCTTTTAAATTTTTCAATTTTACCCGTTCGGGAGATTAGAATATCGTTTCTTTCTGTTAGCTCTTAAAAATAAAGAATGACCGTTTAAACTCAATGTGGCTTTGCTATTTGTTGTATAAAATTACTGTATTTCTGGATTTGGATGAGTTTGTGTGCATTTATTGAATGAAATTCAAATAAGTTACATGCTTAGCTACGTGAGATAGATAAAGATAACTTATCAAAATAATGTTGTACAGTGCGTTTTTATCGTAAGTAAAAACTATGATAATATATGTATAAACATTGGCTTTATTTATTTATTTTAAAACTTTATATACACAATGCGTATACAAGGTGGACTTAATGCCTTAGGCATTTTCCGCCAGTCTACCTTAGGGTGGTGCAGAGGTTAAGGTAGGTGTATTTTACAATTAATTTGAGACTAATGTAGTTATACTTAAATACCTATAATACAAAATACATAAATACATATATGCTATACATAAATATATACTATACATAAATATATACTATACATAAATATACACTATACAATTGAATTGAAAATGAATATTATGCATACATATTTTCGCTAGGAGCGATTACTTTAATTTCTTGCCTGTTTTTCTCGTGGTTCTACGCAATACGACCGTGGTACTGAATGCAAATTTCGAATCATAAGATATTTAACTAGTCAATTTCAAGTTCATAAGCTTCACGTAATGATCGTTATCTACTTTGACTTTTCAGGCAACTTCGAGATGGAAAGGAATGTTTTAAATCATAGTTACTCATAATTTGCATCAATGTCTAATCGTAAAACAAATGCTTTCATTTTCGACTGGCTTCTAGATCCACTAGGTAAACCCCAATTGCTAAGCTGGAGCCTTAGGGTTAGATTTCTATCCAGGGCTAATCTTCGCATGAGGAGCACAATTATTTGTTTCTTCGTGTAATTTAGAAATGTTTATCATTTGTCTGGTTACATATGGTTATATGTACCTATGTATGGTTACATAAACAGGCTCTGCTTATTTTGAAATCCTCTGAATATGTGTAAGTTGTGTTAGCATACTATTGTTTTATGCAATGCGGCATACTGACATAAACAACGGCTACATTTGCTAGTCAGATGTACCACAATTATTTTGACCCTTTGATAATATACTACTACCTCACTTACGGTAGAAAAAGTGGACAGGTGATTAATTATTTATATCCCCTTTCAACAAAGAGTGGGTTAACAAATACGGAGGGTCTAGGGTCACTCATTAAGGGTTCGCGATTACAAGAACGGCTTAAATGGCGTTTTGTCCGAAAAATTTCGGGACGCATGAAGATGAGAATGCTTTGTAATGTCTTTGGATCGCGTTGGAATTGTATCTGCTGTTGAACAATCAGAGAAGGTATTATTAATCTCTGAAGGCAATTTTGGGTGATGTATTTGTTTTTACTGTTTAATTAATTAATTTGAATTTGCGTGCGAATTAACCCAGTGTTTTATATTTATAGACTGTCTGAAGACGTCCGACGTGGCCTTGCCATTCTTGACTTGAGATAAAAACCGGGCTTGGCGGCTTAACTTGTCCCTCAAGAACGGCAGCGCTTTTTGACTTGAATGCCACACAAGAGGTCAGCCGTCCAATTGGTGCCCTCTGTATCCTCGCTGAACTTTACCAATCCGTACGGCAAATTGAGTTAATATTTAGTTCTCAATAAACATGTGTTTATTGAGAACTAAATATTGACTCAATTTGCCGTACGAATCGAATAACTGCATCCACTTCATATTAGACTGATCGCCAAGATGTCTTGGCGATCAGTCTAATATGAAATGGATACAGTTATTCAATCCCAAGAGAATACCGTAAGCTCAATAAATTTATTTGAAAAAGCTGTGGAGGATAAAGATGTGGTGTTCCTCCAACTAGAGGGAGGAGCCTCTAACTAAGCTGGGTGGTCGTGCTTGGTGGCCTGCAGGCCAACGGACATACTTTCAAGTTGCATATATGCCGCTTGGCTCGCGAAAGTTGATATCGCGGTTCAGGATTTTTGAATTTTTCCCGCGTTGTTAGGAGGCGAGTGTCGAGGTAGCTCTTTCTTCATTGGCTAGATGGCGTTGTGCGGGTGTTATGTAGCTGGCCGCTACAAAGCTTATGATGTCGTCAACACAACTTCTTACAGTGGTGATCTAAACAACACACACACACACACACACACAACACAAAAATTCAATTAAAATTATAAAAATCTAAAATTTTTACCCAAATTATAAAGTACTACTAATACTATTTCCTCGTTTAGAGGAGGAAATAGTATTAGTAACGACCAACTAGAAAATTCTCCTTGCAACTGGATCACATCTTTCCAAAAACATTCAGCAAAAATGAAATCATATTGCGGATTGCCGAAACAGATTCTGAGAAAAACTATTACGTCTGATCCCCGGCACATTACTCTGACGTAGAACATCACTGTCCGATAATGGAGCGTTGTACATCTAACAAGTACCGCACGTCATGCAAGCAGACTATACATCACTTTTGTGTCGCGTCATAAAGATTGGTGATTGGAACTGATGGTTGAAGGGAGATAATTAGCCTTGGCTTGGTTAATGTTATTAATCGTTAGATTGATTTGAGTCGCTTTTGGTAGTTTTTCTGTATGTTATTTAAAAGTATTAGGCCTCATATACAGCTCCGAACTTATGAGGTTATTACCTATCGTATAGTAATTTTTACACAAATTTTTGGGGTTTTAGTTACTTATCTTGCATCATGCAGTCATGATGGCACAAAAAAATGTATTGGCGAATGAAGAGATATCAAAGTCAAAGTCATAATCATTATTATTCAGCTAGGTCACAATGTGACGCTTATGAACATCAGATTGTTGAAGTTAATTATTTGATATTGTATCTACAAATAAATTGTAAAATTTAGAAAGAAGTACCCATAACTACTTTTCAACTAAATAAACAACGAAACAAAAACGTGATATCAAGATATATTCTCAATTCATATGTCGGAAGCGTTCCTGATTATTATTCGGCAGCCGTTGAGAAGCCGCGATACATTCGAGACGACTGCCGCATATACAAAGATTGAACCGCCATCTATATTGCATTTAGCACTTGATATAGAAACTAACATTGTGTAGACATAAGCTCCCTACTTTGCTTCACAATAGGAGAATTTGCCGTACAGAATGCCTAATGACGCTGATACACCTGAGCATTCACTTGTAACAAAACAACGAGTATTAACCGTTTTTTGTTTTGTCGAACTGAACAACAAACAGAGCCGAACATTGCTACGAACATTTTCGCGATCTTTCTAGCGAACGCTCTAATTAGCAAACGGTTCGAAGCAAATTTACTGTCTATTCGCTAGAATACTCGCTGAAACATACTCGTTTGCTTTTTTTGTTATGTAAATTTCACAAGAATGCTCATTACAGGTGAATGCACAAGTGTTCAGCACCATAAGGCATTCTTTACGGTGACGGAAAGTAGAAGAGGCCTTTGTCTAGCAGAAGACTGTGAAAGGCCGTATCATTCATCAGCCCTGTATTAATACTGTCCCACTGCTGGGCACGGACCTTTTCTCACCATGAGAAGGGTAAGGCCTTAGTACACCACGCTGGCCAAGTGTGGGTTGGCAGACTTCACATACGTTTCAAGAACACTATAGAGAACTCTCAGACATGCAAGTTTGCTCAAGATGTTTTCATTCACCGTTAAGCTTCACAATTAACAATTTAATACGCATTAAACTTCGGAAAGTCATTGGTGCGTGCCGTAAATTTGAACGCGAGACCCTCTGTGTAGTAGTCTGTCGGTCTCCACTATGCTTTTGTAGGAAAATTTACAGGAGTTTTAAAAAACCCAGAAAAGGTAAAGGGATATAAAACGCCTATACCTACTTAAAATATTATTATGTAAGAATAAAACACCCCTAGTGAAATATGGCAGCAACAACCTATACGAGATACTAGGTACGAGAAGAATACTGATATGATCAATGAAATTTTTATAGACACTCGCCTGTATCCCCGAAGGGGCAGAGTTGTAATATTACACCCACATTTCGCCATGAATTTTTTGGTCCCACGTAATAGGGGCGAGCCTATTGCCGTTACCGGACACATTACCAGACTCCGTGCTGCTAATAATGTTACAAATTGAAATGAAACTATAATTTTCGCGATATAATCCGTAAACTGTAGTCTAATTCCAATAGTAAATATATTTTATGCAAATTCCAAGTTGCAATGTAACTGCATTTGCAAAATACATATGTTAGATTCACAATCTCGAGCGTAGACGGAATACAATTCATAATTGTATGTCAATGTGCCGTGTGATGCTCGCACTGGAGCCAGACAAATCTAATTCTGCGATTGGGAACACATGTTACCATGCGACGAAATGTCGGGAATTTATTATTTACAATCTATACACATAAATAAAATTGGAGTATCTGTTTGTAATATTAAAAAAACTGCTTTTTACTTAATGCATATGGATGTACACGGTACATATACCGAAATGACATTTTTTTTAATTTTTGTCTGTCTGTCTGTCTGTTTGTGCCCTCTAATCTCTGGAACAGCTGGACCGATTTTGACGAAACTTCCACTGGCGGATAGCTGATGTACTAAGGAGTAACTTAAGCTATAAATTAACTGTGTACGCGAAGTAGTTTCCTCAGGACGCGGGTGAAACCGTGGGAAACAGCTAGTTTTGAATATGTGTGCATATTTGTTTATATTGAGTAACAAGTAACGATCTACGTAGATTGATGAACGAATGAATGATGATGATGAAGTAACAAGTGTTTGATATTCACATGGGACAAAGTTTGTGCTGTCTATCATCTTAATCACTATTAACCTTGTTTATAATCTATGCCACTCCTGGAGATAGACCTCTTCTCATTATGCAAACATATTTGCGTCTATCATGGGGGCGAAGTGCAGATAGGCAGACTCACCTGTCATTCTAGAACATCATGGAGAACTCTTTAACATGCAAATTCATATGCACTTTTGTGAAGAGTGTTTTTATTTCGATCCATATACCTACGAAACAAAACTTTATGTCATCCACAACTTTTCTTTCTAGCCTTTTATTTAAACTTTATCGATTTTTCAAATGAATTGTCCAACACATTTCCTACTTACACAACAAAAACATTACATTCAAGCATAAAAAGCAGCGTCCCGGAAACGTCGCAGCATCGTCAAGTCCTCAACAAATTCATAATTTAGCCACCGTCATAGCTGTTATTTAAAATGCATGCAGCCATTTCAATACAGTGTCGGATAAAACAAAGATTGAACGAAAAGGTGACGCTCAATTTGAGGACAATGCCTTTGTTTATAAAAAAAATTGTGAATAAGCAATTCAGATTGCCGACTACCACGGGGAAATGATTATTTGTGCTTTTATTTTGTTATTGCTCGTTGTATTTATTGTTGAATTTAAGTAGGTGAGTCTTTGTGAGATGTCTTGACGTTATAATAAAATATTTTACTACAGAAACGCAGCACCAACTGATCCCAAACTGAACAGAATTTAGTAAATACCTACACCTGATTTGGCTTCCCTCGTTATAAAGGCGGCGACATATAATTTATATTTTCTACTTGATTAAATGTTGCTACATACTTGCTATGTAATTTTAAGCTATAGATTAAAATTGAGTGCATGTGTGGAGAAATCTCATGAACATCGCCACGTGTAGATTATCTGTTTAAAAGTCACACTGTATTTTATGGCGCTGATACACCTGAGCATTCACTTGTAACAGAACAGCGAGCATTCGTCGCTTTTTGTTTTGTCAAACTGAACAACGAACATTGCTACGAACATTTTCACGATCTTTCTAGCGAACACTCCAATCCTTAGAATATAGAAAAAATATAGAAACCGCACTATAACAGCAGTTTTACCCAATATTATTTACTTAAGTTTGGCTTATGAATATTTTCAAGAGTAAGATTAAGATACATAGACAAAAAACGATTCTAAATAATAAAATGCAGATGAGGTTTAAAAACTCAAACAAGTGTCTGTTTATACGTTCAAATTTATTTATTAATATCGAGGATTGATCAACATTCTATTGAAATTAATTCTGAGTAAACCAAATCTAAGGATTTATTGAAAACATAATCGATATTTTAACGATACCGGTGTTCATTCATACACTAGTCGTTAAAATTATTGACAAACTACGTAGATTCGAAACGTCATTGGTATATTTATCTTTCTCTTACATGAGATAAAAACCATTAGTCAAAGTGAAGTAAATATATTCAATTTAACCGCCATTGTAGCACGGTTTCTATGTATTTTCTATATTTTTAGGCTCGCCAGAATGTTCGTGAGAATGCTCGCTAGAACACACTCGTTTGATTTCCTGTTTTGTAACATTCGCACGAATGCTCATTACACATGAATGCTCAAGTGTATCAGTGCCATTAAAAAAATGGTATTTGATTTTAAACTGGCTCACAATCGGTATTCTGCTACACTTAATGGCGTTATTGTATTATTTGACGCATTAGTTTGACGTCGACACATAGTTTGACACTTTGTTTAATTTGCGATCTAGTCGCAACATCCTTCAATGAAAAGACTAACCAGCAGCTTCTTTTGTAGAGTTTTGATATCTGATGTACCTACATATATAGTGAACTGTCACAGTGTCTTAGTTTACGCAAGATTCGTTCACCCGTTTTCGCCATCCAATTACTGCCTGCTATCTTCCTAGCCATCGTTCCATCTGGCCGAGAGCATCCAACGCTACGATCACCAAGACATGGTCTCTATGCTAATACCAGCTTACTGCAGCGAGCATCGGTTCTGCGTCAGATGAGGCTAGCTCACTGCCACTTCAGTTTGATATACTTCTAAACCTTAATAGAAAAACCTTATAAAAGAGCTATTTTCAATTCAATTTTTCGGCAATTTTTCGTATAGTTACTATGACAAGGCTTCTAATCACAACGTGCATTAATAAGAGATCTAGTTGTCATTAATAACAGGATCGGTTATCTCCAATATTAATTACACTGGGCGCCATATTTGATTGATAAAAGCCTAGAAATTCTGGTTATGACTTACGAGAAAATCGAATAATTATTCAAAAATACGTTTTTCATTCTGATAGTCCAGATAAATCGGCAGGTAATATAATATATTCCTTTCTAGTAAAAATGTTAAGTGTTATTCAAGACCTAATCCTAACCATTTCTTGCAAAAGTATAAAAACAATCCAACAGCCAGCAATAATACAGCCTAACCACGTCTGAAATATATTTGCTCGACGATTTTATGCCTAGACTTAAATTTATTTCTTGAAGGCACCGTCTTTCGAACCGTCAAAGCATCTACGGTCGCAGATATACGTTTGACATGATAAGTGAGGTGCCCTGTCTATCCATCATGAATAAAGCATAGCTCGGTGTCTTGTGATCTCCAAAATATATCGAACTTCGATATAACCAGCACAACCAATTACCAACTTTATTTTCTAAACAATAAAGTACATATTCGTCTAAATAGAAGATGATGGAACGTTTTTTGCTGTTATGGTGTTTCAAGTTAATTAGAAATTTCTCAGTAACCACCTCTGTGTATTCCCAAGGGCCTTGGTTGCCACTTTTTTATTCGGATTTGAATTTTCTTATGACTTAATTTTACGTATTTTCCGTAGTGTGAAAATATGATCAAGAATGATGATGAATTGATTGATCATCAGTTTATTATTGATACATTAGTCCCGGGCATGATATTATTCTTCAATTTTGCTTTATATATTTTTGATATTAAACCTAAAATTTTATGCACCATAGAAATCGTTTTAGTTTATTATACTATCTTATGGTGCGAATAGGTACCATAAGATATACCGCCATTAAACTGAATACAGATTTTACATGAATAAGTCTTTTAGGAGTTGCACACACTCGCTCCAATCCTTCCTGCTTAATTCGTAACTTCTTTTAAAAAAAAATTAAAGAGAACTCCCGCTCTAGGAAAAAATCCTGTGTCTCGGGGGACTTTATAAACATACAACTAACGGACGCATTAAACACCCAGACTCGAAACAACAATTTGGATGGATCACTCAAAGTGTTGTCTCGTGTGGGAATCGAACCCACGACACTCGGCACAGAGTCAAGCGGTAAGGCGGCCGCTTAAGCCACTACGCCAACCATGCAGTCAAATTTGCCATTACTATAAAGGTACCCACTAATTTACACAGTTCATTAAGCCAATAAAAAAATAAGAATGACTTTATAACCTGTCAACGTTTATTAAATAGTCAACTATCCCACAATCCTTTCACAAACAAGGGCGGTTAACATTTTGGACGAAAACAAGTACCTAAATACGTGTAAATTATTAACATCCGGTCAAAGAGGGTGAATGCCCGGAACCCGATACAAGCACCCGGGTAAGTTTTAATGAAACGGCAAGTGCATGGATGTTCGTGTATAAGGCTTTAGAGGTTCGATTACACCTTGACTTAAGTTTGCTTAGTTCGTAATTGTTAAAACAAGACATTTTAAGAATATAAGGAAATATTTATCCACCTTGCTGAAAGTAAAAAGTTTAGAGTAGTAGTTAAGAATATCTCTACATCTACACTAAAAAGATTTAAGAAACTTTATATACGACATTATATGAAAATAATATTCTTTTTTGTACACATTACTATTTCTCAAAATGTTTACTCAATTTAACAATCACCTTTTATCTTAGCAAGCTAAATATTATTAAACATTTAATGCGCACGTTAATTAAAATAGTGAACGCCGTAATTTTGAGTCCGACACCATCTTCAAACAATTGGTTTTCCCATTGGGCTATCGTTGGTTCAATATTCTTCTACCTATATGTTGATTTAATAAGATGGTAACCCAAATTATACGCTCATCCTCTTCTGGCAGGCAGAAGTTTGTGTTTGACTTTCTCCTTCTGCACGCGTTCGGAGCTAGCCTACTAAAACCAACGCGGTGTCTGTTAACGTACCTTAGTGGTTTGCATACTTTGCCACGACCCCACTGGTAACATCTACCTAACTTATCCGGTAGGTATAAACAATATATATCATCTTTGTTCTCTCCAGATTATCACTCAACCGTTACTTGAGGCGCGTAGGCACATTTTTTATTAAAGATTATCTTCAGTGTGATAAAATGTAAACATATTTTCCGAAATATCTTTCATAAAAGTCTTCTCCATTTAGGTATCCTTTGTATATCGTCGTTGTGGAGCGAAAACTCACTAACTAATAAAAATGAAACTTTGAGATAAGATCTTCTAAAATATTTTGAAGCTTAGAACTTAAATAACTCTTAAATGGTTAGGATTAGAAAGATGATGTCTATGACCAAAATATGTATCAAATGTAAATAAAATCAAATAAATAATTTAAAATGTTTAAATTTTACATCTGCTTTAGTAATTCGATTATATTTGAATTAATGATTTTTCGCATAAGTAAAAAAAAATACTTTTTTGGTATTTAGTTATTTATACACGCAATTTAGTTATTTGTTTGCTGGCTGTTAGTGAATTACAGGTCAAAACATGTTCAAACAAAACGTAAGTACGATATAATAATAAGTACGAACGTAATTAAGTGATCTGACAGAGAATCAAAGTGACCGACATAGGCTAAACAATTAGCAACTTCAAGGGGCAGTGAGCTGGTCATATTTTTTGCAAAACCAACAACCGTTGTAGTAGTCGTGTTCTAATGTGGCGACCATGCATTGGCCAAAGTAACGTAAGTCGTCCTCTAGCTAGGTGGAGTGACGTTGTAGTGGCTGGTTGCATAAATAGGTAACCGAAAATTAAGCTCAGTGGCGTGCGCCACTGAGCTTATAAATAGCAAAGAGCTATTGGAGAGGCTTATATCCAGCAGTGGACCACGGCGGTACTACTTCAACGATCGTCACAAACAATAATAAACAAGAAAACCTTAAAAATAGCCACACATTTGTTTATGGTTCTCACAAATAGATAGTGTGATGCCAGAAGAAGGATAAAGCTTTTTTATATAATAGGAGGCAAACGGACACATTGATCGCTTGATGGTAAGCACAACGAGAGGTGTCACAAGTGCGTTGCCGGTGGTGTGGGAAAAGAAACTGTAGAAAGACGAGGGAGAACGAAAAGATGATGGGGCCTCCTGCACTCTGACTCGCCGAACAAAATGCAATAGTATAAAAACTGTTACTAACTGTCGGCCCTTTCATGCTCAAATTAGCAAAGCCCCATTACCTACAAAATAATTAGGAGTATGATTCACGCTGGCGGAGCCGTAAACAAAGTCTAATAAAATAAATAAATTACTGCCAATAAGGCTTAAACTGTTCAGTAGGTACGTAATTAAAGCAACAGCTTTTCGAGACGATGCGCTCGAAAACGCAGTAGCAGCAAAAACTTTATCTTAAGATGAAGTTTCTGGTATAAGTAAAACTACAAAAGTTGTAATACACTATTCTGCTAACAACTGAAATAAACAACAAACTCTACACAAGGTCTGTAATTCCAAAAGTACTTCCAACACGAGTGACATGCATATTTTAATCTTTCCTTCAAAATGAGGCTGTCAACCCCAAATATACGTAGCACAACTTTATCTCACGTAAAGGACTGAACTGATTATGGCCATCGGTTATTTTAGCCCCTAACTTTGCGGGTTAAGAGGAAAAGTCGACTTGTAACGTATCTTGTGTTTTTATATATGAAAGCTTTGAGGACCCAGAATGTGATACTTTGAATTTGTTTGTTCTTTGAGGTTTTGGCTGCTGATCGATCCTTTATGATCGTCTTCGAGCTTACCAATTTACATACGACTCGTCACTCGGGTGTTGATATTTAAAGTGATGTTTTTATGAAAGTAGATTAAATAAGCTTTGTAGTAATGTTTGAATGAAGACTAAATGACGGAATGTTTAGTTTATGTGACCCGCCGAACTTGATCCTATCGTAAACAATGTCGTCTATCGACGACCTACTCGCCATTTTTGTTTGTCATGATAACAATATGGGTTATAAATGGCTTACTTTTTTATTTTGTATACCTGGTGGTATAAGCTTTACAAAAATATAAAATTATAGCAATGCTTGCTTAGAAAATTATTTAAATGTCAGCATTTGAAATTTTGTATATTTCGCTGTCTTTGCATGTTGCGCGCGAGGCGTAATTATGGATTCAAAACATCATTGTAAACAAATAATATAATTTTATTTGAAATTTTTATATTCTAATTGTGAATGAACTAATTAGTTATAAAATAATAGCAAAAAAATAAACAAATATTGTGTAATAATTTAATTCAAGAGGCTATATTCATTCAATTACCGAAAAAACGGCATTTATTTTTTATTGAATGAAAATATATAGATAAGGTTACATTTATGCTATGAATTATTGTTTTATTATGAGTATGTAAATAAACCTACCATATGATATATAATACTCCTATAATTCATGATGGCTTTCGAAAATTTTGGCGGGAATGGCGGTTATTTTTGGCGGGAAAAAGTAAACAATTGTGCAAAGTCCAATAAGAATAATTCTTATCGGATTCTTATCAGATACGGTTTTTTAAATTGGAAATCTAATTGAAAATAAACTTATCTAGGTTTGAATCTGATATATAACAAAAAAATTGTTTGAAAAAATAAAATACGAAAATTGGCGGCAATTAACAATAATTTATAGTTTATATTTTTTTATGTTTAAAATTAAAATGTTTCTTTCCATTATATTTATTTTCTCAGAATGTAAATTAAATTACCTTTCTAACCGTGTACAATACTTATATACCTCCCATAATAAAAAACGACGAGAAATATAAATATGTTAGAAATATAATAGCGCGCTCAAAAATGGCGGCAAAATATTATACCGGGCGCGCTTGATACCGCTCTTGCGTGGGCTTCAAGTATATTATTTGGTGTTAATTAATATGATTCGAAAGCTTCTTTCATTACGCGTCTTTTGATATACAATATTAACTTAATAAATAGAATTATCACCATTCTTTCAACGAAAATATTACGCGCCCATACTAAGCTCGAAAGTCTAGCCTTGAAAGTGGCCAAAATACATCTACGGGTGTCAGAGATGCCTAGCTGGTGGCCAAAATGCTTCGGGGAGTTATTCTTACAAAGGGTAATTAGAATGTTTTTTTTTTGTATCGGGTTGGAAAATCCTCATGGAGCCCCGCCGCCCTGGGGGAAGGGCGAAGGGGACTGTCAGACTAGACTCTTACTGACTAAAAACCAACCCGTGCTCCTCATGTACCCGTGTGTCGGAGGGTCGGGTATCGCCGAAGCATTTGTCGCTACCCCCCGACGAGTATTGGCCCGGCAGATGGTCAGGCGGTCCCCGAACAAAACCCCCTTGGCGGCGGATGAAGGTGTTGAGCTCCGCCGACAAAACACCCAGCGGCCGCAGAGGATAGGGAGGACGGCAACCTGGCAACACCGCATCTCCTCTTCCTCTGCGGCCCCACCGCGACGCATCAATGGTGCGCCCCCATTTGGTCGCGGGAGATAGGGCGCACGGCAGCGCAACACCAACACGCCTCTCCTCCCGCGACCGCGCCCGACTGCGAGGGACAAACAGAACTGTCCCACGCACCCACACCTATGGACACATCCTACGCAGGTTTCACCAAAGCCCACGTGGAGCGTCCAATCCCGGGATCCCTCTTAGCTTCACCGCGTTGCCAAGCCACGGTTACTGAGCCACGACAAGGTGGAGATCCCAAGGGGGGGAAAGGGGGTAATACGAACGTAGTTAACCCAGATAAACCTAGAACCTGTTATTGTACTGCAAAGGTGAGGGTTTTTATATGCTTTAGAATTACACTAAAATTTTCAGTTGTAATAAACCTTAAAATTACAATCTATGTATATGAGTCGGTGAGCATTGCTTTTTACTAACATGCTCAGAAAAATGGGTACATGGAAACTTAGATAAACAATATTTTATTAAACATGTAAATTATGCACTTAAACCTTAGGTACCGAAAAATTACACTATCTATAGAGAAACCACGTGGTTTTTGAGTTTATCGCGTTCATAACAACAAACGGAACTGCATGGAGACTTGATTTTATTAAATGAATATAGATTTGAGACTTGATGAAAATATTATGCAGTATGGTAATTAAATATCACCCTCAATGGACTACAAAATGATGCAGAAAAATAAATAAGCCCATTGATCTAAAAAGCAAAAAAAGTGAGCTTTTGGCGCCGGTCCGGCAACTGATGTTGCCATCGTCCAATATGTTGTTTACGTCAACTTGTATGATGGATGGCTAAATAACTGGACGCTAACATAAATCTAGATTTATTCATATCTAGCAACAAGCATACATTATCCATGTTTATCTAAATAGCGAGAGCAATAGCAATATTAAACTGACCTAAAATATATCACGCTCTGAATCAGTAAATCTCAGGAATAGTTTACATTTTTTGTCTGAATGACAAAAATATTTGTTTAAAAGGTGAGGCATTTTATCTTTTTTATTTGTTGCGAATACTGTTTGGAGTTCTTTGACATGATAAAATTTATTTATAATACATACATGCATAGACTCACGCCTGTTTCCTGGAGGGCTAGGACTACGGAACGCCATTTGCAACGATCCTAACATATCTCTCTTGCTTAAAATAAAATGTATAATAGGTCTATAATATCTAGAGACATTAATAATAATATCGTTGCACATCCTCTCACGTGGTATTCTGGTTCGAGCTCAGTTATCTACGGTCACCAGATAACGGATATGATTAGTAACAAAATCTTTAATACATACATATTACGGATGAATTTAAACTCTCGAGAGCACAAGAACAATAATAAAAATACCTACTTATTTCTGTACCCGCGATATTCAGGCGCTCACTTTTAGTGACTTGACACAGGGCAGCGATAGCCGAGTGGACCAACAGACTGCCATGCAGAGGGTATCGGGTTCGAATCCATGGCGCGCACCAATTACTTTTCGGAGTTATGTGCGTATTGAATTGTAAATTATCGCTTGTCCCGTGTCTCGGAGAGCACGTTAAGCCGTCGGTCCTGGTTGTCATGAAGATCTTAGACAGTAGTTATAGGTCGTCAGTGCCTTCTAAATAAACTGATACTAGTCTAAACCATGGAATATCGCTATCCCTTCGGGTTGCGGAGGTCAGACCAGGCAGTTGCTCTGTGGAAAAGCTAACATTCAGCCAAATCTGGTTAAACTAGAAAGCGGATCCCAGATTGAAACTGGGATACCGCTAAGAGGATGATGATGACTTTTAGTGACTTGACCTCACTATGACCTACTAGGTTTCTAATATTGGCTATCCCGTTTGCGACAAATGGTACGAGCTTTCTGATCCCGCTCAATTGAAACGCCCTGACTTAAACTTCTGCGCGTTTTTATTTCAGCACTTTTTTTTATTTTTCAGCTATTGTCCGCGGTTTTATTTGTTGTGAGTTCGTATCGGCTTTGATTCAGAATCGATTTATTTTTCATACAATACGATCTTTGCTTTCATGTTACCATGTCTCTGTGTTTTGTAGGAATTCTTTTTGCATTCGGCAAAATGGTGGCATTTTTTCGGGTAATCCTGTTTTCGATGACACTTTGGACTACTTGTGGGTGGCGGAAGGAAAATCGAATCTTTGGCGTGTTTCCTCGTGTATTTTGTTTTGATATTAATTTTCATTTCATCAGCATCAGCTTGCCATATTCCACTGCTAAAAATATGTTTATCCAATGACACGCTAATGAACTCGATTTCCGATTAATGCATTTGTCTATTTTCATTTGCTTACTTGCATAGTTGTCGTCAGAGAACTGTGCGGTTCGAAGGGCTATTTGGTCACGGTTTCTAGATTACATCAAGAAATGGTAGGTCGAACACTCCTACTGACAGCTATTGCAGAGGTCGACTTAATATGGACCGAAACTTGTGTTAAAATATATCTGTGCAGTTTTAATCAGCTTTTTAGAACCTGCATAGGTAGACACACATAAGAGGTCTTATGATGGTGTATGAATTCCCAATCGCAATAAATATTGAAGAAAATCAAATGGCTCAAAATAAAACGGCTTACACAGATAAATTTGTAGGGTATCGACAGAATGATGTGTAAAAGAAAGAAATCATCCAAAAGAGAAAATATAAACTTTACTGTGGTACCACAAAATATACTTTTAGACTACATAATAACAACCTAACTGTAGGGGAGCGTGGAGACGACTGCCATGCTTGTACAAAATAGTATTTGTCGCGTCAGCAGCCGCTACAAATTATTTCTTTCTCAATTTTTTACTCTATTGCATACAAGCACCAACTTAATACACTCTTTATGTCCGGGCTATCCAAATATACATCTTTCAAAACTTAATACTCCCAAGACTAAGTTATTACAAACATAAAAATGTATAACACGGCCAAAAAATAATATCGGAAACAATAGGAATCCTCCTCAAAAAATGGCACTCGACGGTTAAGTGAAAAGTAAAAATATCATTATCTTTTTCTCTTTACTTTCCCAAGAGGGCATTTTCTTCAGTATATCATTACGATGCTGTAATATAATCGTACTCTCTGTCCTTTCTTGTCACGTTACTTGACGCCTCAGGCGTTTCTCGCTGTCAACTTTATACCAGAGATAAAATAAAGTAGGTGTGCGTCGAAATTGTTATAAAAAAATTATACAGTGTGTTAAAATTACTCCTTTGTGTATATTTTATACATTTATTTTTATACGGTATGGATATTTTAGAGGAAGTGTGAAAGACAACTGAGTTGTCTATAACATTAATATATTCATCAAAAGTGTATCTTAGCTTTCCATCATATTGTACCTAGTGTATATTATATTTAGACAACATAATATATACTACTATAATAAAGATAAAGAGTTTTTTTGTATGTAGAACACGCTAATTAGGAACAAATCCTTCGATTTAATAATTATTTTTGTGTTGCATAACCCATTTATTGAGGCAGTCTATATAGTTTATATAACATCACGCCTTAAATAATGTAGGTGTAACAGCGGACTAGACTAGTCAAACGTAATAGATATAGTATTATCGCTGGAGACAACTTCGGGAAAATACACGTTTATTTCCATGGAAATATATCAACAATTTTTAACTTTCCTGGAGTAAATACACCATAGCTTGTAACGGGTTCTGGTATTAAAACGCAGAAAAGGTTCTATGCGTTTATTTGCCGAGTATTGTCTCACTTCCCTTGCACGAGTATGACCGACCAACAACACGACACTGGCCTGAACACTAAGGTCTCCCACGCTGTTCCCTCCGGTAGTGTGCAGGGAAGCTGCTCGATGGGCTGCGCGTAGCGGCAAATCCGCGCAGGCCGTTGGTGCAGCTGGCAGGCGCCGGTGTGCGATGAGCAGGGCAGGGCAAGACTCTTCGGCAGAGGTGACGCCGAAGACGATGCAGGGAAGTGTAGCGGTCTAGGTAGCGTAGCCCGGAGCTTCCAAGGTAGACCTGGAACCTGAAGGGAAGCAGCATTAGGAAAGCTACAACCAATAGAGTCAGGCAGGCGGCGTCAGCCGGCCTCAGCTAGCAGGTAGACAGATGGGCAGTACGCTACTGCAGTAAATGTAGTAACTCACCCACAGCTGGGATCAGGATACACGTTCGACGTAGGGTCAGTACGTAATCGTAGGTATGTAGTAGAAGCGATGTTAGAGTAGCGGTGCCGGCCTCTCTGTCGGCCCCTTTATATACCGGCCCTTCCGTTGGAGTCGCTACGTGACCATATTTGGTCAGGCTTCGCGAGCGCGGAAGATGGCCTTCTCTGACTGGCCGAGCGTATGGACGGTATTATGACACAGACGCGGTAGATACCGGACATACGTTACAATACCGCCCGCCTTAGGAGAGGATTTTACGTGGCTAACAAGAAAAATCCGACTAGCTTTAGGTCTACGAGTCCGCTACTGTCCAAACTAAGACGGCATATAGAAAGAAAGAAGGGAAAGTCTTACACGGTTTGTAACAAATAGTTAGGCGCCATAGTGTATAAGTTTTAGGTCCTTTATGTGCCAAAACCCAATAGAATTTCCAGACGCGTCCGACAACTCGTAAACGAGAGGCGACTTTTTAGTAACCACTGTGCACTTCGCGAATTTAGGGGCTAGTTTCTGACAGAAGGACTTATCCTTGTCGCTCTGATAAAAAGTCCTTTTCCACACAGTGTCTCCCACATTAAACTCAGCTGGTTTACGGCGTAAATTATAAGTCTGGGAATTCCTAGCATGAGTTTGAATGAGGAGTGCCTGAAATTTGTCAAATATGCCTGATAAGTGACCTATATTATCTGCGTAATCGTCCCTAGGTATGTATACTATATCATCAGCGTCCGTGTCGACATAGTATGAGCCGCATGGAACTAATTCACGTCCATAGACTAAAATACTAGGTGTGTAGCCCGTGACTTCATTAACTGCGGTGTTTAATGCAAACTGCACCTTAGGTAGGAGAGTGTCCCATAACCTCTGGTCATTGCCTACAAACGCCGCTAAGGTAGAACCAATGGTTTTATTATAGCGTTCGACTGTATTCACATGTGGGGAATATTTAGGAGTATAATGAAGATTAGGAATTTTGTACAACATAGCTTTTAAAGTAGCACTTACAAACTGTTTGCCATTGTCCAATATAATTGTAGATGGTATACCATGAACTAAAAATATTTTTTCTTCCAAAATATTAGTTATTATTTCAGCAGTTGCGCGCCTGATAGGAAAAATACAGTATTTACTAAAACAACAAGTTACTACAAAGATGTAGGCGTTTTGTTTTCTTGTGATGAGTAATGGCCCCACCAAATCTACACTAATGGTTTGGAAGGGTCGTGAACACACTTTGGGTCGTCCCATAGTTCCCAATGGTACATGGTTCTGATGTTTGTGCACGATACAAGTGTCGCAAGAATGTATAAACTTTACCACGTCAGCGTGCATTTTGGGCCAATAGTAACGCAGTGCTAAGCGCTTGTAAGTTTTAAATATACCGAAATGCTCCGAAGTGGGTTCAGCATGGTTCTCTAATATGGCATTATTTCGATTAGAAAAAGGTAGCACTTCTTTCCATTCGAACTCCTTACGTAGCATACACCTAGATTTTATCAAACGATACAATTTATTATTTTTAATAGAATAGTCTGGATAGTCATTAGGCGCAGATAAACAACCATTGTAGGTGGCTGAATACCATTGATCAGTGTCAACATTAGGGTTGTTCACGTTATTATTATTATTACTATTTGCGTTAATTATATTTACAGGTAGGGATCGTGATAACGCATCTGCTATAATATTATCTGCGCCGCGCCGATGCTTCATTTCGAAGTTAAAGGCTGAAAGACGAACCGACCACCGACCTAATCTTCCAGTCGGGTTGCTCAAGTTTAGGAACCATTTCAGTGCGGAATGGTCAGTATACACAACAAACTTTAACCCGTTATCTAAATAACAGCGCCAATCTTCGAGGGCTGTTAGAACTGCTAATGTCTCCCGTTCTGGTATACTATAGTTTTGTTCCTGTGCATTTAGTGACCTACTCATGTAAGCGATAGGTAGTTCCACGCCATCTATTTCTTGTGTAAGCAACCCACCGATGCCACACGCACTCGCATCTGTGTGAACTTGAAAAGGTTTCTCGTAATCGGGACACGATAATATTGGTGCGGAGCTTAACAATTGTTTTAGTTTACATAACGAGTCATCAGCTTTCACCGACCACTGAAATGGTACAGCTTTCTTACCGGTAGAGGTAAATTTGTTCAAAAGACCGGCAATAGTACTGAAATTAGGTATAAATCTCCGATACAATGATGCAATGCCTAAGAACCTTTTGACTTCTTTTTTATTCTTAGGCGTAGCATATTGAAGAATGGCTTCCACCTTACATGGGTCTACTTGTAATCCTTTAGAGTTTACTACGTAGCCCAAGTACTTCAGTTCATCACGGAAGAATTTAGATTTTTCTAAGTTAATTGTAAGGTTGGCCGATTTTAATTTTTCGTATACTTTATTTAAAAGTGACACATGAGCATTAAAAGATGGCGATATAATTACGATATCATCTAAGAAAACGAATACCGAGTTTTCGAACTCAGGACTATTCGTAAACAAGTGATCCACCAAACGCTGTTGTGTCGCAGGCGCATTCGTTAAACCAAACGGCATAGTCACAAATCTAAATGTTCCTCTAGTAGGCACATAGAACGCAATCTTATCACGATCACATTCGCGAAGAGGCGTCTGCCAAAATGACTTAGATAAGTCTATACTCGTACTACTTAGATACCTAGCATTCTTAAGGTTGTCTAAAATTTCGGATACGTATGGCAGTTTGTACGCGTCTTTTTTAGTAATAGAATTAAGTTTCCGACTATCTAAACAAAATCTTAGAGTTTACCGTCCTTCTTAGGCGTTAGTAAAATAGGTGACAACCAAGGACTTTCGCATTTTTCTTACCTAACCCGGTTTTAGTAATTACCTCCAGATGGGAGTTGTTACCTAAAATTGTAATGGCTGAACCGGAATCGAGCAATTCACAAATAGGTAAACTGTTAATCGTTAAGTTAACATAGGGCCGTAGGTCATTTTTAGGTTTATTATCCAGGATCGAGGCGACGGAATAACTAGAGAAATACACTTTTAGAGTTTTTAGCCAATTTCTCCAATCATCTTTGTCAAAATTAGTTGAATAGGTTGTAGAACCTAATTTAGGTTTTGACACGCCCAGTCCCTGACCAACTAGTTTTTTGGTTTCGTCGATTTACAGTTCGGGCAGTAAGGGAATTTCACATCCCTACGGCCGCACTTGAAGCAAATTGCAAACCGATCGCGTTTGCACTCATTCAAACTGTGATTATTGATACGGCAGCGCGGACAGTACTTGGACGTGACTAGAGCGACAGAGCTAGGCTTAGACTTAGGATTGCCATGTTCGTTGTTCTCAGTGTATTCGGGTTTACCGGGCGTACCCTCTATAGTGGCAGCGGGATAATTATTGTAGGAATTATTACGCGCTCGGTTATTAGGTTTGTGACTGTAAGCTAGGTCTGGTGCCAACGTGTCGTTACTATAATACGGTTCGCGGAATTGAGAGTTCAAATATTTCATCAGTTCGTAGTTTAAACATAACGTCTGCAGTGTTGCTATACTGTCTATTGAAGATATTGACGGAGCTAGCACTAGCGAGTAGCATGGACGTATGTTATGCAATAGAATGTCTAACTTTTCGCGTTCGGGCAATCGCTTTGACGGTGACAGCCTAGCGAACAGCTGATTCATTATCGAGAGATAAATAATTATAGTTTCGGTAGCACCTTGAGTACGTCGGCGGATTTCATTTAATAACCGGTAGTCAAAATCGTACGGTGTGAAATCTTCTATTAATTTAGTGGTGAGTTCTTCCATGTAGTGAAATATTCTTTTAGGCCGCGGTACCAGTGAATTGCGTTACCGGTGAATATTTCGGAGGCAAACGATAAAATTTTAGTGGAAGGTAGATTACGCGCGGTTTGGAATTCGGTTACGCGTTGTAGGAACGCTCGGACGCATCCCGTACCGTCGTATTTTAGCTTAAACAGTTCACTAACTCTCAAATGCTCGCAATGCAATACTGGGGCTAACCCTGCCTGCGTCGAAGTAGGCGGCGCAGGTTGGACCTCTGCCACAGCATCAGCTGAGCGAACACCTGATTGCTCAATGGCGGACAGCTCCGCCGAGAGCTTGTCGAACCGGCTGCACAATTCGGTAATA
Source organism: Euclidia mi (assembly GCA_944739405.2). Lineage (NCBI taxonomy): Eukaryota > Metazoa > Arthropoda > Insecta > Lepidoptera > Erebidae > Euclidia > Euclidia mi. The sequence goes on along the minus strand of OX123197.2, from coordinate 59,698,070 downwards.
CGTTTGCAATACGCCGTAGGACGTTCCATCCTACGGAGTCTGTGGAATAAGTGCTAGGTTCGCGTCGTAAGAATTAGTTAACGAATTCACTCGCTTGGCCAGCTCAGAGACGGCCTCGCTATCGCCCTCGAAGTCCACCGTGATGGCTAGGCCCGACTCCAAAATGTCATCATTTGGAATGGCTTCCAGTAATTTAGGGAGCTGCTTCCGCAGACCTAGGGCAGAGGTAGCCGGCTCCTCACCTCTAATCGCGATCCGTATGCTAGTTCATTTTTATTTAGTAGGAAGTATTTTATGGGGTGTGAGCCCATTGTGTATGAATAAATACCGCGTAAGTATAGCACTACACACTACACTTAATGCGCAAGCGTTACGCCCTTACAAATGGCCTATTTTACGATTAGGCGTTAAAGTTCGACCGTTAGGACTAATTAGAAAAACGTTAGAATTCAAATTTGCGAACTAGTAAGTATTAGGTTAGTACAACAATACGTACCGGTTCGCTGTAGTTGCACCTCCTCGCTTACAATAATGGAGATCTGCTAGATGAGAACTCGAGCACGGAAAGCGAGACAATAACCCACGTAGGCGCCACTGTAGCGGGTTCTAGAATAGAAACGCAGAAAATGTTCTTTGCGTTCTATGTATTTGCCGAGTATTGTCTCACTTCCCTTGCACGAGTATGACCGACCAACAACACGACACTGGCCTGAATACTAAGGTCTCCCACGCTGTTCCCTCCGGTAGTGTGCAGGGAAGGCTGCTCGAAGGGCTGCGCGTAGCGGCAGATCCTCGCAGGCCGTTGGTTCAGCTGGCAGGCGCCGGCGGTCTAAGTGCGATGAGCAGGGCAGGGCCAGACTCTTCGGCAGAGGTGACGCCGAAGACGATGCAGGGAAGTATAGCGGTCTAGGTAGCGTAGCCCGTAGCTTCCAAGGTAGACCTGGAACCTGAAGGAAAGCAGCATTAGGACAGCCACAACCAATAGGGTCAGGCAGGCGGCGTCAGCCGGCCTCAGCTAGCAGGTAGAGAGATGGGCAGTACGCTAGTGCAGTAAATGTAGTAAATCACCCACAGCTGGGATCAGGATACACGTTCGACGTAGGGTCAGTACGTAATCGTAGGTATGTAGTAGAAGTGATGTTAGAGTAGCGGTGCCGGCCTGTCTGTCGGCCCCTTTATATACCGTTCCTTCTGTTGGAGTCGCTACGTGACCATATTTGACCAGGCTTCGCGAGCGCGGACGATAGCCTTCTCTGATTGGCCGAGCGTATGGACGGTATTATGACGCAGACGCGGTAGGTACCGGACATACGTTAAAAGCTATACATGTAAATAAAATTGAAGTGGCTGTCTTTGACTACAAAAAAACTATGATTTTCAAATACAAATTATCATAGTTAACTACACGAAGCCACAAACAAAATAAAAAAATAGCTGGTTGTGTCTATTTTCCTGTTTGTCCGAGGTATCTCTGGAGTCGCTGAACCAATTTTGATGAAACTGACTTTTAATGACTACACAAAGATTATAATTTGACGCAGGAGGTGGCGCTGTTGTTGAGATACCGAAAATAATGCGGGTCAAAACGCAGGGATTTAATATTGCTGCTATACAGTAAATAAATAAAGTGTTAGAAGTGTTTATTACATTTGATAATATGTACAGGGAATTAATAATGGGCTTGAATATCGAATTGGACACACACAATTAACACAGATATGTATAATAATAGTATATATAATATGTAATAGTAATATAGTATGTATGATATGTATGTATTTACAAAAAACAAGTATATATGTATGTTTATCCATTGTCTAGTACCCATAGTACAAGCTCTGCTTAGTTTGGGACTAGATGGTGTTGTGTGAATGTGGTAGAATATTATTTTTATTATATTATATTTAATAATATGATAATTCGGGTTTAAATGACGCCAATTGCTTGGTTTTTTCTAATCTTGTTTTTCGTGAGAATGTGCCGAAAGGCCTCCGATCTACTTAGCCTAATGATTCTTGTCCTGATTCATGAACCAGGATCGACAGCTTTTCGTGCCTACCGAAGCACGGTAGTGCACTGAAGTAATTGCCAAACGATACCCCATACAATACTGTACAGAAAAAAAATACTTTACCATTTAAGTTTATGGGAGCTGCCCCTATGCATACTTTTTTAATACTTTTAGTGTACAGTTTTTCCGCGTGGTTACAATGTTTAATCATATCAAATTTCAGCTGTCTGGTGATCACACTTTTGCGAAGGACGGACTGACATGGCTAAACGACAAGGGACTTTGTACTTTATTACTGAACCCTATTTATATTCTGTACCTATTTTTCTTAATTCCCAAAACATCGCTCAGATGTTTGAATGGCGTTTAGATATAAAGCGCACCTTAAGTAAATAGATATTTAGTAGTAAAGTGCATTGCACTTCCCTTGAACTCAGAATCTTGAAATTTGGCACGAAGCAACCTCTTATAGCACAGATAAAGTAAAAATTGCAAAATACCGTAAACTTTTAGTAACCTACATCATATAATTAAAATATTTTTTACAATTTTAAAGGTACTACCCCGTGCCTCATGAATAGTCATGAACCCGTAGAGATATAAAATTGAAATTCATATCAAATGCTCAAGTCAAAACTTAAGAGTACTTCCAGTCGATCTAGAATCTGGAAATTGGGCATAAAGCATAAAGCAATGTTTTATAGAACATAGGAAAAAATCGAAAACCTTAAATTTTGAGTTACAACACATATTTTTTAAATAATTATATATAGCTACAGGTTCGAACGGAACCCTCGGTGCGCGAGTTCGACTCGCACTTGACAGGTTTATTGCTCATAGTATATGTTGTCACCATAGAAATATAATGGTTGTCACTGACTAACAAAATAATTTTAGAAGCTATCGTATTTATGTGCTTCTTGCCTTTAAGTAATAATTATGTTGTCACTGAGCAATAAAAATTTATTAAAATTAAAAGTGAGTGTCTACTTCAAATTTCTCTGACTGAATGAGTGATAACATCACCATTTTTGTGTAATCTTCAATATTTATATACATACATACATGGTCTCACGCCTATATCCCCGAAGAGGTAGGTAGAAGTATATTGCTACACACACTTTTCGCCAGATTTATTTTAGTCCCACGTAATAGGAGGCGAGCCTATTGCCGTACCGGGCACATTACCAGACACCGTGATGCTACTGACAATTTTGTAACGGAAAACCCAATAACACTTTGTCCGACCCGGGGATCGAGCCCGAGACCTCCTAATCCCACATGCACATTTATGCCGCGAGACCAACGATTTAAGAAACATAATATTTCACTAAGTTCAAATTTATCACAGTCATCCAAGTGATAGTTTTGATTGTAATAAAGATAACAAGTGCTCGATGTTCTGCTACTTACACCAATATTATAAAGCCGAAGAGTTTGTTTATTTGACTATTTGATCAAAAGTCCTCATGTATATCCTGACAGACTGATTTCTGAAGCATGGTTCATTTTAATGTATATAAATATATGTATTTATATCATAAAGTCTGCTTCGTTGGTCTCGCGGCATAAATGTGCTCCTTACGGATTAATTTTCGATGCATACCACGTAAACTACGTTTTACAATTTATAATTCCTTGGTAAAACGACATTTGTCGTATTTAATCGAAATCTGGGGAAACGCTGCAAAAACGAGATTGGGCAAATTACAAGTCTTACAAAACAAAATAATAAAAATGTTATTTGATTATAAATTTCGAACAGAAACTGAAAAAATATATCTCGAAACTAAATTAATGAACTTAAAACAATTATACATTTATAGCACTTGTATTTTCATTCGCAAAACAATTACCAATAATGACAGCACCGAATTACAATTTACTAAGCGGAAAAAAGTTGGGCGCCCCTGCACGCGACGCGCGAGTCTCATAGTCCTGCCTAGAATTCGAACAAAATACGGCCAAACCGCAATGACTTATGACGGTGCGCGCCATTATAACAAGATACCCTCCGATATAAAAAATATTGAATCTTTTAACATATTTAAAAAACGATTGGCACAGTATATTATTACAAAAGTATCGATTTAAGCATCTATTTTTTTTTAATGCGAACTGTTTTGGTAATGTGTGTTTTTGTGTAGATAACTATTTGGTCTGCAAATGTTTTGTGTATGTATGATTGTACCTTTAATAATTTATTTATGTAAGTACCTACTCTATTTTTTTTAATAACGTGCGACAATGAATGTTTTGTCTTTTTATTGTAAACATGTTCTCATGTAAGTGACTTTTGTCTTTATGAGAATAAATGTCTTTAAACCTAAACCTAATGTGCGCGTGGGATTGGGAGGTCTCGGGTTCGATTCCCGGGTCGGGCAAAGTGTTATTGGGATTTTCTGTTAGGAAATTCTCAGTAACAGCACGGAGTCTGGTAAAGTACCCGGCAATAGGCTCGCCCCCTATTACGTGGGACCTAAAAATTCATGGCAATGTGGGTGTAATATTACACCTCTGCCTACCCCTTCGGGGATACAGGCGTGAGTCTATAAAAAAATATCATAAAGTATAATGGAGGCTACAAATAAAAATATGGTATTGCTCTAAATACTGCGAAAATACTTTGACGTGGCCTAAAAAGGCTCAGGGATGTTATAACTAACATCAAACACGAGTACAAAACCATCATAAGTGTGTATAAGAGCATAAATAGAATAAAACCCGAACCTATCTGTTCAAACTGTACAACCTAACCTAATTACTAACGCCCTTTTCAATAATCTATCTATCGGTGGATTTCGCTACCAAGGATACATATTGCCATAAACTCCATACAAAATATGACAAATATTGTATCTCTAGTAGACAAATCCACAGACAGATCAAATATTGGGCCTAGCCGTAAGCCTACTTTTTGTACAACATCGCCAATCCGAAAACCGTATACATTTGTAATTGTGTTCTCAAACATTTCCAAGAACCTTTGAAGCCTTTGACCTTGATGAGGGTAAAACACAACTATTTTTTTCTGGATCTAATATTTCGCGTAATACCATTCTGTCTGATAATCTTTCTAAGTTAGATCCTTCCTCTGGAGAAAAACTAGACAAAGGTACTAAGGTTATGACGGATGTCACATTGGTCCCTAGGCAGCTGGACGTTAAAAGGAAATTTCCACACGAAGAACGATCTAAACAAACGAAAAAACGAGACAGCGGATTGGAAGATATTGACTTTGACTTAATATAAGTATATGTTGATCAGCAATTACAAACATTGATAGAATAGTTGCGTAATCGGTTAGCGTGCAACATTGTGGGTATACGTGAATTTTTCTATTCCTTTTTCCTTTACATATACTGACAGACCTTCTGCCAAAAATAACTATAACTGATGGAAAATGCCTGTATTTTCTTGACCGACTAAATGCATCATCTCAAATTACTCGGTTGCACTCTCATCTGAATTAAGATGTGAATATAACCGAGGTTTCAATAAAAATAACACATTTTCGAGCTGATTAACTTAACCGATTGTAACAACAGAAATACTTATTTAAAACGCTTATCGCTAACTCGTAGAAAATCGACTTCTAAACCTTTGCCCGATCTAACAGCGTATTATTCTGGCAAAACTTCCATTTAAACTTAAACGAACTTGCTGGGGCCTGTGGAAGAGCTTTTAAAACACAATTTATTATCAACAAAATGTAAAATATGTTAGGCCAGCAATTTTTGACATGTTGCCGCGTTTTTAGTTTTAAATAAATTGTCCCAAGTGCACATTTTTTACTTTACTGTCAGTAAAGCTTACCTCCTAATAAATTTAAACCCAATGGCATAAGCAGAGAAGTAGTTATTTATGCATTCCACTCAAACTGACACAATTTTATAGATTTAATTTAATTAAATACCGAACTTTTACCGTATTCATGCATACATTAAAACTATTTTCTAATTACGACAGATACAAAAAATGCTGGTCTCTGAAACCAATAAGTTCTTTTCATTAATTGTAAATCGTAAACGAACAATTATAGTTAAATTAAGCTAAAGAGAATTATCGTAAAAATTTACTAAACGACAACTAAGCGCCATTTTATTTAAAAAAGAACAATCTCGTCTTTTTAAATTTAAATTTTAAATGATAGATATATATACGTATTAATATACAGGTCGAACAGTGATATTTTTACGTGTAAATTGGCGTCATTCGATAGAGTGACACAAGAGTAGAAACTCGTAATGGCAACAGCTGTATGTTGATGTTTAGTGAGTAAATAACTAAACACATTATTTAAAATCTTGTGACAACTCACACACGGTTCTATATATAACAGGTGGTCCTACATCCTATTCCTACAACACAACATTCTCGCCTTTCAAACTGGTTCTACCATAATGAAACTCAGACAAGTACAAATACGCGAATATCCGACTAAAGATGTCTTAACCTAACACTGTATACAAGAGCGTAGTCACAAAGACGTGGAATACATTATGGTGTATTACCGTTTATGCAAACGTAATTTAGGTACGCGGGACATCAAGCCCAATACTCGAGTAACAAGCTGAAATTGTTTATAGATGACTAGGTATAATTTTGCCTAAAAACTTTGCCTACTAACTGCCTAATATTTGATCTGTCCATGGCTTTGGTTATTTGTAAGATATATTTGACGCAACCTCCACATTAAATAATATGTTGGCACAGTAAGAGGTAGCGTCGGGCTGTTGGTGATAGATACAATCAGAATGCCATACAGAAGGTATCGGTATCTAACTAACAGCGTGCATCGATGCCATGTCGAAGTTGTGTGCGAATTAAATGGTTAATTTTCTGTTATCGTTCTTTGAAGAGCAAGCTAAGGCACCGGTCCCAACCTTCCTAAAATCATTAGCTGACGATATGGGGCGTCAGTACCCTTGGATTTAATAGATAGTGCTTCATGAGGTACGTGGCAAGCGATAAATAACAAATTATTCTATGAAATAAATTATAAAAATCTATTCACTATGTACATAACTTTGCTGTAATATCTCCTACTGTAACACTACATACAATTGAACGTCATTGTGAACCGAGTCAGAGCACAAAACGGTTTGTGTAATATTATCACAAATAGTCTTCCTGTAAACTGACACATCTTACGCTGTCACAGAAATAACATTATTCCTACTTTGTAATAGGTGTCTGCTTATAAAAGTCAAACATTAGAAAGACAGAGAGAAGAGCTCAAAAATATAATGTTAAGAGAAAATGCATTGTTTCCTTTTTTTCTACACACAACACTATCTAGTCCCAGAGTAAGCAGAGCTTGTACTATGGGTACTAGATAATGGATAAACATACGTATGACATATGATTGATTGAAACACCCACACCAAGGCAAACATTGATGTTCAAGCACATAATGGTTGAATTGAACAGCGACTTTCGGCGTAGCAGTCGTTTACACTTACGCCGACCTCAAATTATTCCGCATTGAAGTTATTTCTGAGTAATTACTATATGGCATAGATTTCACCTAGTACAGGCACTCATACCGACTTTATTACTTACCCCATAAGAACTATGTTGTAACCTTTAGTAACTGAACAAATGAAATTGTACTAACTACTCATTTGAGTAACTTAATCAACTGATAATCTGACTGGTATGTTGGTTTGTTGTTTAGTGTCCCTGAATGTTAAATTGGAGGTCGAGAGTTTGATTTCCACCCAGGACAAATCATTACACAGCACATGATGATTTTCGATATCCGTACTTTTTGAGAGCACAAGAGGCTGGCCCCAATCCACAAAGGCCGAACAGGTGTATTATATGGGGGAATCTGATGTAGCGGGATCCAGCAAAAATGTAGGCCGAATCCCAGAAAGTTGCTGTTAAGTATTCTAACCGCGATTCGCGAGGCTCTGCACCAATGAGAATTTGAGACACCACGGTGGTATTAGTGGTTAGACCCCGAACTCCCAAACGACCGGTGTAAGGTCAGTCACAGTCATACAAGCGAGTATTTAATTTATTACTAAACCATAAATTTTGAGATGGCTTTAAAAGGTTTCCCACCACCCACAAATCTTCGTCAAGGAATCATTCTGTGATCAGTAAAACAGCATGGATGACGTAGTGGCTCAAGCGATTATTAAGTTATTTTCTGCCGTTCGTTTCAGCAGTTTAGGCTCCGCGTTAACATGTCATGTCAGTGAGAACAACTTGTTATGTAGGTATATTAACCCTAGATAACTAAACTATGTAGTTTTACAGGAACATAATAACTAATCATTCGTCGAGCGGCCTACGCATTAAAAGACGTGATTATATTCAAAATTGTTTCTTTAAAATAGGAACTTGTTACATGGTACAATGGTATGAGTTAATAGGGATTAATTAAGATAAAAATATATGATAAATATTAATATAGGCAGTTGGTACACATGTTAACATTATGAGGGCCACAGATTGCTTTTTTAAATTTGACGTAATAGTGTTTAGTCATTTGGCGAGCTTTTGACGGACGTAAATAGCATATTTTGCGTACATTCGATGTAGACTGAACAGATTATCCTAAATTTGATAATTCACCTAAAATTTCCTGGATCATCGTTTTTATTTCCCGTCTCAAAGTCACTGTCTGTAATCTTTGCCATAGCCAGGGCTCCATGAGTTGGTCTCCCATCTTCATGACAAAATCTCGCCAAGATACAGGTTTATTTTTGTTTCTAACCTAATTAGAGACATTATAGCATAAATATTGATAGCTCACAGATTCAGTATATTATAGAAAATACATAATGGCCACCTTTTAGTCTTACTGTTTGTACTCATACTAGAGCACAGTGTGTTTGAGGTTTGAACATTATTAATATCTATGTTCTCACCTTGGGAGTTATCCGAGTCTATTATCTGAGTTCTTTGTCTTTTACTAGGTCGTATATGATCTTCATTAGAGTCCGATTATTTAGTAAAAAAATTAAATTCACTGTCTGTATCTTGATGTGCTTCCTCCAACAAATTATCCTCTGTTTCCGAAACAGACTGTTGAGATTCGTCTTCACACTTGCCATCCCCTTCTGAATGAATCCATTGGCTTTTTTTCTCGTATTGCCTTCTCAAATCCACCTAAAAGTATTATGTAATAAGAATAATAATAATATAATATAAGAAATAATTCGTGAAAATACGACAACAATTAAAAAAAAAAAATTATTGAAGGAAACGTATGTATTTAGTCACTACATCGTCGGCGCGTGCGCTCCCCGCGATCGGACGTGTAACGAAAACTTAGTGATTGTCGCGTGTAGTTATATACCTATATATTTAAATATGGTGCAATGTAATAAATGCAAACAGTTTATATCGAAGCAGGGTGATGTTGTAAAGTGCAAAGGTTCTTGTGAAAAGATGTTCCATAAGAAATGTGTCGGTAAAACATGGTCGAAAAAGGAAACGTGTGAGGATTGCCAGAGGCAGGAATCAAGTCCAATGCTTACTGACCCAAAGATTAGCCTCGATATTAACAATTCTTCCGCGGAGAGCGTCCTAGCAGAAGTAAATGCCAAACTAGAAATATTATACACCATGAAGAAGAAAATTGAGGAACTCACGGAGACCGTAGATTTTTATGCCGAGCAATATCAACAAATGTTTGAATTTAAACAAAGCGCAGAACGAAAAATTACAGCTATGGAACACAAAAACGTTTATTTGGAAAAGTACTGTAAATCGTTAGAAGAAAGAATAGTGATCCTGGAACATAAGGAAAAGGAAAAAAACATCGAACTCGGTGGGCTTGCCTGGCAGGAAGGAGAGGACGTATTGGGAACGGTGAAGAAAATCGCGAATATTCTGGAATTGGAATCAACCACTATAACGGAAATAAAGCGGGTAGGTGGAGAAAAGTTCAACGCTAACGAGAAGCGCGCGGTCCGGCCGCGCTCGGTCATCGTCTCGCTTGCTACCCGCGACGCCCGCGATAAGTGGCTAGCGAAGAGGAAAACGCGACTCACCAATAATGACATTTATGGCAACGGTGATAAGAACTACATTTTTATTAATGAGGACATGCCGAAACCAATGAAACAATTATTATGGGCTGCCAAAAATGAATTGAAATCACATTTTAAGTTCATTTGGGTGCAGGATGGTAAAATACTAATTCGCCGAGAAGATCCTAAGAATAGGAAAATCCAAGTTGTTAGAACGAATGATGACATATCGCGAATCAAGGCTGAATGTTCTACGAGTGGAGTGAAGAACTCAGCCCCCGTCCAAAGCAATCTTACTCGCTGATGCTTTACTTTTTTCTTACTTATTAGATGATAGATACATAACGTTCTCAGCACTAACATTCGACGATCAGATATCAACTATTAAATCTAATATAAACTATAAAAGATATTTAAATGTTGAGTCATGGAGTGCTGACATTCAAAATAAACAACATATTCTAAATATTGTTCATTTAAATATCTGTTCATTGCGTAAACATTTTGATGAGTTTACAGTGTTGATAAATAGCTGCTTATATAGGATTGATGTGATTATATTGACCGAGATAAATATACAAAAGAGTGAGCTACCGTTGTACCTACTGGATGAGTACGATACATACATCAATACGAGAGAAACACGGAGAGGAGGAGGAATACTCATATATATTAGAAAAATATATAAGTTTGAGTCGATCAATGTCAACACGAACACCTGTGAGACTGTACACGGACAGCTGATGAGAGACGGCTATAATCCAATACATATAATAGCTGTGTATAGACCGCCTCGAACGAACAAGCAAGGTTTCGTCGACGACTTGCAGCGGCTGCTGCGGGACATACCTTCAGCGTGTGATATTGTATTAATTGGCGATACGAACATTCACCTTCTAGGCGACAGTCTCGGAAGTGCAGCTACACGGTATAAAGATGTCATGAGTGAGTTAGGAATGCAGTGCGCGATAACCGATATCACTCGCGAAGTAGTGTTCAGTGGCGATGTTGTGCGGTCGTGCCTCGATCATGTGTGGGTTCGAACCCAGGTGGCCACTTCGTCGTATGTGTTGACGTGTTGTGTTTCGGATCATTATCTAATAGGTGTGCAAATGGAATGCGATAAGAGTAGTGCCCCGTGTAATAATAATAGTCGTACGATTATCAGTGACAGGTTGGTACAACAAAAACTGGATGATTACCCCTGGCAGGAGCTTATGAACTGTAAGTGTCCCTTGATATTATATGAGAAAATGTGTGGAGTTTTTGACAGAATCTATGATAGTTGTACAATAACATGTAATTATCGTAAAAAAAGAACAACTAAACCATGGATAAATAATAACTTAAAGGCCATGATTGAATGTCGTGATAAATTATTTCGCTTGTGGAAAAATAAACCGGATGATATGAATAGACGTCTAAAGTATACAAAATATAGAAATAAAGTAAACAAATGCATATTTTCCGCTAAAAATTCCTATAGACGAAATGAAATTGTCAAATGTGGGAAAGATATTAAAAAAATATGGGAAAAAATAAATGGGTGGACAGGGCAAAGAAAACTAGGCGTAGACGATATTATAAAAAAATACTTAGGAAAAACTGACTCATTAATAAATATTTGTAATAACTTTTCTACTACCTTCACTAAGGAAATCACTAATATTAAACATAATTGTGATGAAAAGTTTTTAAATAGATCTGATTATGTCAAAGAAAGCGATTTGTCAATGAGATATAAGAAAGCTAGCCCGCAATGTATTGCAAACATTATAGATAAGCTAAACTGCTCAAAATCACCTGGCATTGATAAAATTCGGGTACGAGATATTAAACTAATAAAAAATAAAATAAGCCCTATTATTGCCTTATTTGTAAATCTTTGTGTAGAAAAAGGAATTTATCCCCATATATTGAAAACCGCATTAATAAGGCCTATTTACAAACAGGGCTCGCATAAAGATTATACTAATTATAGGCCTATTGCCATATTATCTGTCATAAACAAAATTGTTGAAAAGTATGTAATAGGGCAAATAAGTAGCTTTGTTGAAAAATATAATATTTTAAATAGCGCGCAGCACGGCTTCAGGCGGGACCGCAGTACCACTACGGTGCTTGCGCACTTTGCGGACGCAATCAACTGCAGTCTGGGTGATAGGAAGCAGGTGGTGGTGGTCTACATTGATTTCAAAAAAGCTTTTGATACCCTGGGCCACCACCAGCTGCTTCAGGCCATGGATGAGTGCGGCATTCGAGGCCCAGTCAACCGGTGGTTAAAAGCCTATCTGACGGGGCGCACCATGCGGACTGCAGTTGGAGGCGTGATGGGTGATGCTGCAAATATCACATGTGGCGTCCCGACCGGCTCCGTCTTTGGTCCGGTGGGCTATATTATGCATGTAAATAGTATGTGTAATGTAGTCAAAAACTGTCAGATATATATGTATGCAGATGACACCTGTTTGATATACTCTGACCGGGAGTTAAGTGTCATAGAAAAAAATATACAAGATGATTTTAATAACATCATAAGGTGGGCTCACGATAATGGCATAATTATAAACATTAAAAAGACTAAATGTATGCATATATATTCACCATATAACAAAACAGTGACGCGTGTACCCCACATACTGGGACATGACTACGATTGTATACACAAAAAGAACAGCATGTGTACATGTGGGGAGCTTGAGGTGGTGAGAGAATACAGGTACTTAGGCTTGACTGTAGACATTTTCTTCACATGGCGAAAGCACGTAGAAGTCGTATGCGAAAAACTGAGATCAGTGCTTGTAAAATTCCACCACCTTAAGTTCTTTACAAATAGGGCCATTTTGTATACTGTCTATCATGCATTGGTGGACTCAATCGTGTCTTATGGACTAAGCTGTTATGGACGAACGTTTAAGTCTTATTTAGATAAAATTAAAATGTTGCAAATCAGATTTATGAAAACCTTAGTAGATAAAAATACAAAGAACGCATGTCGACCAAACTATGATAAATTATTCGCAGAATGTAAACTGTTGCCAATCCACGAAAAAGTGTTGCTGTCCATTGCCGTGGAACAGTATGATAGCGAGCTTTTTAAGAATGTAAAATGTCAACCGCGCTCGAATAGACGCGGTGTGCAATATATGATCCCTCGATGTAACAATTACTATGGCCAAAGGGCTAGAAAGTATATGGTACCATCTATTTATAATGAATTGTCAACCAACATAGTAAATGAAAGATTATCTAAAAATGTATTTAAACGAAAGTGCAGAGAATTTTATATGAACAGATTTATTAGAACAATAGTTGAATAGCTAATCTTGTAATAATAACATTGCACCTATACCTTAGTCTACTTATGAATTATACTATCATGTAATGTGTAAAAAGGGAGTGATCTTTCTGCCAACAAACTGCCATGCAGTTTGGCGGAGGATATATAAAAGTGAATATTGTAAACATTTTCTGGAAATAAACGTTATTATTATTATTATTATTACTATATTGTTATAATTTCATTAGAAATACATTCAAATAAGCATCATTCTAACTAATAATACAAATAATAATTCCACTAATAACCCTAAAATGAAAAAGTTAAGAAAATATTAATTAAATACCTTTGCAGAAAAGTTGCGTATTAACTAAACTTTCGTCGAGCGGGCGACCCGATGCGTGTAAGTAACTTCCTAATCGGCGTGTGCAGACAATTGCTGCACGTGCTACACTGTTTTTGACTATTATTAAGGTAAACGAATAGAGAAACGCGGTAGGTGCGGGGAAGTTTGCAAATCACTCGTTCGCACTAAGTGCGACAGTAGCGTAAAATTGGGGCTTCTGCATCACTTGCTCTCGCGTCGCCGCTCGAGCTGCGTGATACAGAAGCCCCAATTTTACAATCGAGGTCGATTCATATTAATGTGTTCTGCATAACTCAGAGTGCCCAGTAATACCATACTGTTATAGTTAACATAATTTTTTAAGTTTAGCAATTATTTAGTGATCAATGGTAGCGTTACTTTTAGTGAGTTTTTATTATGAATGTGTGTACCTAATGAATTCCTCACTCCATGTAATATCAATGTAATCATGTTATCAATTTAAAAAATAAATGGATATGTTAATGAGTCTAGGAAACTATTAAGTAAAATAAAACAATGTATATTATCAATTTAAAAAAAGTTTATTATCAATGCACCATTTTTTTAAACACAAAACATTTTTTAAAGCACATATTGAGTCATGATAAATACAATTGTACAAATCTTCAGAACACTTATAGCGATCATATAAACATAACAAATTAGGACAACTTTTATCTTCTAAATTAATTAAATTATTAGTATTTAAAATATCCTTCAACCATAACATTCTTTCAAGACCTTTAACGTAAATACACTTATCTTTTAAAACATCTGCAATTAAATATTGATAATTTGAGTAAGGTATAAATCCTTCACCTCAGTATATTTTTCTGTTACGTTCAATCCAGCAAACCTGCCGTCTTTCTGATTTAGTCAAATCGTAAAAAGGAAATGGTGGTTTGATTAAAAACACTTGTAGGTTTTTACTACACCATACAGCTATTTCTTTTAGTATAAATTCATTTGCTTCTATTTTAAAGCCTTGAACGTCAACAATGGCCGTCATGATAGCCTACGCACGATGTTGCTTAGAGGTTTGTATTCCACAATTCGGTACTGAGCTACTAAATTCAGCCACAACATTTATTTAATTTTTACATAAATATAAAGCATGCATACAAACATTGACTCATAACAATTACACATTTTTAAAAAGATAACATTTATTTATTTTTAGAAATACAACTAAACTTAAATAAAAACATTATCTTAAGACTACTCAGTATCACACAATTTCTTACTTATTTTTTTTATTAATATCTCTGTGATATCCATTACATCATCATAAGGCTCCTCAACCACATATTGTGCACTTAAGCAAGCCTCGTTTTTTTTTATTTTTGTCTACATAATCTAATTCACGAATATCTATTTTAATTAGAAGACGTCCTTGCTTAGGACGATTTCTTCGAACAATGTACGCATTTGCCGATGACGTTAATAAACTTTGGCGCTTTTTAGACGGTGACAATTTTTTTGACTGTGTAGAAAAGTTTGATTCAATGTATGTTATGCCATCGTCTTGAGTGGAGAAATATGGGCTAGTAACCTGTAAAAAAATAAATCACACATAAATATATAATAATGTGGACGCACACAATAAATGTTTATAAACATAAATACATTTTATGTAGTGCTTACCTGATCAGAGGATTTGTTCCGATGCTTTTCAAAACATTCATAATTTCCTTGAGAGTAAAAAAATGTCTTGTTTTTTAACTGTCTACCATTCTCTGCCAAAGCATTGTCCTGCAATATAATAACATAAAAAATATAAATGAAAAGTTCATAACTATATGAATTTAACTATGATAAAATAATATTTACTAACCTCTTGTATTTCTGTCTGGTCAACTTCGTCCAAAGGACTTGGGATTTGAGAATCAACATTATCAAATACAAATCTGTTAAGTCCTCCAATGTTGAGAATGCTGGGGCTGTATGACATGATTCTGAAAATAAAACTAAAGTAAGATATCTAACATACATACATACATACATATCGTCACGCCTTTTATCCCCGAAGGGGTAGGCAGAGGTGTATTTCTACACCCACTTTTCGCCAGATATACTTTAGTCCCACGTAATAAGGGGCGAGCCTATTGCCGTACCGGGCACATTGCCAGACTCCGTGCTGCTACTGAGAATTTCGTGACAGAAAAACCCAATAACACTGCCCGACCCAGGAATCGAACCCGGGACCTCCCGATCCCACGCACACATTAATTATGCCGCGAGACCAACGAGGCAGTCGTATAGCGTTTGATGTCGAGTTTTCCGTCTCTACGCAAAGATGGTATTTGCATCGTGTTATCCCTTAGTCGCCTCTTACGACACCCACGGGAAGATTGGGGGTGGTGACACTTGTATTCTATGCCGTCAACCACACGGCATTAAGATATCTAATTATTCATATAATAATATAATATAATATTGTAATAACTAATAACATTAAAAAAAAAACGTACTTACCAATAAAACTTGATTTCTCTGCTAGCAACAGGTCCTGTTTCGGCTGACTATGACAGCATAATGAAATAATAATAATAATAATAATAATTTATTGAATAAAAACTTAACCTAGTTACAATTTTTTGTGCGAAAGACATTTATATAATTGGCTAAGGTTTAAAATTAGTGCAACAGGGCTTAAACTAGGAAAAATCCTGTATTATAAGCCCTGTTACTTCCAGCGCCCATGATCGAGTTGCCTTAATTAACAAAACGAAAACAGATTGTAATTAAGTACTGTAAAAAATTAAATAAAAGAATGTAACAAATCCGTGCATGCAGAATACGTGTGTAGCTTAATAATGTATAAATGTGTAAGTGGTATATATGCCTGTGTGTGTGTGTGTGTGTGTTTGTGTGTACATGTGCAGGTGTGTGTGTGTGTGTGTGTGTCATCATGATTCAGCGCGCATAAAATGTTCTGTTTCATCGTACGTCCAGTCTCCGATTAGTTTCATCATTTTATCTTTCAGCTCTTTGGTCGTTAATTTTCGAGTATCTATGAGCCTATTTAACTTATTGTAAACAAATGTTTTTAGATAATTGGAAAAACGCATTGCAAATGTAGTCCTTACTTTGAACATAAGCAGTTTAAAAGTTCTTTTTTTGATCATTGTATCAAAGTCTGGGTGACTAATTGCTTCTCTATGAGCCATTAGTGCAATTTTGAGTATGAACAATCTTCTCACACTTAAAACTTCCGCCTCTTTAAAAACAAGAGATGTTGGGAAGCGGATAGATTGTGTCAACATCGTTTTTAAAACGGCACGTTGTGCTCTCTCTAAAGGAAGTAAATGTACAGAAGCAGTGCCACCCCAAGCCAAAATGCAATATGTCAATACAGATTGACATAACGATTGATAAACAGTTCTTAAAAGGGGGCCTGGGGCGACTTCTCTTAGATTTTTCATAGTGTAAATGACTTTTCGAATCCTAGCGGCCATTGCAGAGATATGCTCAGCAAAGTTCAATTTGTCATCTATCACGATGCCCAAGTACTTGACGCAATGGACTTTACGTAACAACTCACAGACACATGTATCACAATCTGCAGGTGATACACACGAGTGTATCCTCAACCTGAAATTGGTTGGTGGGGCTGATGCTGCAGTTTTGCGAAAGCAGAGATACGTTGTCTTGGTTGTATTTAACGTCAGCAAATTGTCATTAAGCCAAGCTGCTACACGTTCCAGGCCCGCCTCCACTGTATCACTCAACGCCATCTATGTACAATCGTGAAAAACTAGGACCGTGTCATCTGCGTAATTAATTATATGTGCATTATGAAGTGCCATAGATGACAAGTCGTTCAGATATATAAGGAAAAGGGTGGGGCCAAGCACGCTGCCTTGAGGTACACCAAAAACCACATCCTGAGGTTCGCTAACCAAGTCATTCACCCTCACACATTGTTTCCGGCCTGTGAGGTAGCTACGAAACCAGTTAAGGCAGATTCCCCTCACCCCAATGCACTCCAACTTCCTTAGTAAAATTTTTGCCGAGACTGTATCGAATGCGCGCGCTAAGTCAAGGAAAACGCCTGTGCAGGCTCTACCTCTGTCCAAGCAAGCAGCAACGGTTTCAGTCAATAGAGAAACTGCATGCTCGGTTGACCTACCCTGCCTGAATCCATATTGCTGCTGTGACAATAGTTGATTGGTCTCCAGAAATTTTACAAGCTGTTTATTAACGATCTTTTCTAAGATTTTAGAAAAGGTACATAGTAATGAGATTGGCCTGTAGTGGCTTGGAGAGTCGATCGCACCACCTTTGTGGATGGGTGTAATAGCAGCAATTTTCCAACACTCTGGAAAAGAACCCACAGCCAGACTGAGGTTAAAGATATGAGTTAAGGGCTCAATAATATGGGCTCTTAAGTTCTTCACCAGACTGCTTGAAATCCCATCCAGACCAGATGCTTTACCGTTTTTCAGCTGAAAGATTAAAGACTCCACCTCCGCTTGACTAGTTGGGTGAAGAAAAATAGAGTGCAGTGGCGTTGAAGGGACTCTCACTTTGGAAGCCAAGGAATCTTGCGATTCGTTGTGTTTGCTCAGTATGTTATTAGCTAGTTGTTGTCCTATTGTGGCGAAATAGTTGTTGCAGTAATTCAGTGAGGCAGTTGGGTTGTCTTTGATTTGGCACAAAATATCTGAATCGTTTTTGTTTGCGACTGGTATATGTGTAATCTTTTTTATAGCAGCCCAAAGCATTTTGGGATTATTTTTGTTACAATTTATTTGGGAGGTATCATATTGCAATTTTAATTTTCGAAGTAAGTTGCGATAGAAATTTCTGTAACGTTTATATATTAATTTCTTTGTAATATTATCTGGATGTTTGCGTGCGTCTAAGTGAAGTTTATCCCTATGTCTCGAACATCTGAGGAGTCCAGGAGTCATCCAGGGCTCCATAATACATTTATTGCGACCTAACATAACAAAGTGCGAGTGCCTATTTATAATTGAGGTCAGCTTGGAGCTAAAAACAGTGGCAGCCTTTGTTGGACATGTTTCTCCAAATATTTCAAGCCAATGTTCATTTGCCAATTCAGCGCTAATTGCATGTAAGTCCGGTTTAAGTATTTTCTTTTTCCTTTGTCGTCCAATGGCTCGTTTGGTTCCTACACCCACCATAACTAGATCGTGGTCTGTCACTGATGAGTTGCATACAACTGACTCAATTTTATGTCTAGAGGATATGAAAATATGATCTAAACATGCTGAATTACGGGTTGGACTATTTATAACCGACAGAAATCCTAATTCAGCCATCAAGTAAAGGTATTCCGAGCATGACTCACTTTTACCTATATCTATATTAATATCCCCAGTGATGACACGACACGGACTTCCCGGCATGCCGGCTATGACCGACTCGAGAGAATGTAGAAAGTCATTTGTGTTTCTATGGGAAGGCGACCGGTATATACCGAGCAGTGTAACCAGTCCACGTATATGAAGTTGTAGGCAATCCGTGTCAGCTATATCAGGTTCAGATATTATTGGGTTATAACATATCTTCGTGTATATAACTACCCCGCTGGCTTGGTTTAAGTGTTTGGTCGTTGCGAAAGAAGAGTAGCCGTCTATTTGACCGATGTTAGTATTATCACCTAGCCAACATTCTGTTAGTACGAGGATATCGAACGGAATGTTTAAACGTTTTAAAATAACTAAGAAGCTGTTTAAATTACGATTCAGACTTCTGATGTTACATGTTAGTATTTTAAGTTGGTACTTAGATATAATTTGGCCACAGTGCTCAACAATATCCTTTTTGTGGCATGTTACAGACAAAGAATTGTCTATGTCATCTAGGAGATCTTCTGAGGCCATTAATATAAACAAAATGAAATAACGTTTAGATGCAGTGTATTAAATTTATTATCAAACGTTAGGTATTTAAACTGGGTAGATTTGTGTAGGACCATTAGTAGTATCGCAACTTGACCCTTTGTACTCTTTTGACACGCTAAATAATAAATAAAACAGAAACATTTTAAAGTTGACGGTAACCGAAAATCAGAAGTACGTGAATGAGTTATATCTGATATGTTTGAGACCTGAGTGTGATAAAATTTATGAAATTTGGTGAGGACTGTTTGCTTAACTGTATAAATATGTTTAAATGAGTGTAATGTGTGCATCGTGTGTGTATAAGTGACAGTATGTATGAATATTGTAAACAAAGATCTATGCGTATAATAATGTTTGACATATATGTTAGAAAATAAATACTTGCCAATACATTTTAGGTATAATTTATAACAACTGATACTAAATGTTCTATTTCTTAATATTAAAAGAAGAATAGACATTACGGTTGCTAGTCATTCAGATAATTTAAGTTTATCTAATTGATTATGTGACTTTATAAGTATTTGTTTAGCGCCTATTGCCTTTCTGAGATATATATTTCCATTTGTTGTCCAGCAAAATACGTAATTATAGGATTTAGCAAAATCTCTCGCTAGAAAGTATAATCGCCTGGCCTTAGGAGTCAGGTTATCTGATACATATATAGGTTTTGGGTCGATTTCAACCCCTAAGCAGGACGTGTTCAATGGATTTGTCTTACTATTAGTATTAAACTTTCTTACGCCGCTGATGAGTTTAGACTTTAACAACGGTGTGGCAATGTCCGCAATTACTGTGCCTGTAGAACCTTTAGAAGGCAGCCGGTATACGTCGCGCACATCTGACGATGACAAATTAACGTTTACCGCTTGAGACACGCCGATTACCATGCTGATGATGTCCTCTTTTGTTTCTTCTGGTTTCTTGGGTAGGTTCTTTATCTCAAGTTTTGTGAGGCGTGATATTCGCTGTAGCTCTTCAATATTCTCGTCCAACGTCTGGATCTGCATGTGATGATCTTTGTGCAGTTGATCAAAGCTTTGACATTTGGCGCTCAGGTCATCGTATTTTGCGGAAAGAAAGTCTAACGATTTCTCAAAGTCTGTGTTCAGATTTTTTATTTCCGTGTTAATCTTTCGTATTTCTGAATTTATATCAGAATAATATTTTTTCATCTCTGCGATTTCTGTTATTAATTTGGTCATAGAATTATCTTGCTCTTTTCTCCATGAATCAAACAAATCTGCAAGCATGGCCCTCATTTCTTCTTTAAACAGAGAGAAACGGTCATCCAGATCCTCTTTATCCGGCTGTTTACGTCTGATACGTTTGGATACATTACTTGACTCATTGCTGGTAGATTTTGTAACATCTTGCTCTGATCTATGGGCCTCTTTCAGTTGCGTATTCGTTTTATCCATAGTTAACAATATGAATACTATAATAATATGCGGCAGCTATTAAGCGTAGCAGACACTTGCCGATAGCGCGAGGCGAGCGTCGCTGTCGCGCCGAGCGAAGCGGTGAAAGGTGTGTAGCCGTTGTCGTCGTTGGTGGGGATTGTTTCGTAGCCGTAGCGCGCGCTCCACGTAATTACTAATTTTGCGACACCGTAGCACTGTCTCCGTGGCGCGATGCGTAAGGTGGTGGGACACAACAAAGCCGCGCTGTGTGTCTCGAGTTCGAGCCCAAGCAACCACGTTCACCAATCACTTTAACAAAGTCACTGTTTGTGATAAGTAGTAACTTAAACACACTATTTATCTCACTCTCGGACCGCCTAGTGGGCAGGTCCAACCGATATAAAGTCCACAGGAGTAAGCAGGATTCGATTATTTAGGTCAACTACCAATCACAGAATTTAAAAAGCCAATATTGGCTAGCAAACCGCTACGCGTCAGGTCTGTACGATCGCCGGCGTTGAAAAAAAAAAAGAATTTTAAATCTGTATGATATTCAATACCAAATTAAATCAATTATTAAAAATATAATATTGTAATACGAGAATACAAAATTCCTAACTTTCTAGACCTGTTCAAACATGTTAAATGCTTTTATTTATACTTTATGATATGTATATCTAATTTAGTGTTAAAGTTATAGCTACCTATAAATATGCGTGTTAGACATTCATTACAGTAATTGTCAAAATGAAGTTGATCAAGCAACCCATATCTTTGAAAATTAATAATATAGATTTAAATGAAACTTCTCACCAGATCAGACATAGTCCTTTATTACCGAATACGATTCGATGTATAATGTGCGGTCCATCGAACTGTGGTAAAACAAACGTTATGATTAGTTTGTTGTTACATGAAAATGGTCTAAAATTTAAAAATCTTTATCTTTATTCCAAAACTTCATTTCAACCAAAGTATCGTTTCTTAAGTGAAGTATTAGGAAGAGTCTCGCAGATTAACTTCTACAAATTTAGCGATGATAAAGAGGTAATTTCTCCGAGTGAAGCTTTAACAAATTCTGTGTTTATTTTTGATGATGTTGCGTGTGAAAATCAAGTTAATATTCGCAATTATTTTTGTATGGGTAGACATAAACAAATAGATTGTTTCTATTTATCTCAAACCTATTCCAAAATTCCAAAACAACTGTTGCGTGACAATGTGAATTTCCTTATTATATTCAAACAAGATGATGTGAATTTAAAACATATTTATGAAGAGCATGTTACTTCTGATTGACAGTGGAAAGAGTTTAGAAATATTTGTCAAACTGTTTGGAGTAAACCTTATAATTTTCTACTTATTAATAAAGAATCGTCATTAAATAATGGAAGGTACAGACAGAACTTTGATATGTTTTTTAAATTTGACTGACTGTTTATATGTATATATATATAAGTAATTAACATGGCAAATCAAATTCAGTATAATTTGTTCTTTAGCTGAATACAGTTGTTAATAAGTATAACATGGAGAAAAATATTAAGGCGCTGTTATACCTCAGAAGCCGTGAAACACCTAATTTTTCGTCGCGCATCTAGCCATAACGGTACATATTACAAACTAGCAAAAATTAGAGCTTTAAGTCAAAAGTCTGAACAAAAGACTTTTGAAAGAATTTTTCATGTACGTAAAATAGAATCACGGTAAAAAAATCACAAAATCGAGGCAGAAAATAATCTTTCGTCTCACTGTTTGCAATATTTTGATCGTAAGCTGTCATATCTTTTTTGATAATATTGTAGAAAATCTAATGAACTAAAGAATTACCCTATTTATTTTCATATTATACGTGTATATTTTGTAAAATTAAATAAAATCTGCCAAACGTCTATGATTTTGACGCTCGGTAGATCCCATCAATATCAAACGCTTCGGCAATTTAAACCTTATTAGCATAAGCGGTGTACTGAGTGTCAGTTGCTAGTTTACGCCCCGCCCAGACCTCATCATTCGGCTATGAGCCCTGTGAGAGATAGGTCATGTCGCTTGCGTCTCCGCTGCACGAAATTTTACGTAAACCTGTTTGTTATTATAATACGCCGATTTGAGATCGTAATTTCATGTTTTATGTTATAGACTGAATACTTTGAATCAAATAGGCTTTTCATGTAACTATGGGCACATATAATTAGGACCTAAGTTTATACTCTTGTTGCGTTTAATGTGTTATTGTTTCTGTGCTTATAAATATATAATTAGAAGAATAAAATATGGATAATTAGAGAAATGAAGTTCTACGAAGGATTTGTACAAGAAAGCGTCGTAATAAAATAGAAATTCATCCATGGCCAAGTGATTATGAAATATGTAACATTTTTACACCAATTATTTTCATAAGAGTCTTTTATGACTAACTATGTTACTTATATGTTATGATTATGCATAATATAATTATATAAATTATTCTCACAATACATAGCTGCCACAGTTTTCAATTTTTGAAAGAGTAATAACATAAAATCGAATCATTTTATGTACCTACCTATATTTCAAATTCATTAGCTTGTCAGAGCGCCTGGAACGCTAAGATGCCGCCACGGCGAACAATAATGATGACAGCGCTAATATGGCGCTCCGCAATCCGCACACAAGCGGTAACGAATGTTGTATTATTGTGTTTTGAACATAAACCTTTTTAGGTACATCGGGTAAAACTTTGATTATTCATAAACTATTAGGTATGTCTCAGTACATCTAATCTCTTTTTAATTTCAAAATCAATCATTTATAAGTAAGAAGGTAACTTCTCTGTTTGCTATAACACAAGATATAGGATATTTTTAATAATAAAGTACGTAACTAATTATCATTATTGTAATTACAGTGAAGTTAAAGATAACAGTTCTGCAACGTCTTACACACATTTGACTTCAGTCATTCCTAACACGATCTGTTCAAGAGCTAGCCAAGAAATGCCAAACAATTTTTGTAACAAATTTGACTCAAATTCCGTAGTGATAAGCAAAAATTACAAGAGGGATAGCAGTGACTGGTTCAAATTGCGTAAGAATATGTTGACAGATTGAAATTTTTGTATAGTGGTAAAAAGAAGAGATAACAGCAGTAAAGCCAACTTAGTAAAAAATATTTTGTACAAATAAAATATTTGCAATGTAAAATCAGTTGCGCATGGAATCTAAAATGAACAACTGGCTTTGCAACAACTGGCGAAGCAAGAAAATGTAACAATCGAGCCTTGTGGATTATTCGATTATTGGTGCCACGCCAGATGGATTAATAGGTCCAAACACGATTGTGGAAATTTAATGTTCTAAAGTTGCCTATAAAAATGGCCTGGAGAAAAGTATAAGAGCAAATAAAATACAAATATGGAAACATGATAAAAAAGTGAACTGACTAGTCTAAACAAATATTGTAATTGTTATTACCAAATTCAGGGGCAACGCCACGTTACACGCAATCAAAAGTGTTTATTTGCTGTGTGGAGTGGCGAAAGTATACCACTAAAAAAAGAAATTATAGAAAGAGATGATGTTTTCTGGGAGAAGCTTGTGGCGTTTTATATGAATTGGCAGTTGCCTGAAATTGTTGATTCTCGTCAAGCTCAAGGGATGGCATTGCGAGATCACGGAGAGGAAAATGTTTCATCAGTGCTTGAAATTTCTACAATACCAAGCCGTAAAAGGAAAGTAAATGAAACTGTGCCTCGTGAACAATAGCAAATAATAAGTATTGAAGCCTTATGACCTCACACACTGCTTTTAACATTCGATGAGAATAAAGAAAACCTGCCGGGTTGTAGC
The DNA here is from genome assembly GCA_944739405.2 of Euclidia mi. Lineage (NCBI taxonomy): Eukaryota > Metazoa > Arthropoda > Insecta > Lepidoptera > Erebidae > Euclidia > Euclidia mi. The sequence continues at coordinate 59,673,318 of OX123197.2, read as the reverse complement.
AGACAGCTAACTTTTGATGAGCTGTAAACTCTGTATTTCGTTAATAAATTATAAATGAATATAAATAAATATCTTTTAATATTTATTTTCTTTTAAACAACACATATTTGAAGCGAAAGAATTTTTTTATATTTTTCCATAAAAACATGTATGACGAGAGCTAACGAAAAAGCAGTAACTCAAATTCTAATTCTATAATTTTCTAAGCGACATAGCAGTATCTCATGAATAAGGTATATCCACATATATTTTTGATGTTTCATCTATTTTGAAAAATAATAATGGGCTAAGTTTCGAAACGAGTCGCCTGAATTTGAGGGTATTGGGGGCTTAAGGTAGTTCGTTTTAATCCCCTAAAAGTAATTTTGGCTGCCGGAGGTGCGTCTAAATATTTTTAAACAATTTCCAAAATTTCATAAATACTTCGGCAATTATGCAAAACGGAACATAGTTTTTATACTCTAGTACAGTTTTACAAATGTAATTTTTAGGTTTTATGTGAAAAACGTGAAACGAAATGCAAAACTGCCATCTTGGAATGATCATATTGACAGCTAATGTGAAATTTGTGCGTCATTGCTTTCGAGTGCCTTGGGTTAAGTGCGACTGTAATAAGTAAATAAAAAGGTTTTGTTAGGTTCTCTTTTGACCCTTTATCCGAAAATAGGAGCCCTTCGCAGGGCTCCGACAACCTTAGTTTATTAAACTAGTGTGATGAATGTGGAAGTTGGCAGTGCCATACACACCGATGTTTGGAGATTTTTTTTTTCAGAGGAAACCAAGTATTTCCGGCAAGTGAAAATGGTGAGGGGGGTTTCAAGACCTCCCCTGCTCCCTCTCCAATCACTCACAACCCCTAAAAACGGCGACGTATTTCGAAACCTTTGCCATAATAATTATACCTATAATAACAATAAACATCCATAAATAAATAAAAGAAATCAACTTTTACTAAACTTCAATTATCTCGTAACTCGCTTTTGTTGAGATACGGCTTTTGCGCTTAGTAGAGCAGTATTGTGTTTTTTAGGGTACCGTAGCCAAAAATTGTAAAAACGGAACCCTTATAGATTCGCAATGTCTGTCTGTCTGTCCGCCCGTATGTCACAGCCAATTTATTGCAAAACAGATTTGAAAACTGACAGGAATGGAATTAGATGTAGGTATTCTATGAACTGCTTCACTATTTTTATACAAAAACAAAACAAACATAATAATGGCCTCTCCATACATGGAACTGACTTAATTATTTTTATCATCTTACGGCACGTATGTATTTACCTACTTTCGTCAACATTTAATACCTATAACGTCTAATGTAAACCAGTTTTGCTCATGGCTGCACTGAGAACAAAAATTGCGCTATGCCTATATTGTACAAACAGATTGATGTATGTAATATAAATTTTAATATCAGTACGAGTATCTCAATTCAATATGCTAAATCGTTTTGCTTGCGATTTTGAAATATTGGAATACGGATGTCGCCAGAATACGGCCGCACGCGACGAGAATGAAGGGGGGCGCCCCGCAGTAGACGGAGCTAAGCTCCCTTCACCTCCCCTGCTTCACCCCCTCATTTACCAAAACAGTCGCTTAGGACAGCGCCTTAAAATAGAATTAATGAAGTCTGTAGACTCCATAAAGAATAAAATAAAACAAATGAAAAACCAGGAACACTCTACGAACTTATCACTTGAAAAAATGTTAAAACCTGTCACAGATCCCCTTAAAACTCTAGTTGATTCAAATAAAACATTAGGAAAAATACAAAATTTTGAGAATACACACTCTAATTTTGAAGACGTGGAATTAGGTGACATTAATACTAGCTCATCTACTAAGTTTGAAGAATGCTATGACCCAGAACTGAATTCTGTACTGAACGTTAAAAAGCCTCCCCAGACGGAATTACCGGATGATTTAGAAATATCATTAGAGGGTCGTGATATCCATGATATTTATGACCTAAACATACCATTTGGAATAAGGAGTGAAAACAAAAAAATATTAATGGGTAATTCAATAGTTTCGTTTTCTAAAATAGATAGTGCAAATAATGATAATACCATTTTAATTAAAGTTGGTGACAAAAGCTTCAATTTAACCCCTGGTTTAAAAGAACTTTTACTTCGAAGAAAACCTGATTTGAAACAAATATCGAGCAAAGATAAACTTGTCTATAAAGATATGTTGCATTATACAAATGCACATAAGAGAGATTTCATTCCTAATGGGCAAATAAGAGGCGATAAAGGTATAAAATATCGTGAAATAATCAAACCATTGTTTTCTGAATCGTCAAACAATAATATTGTCACTAAATTTGGAGGAAGCTTACCAACGTTAAAGAAATACAAAAATAGCACTGACTTGGTATATTGGGACGATCCTAACGAACTGGTTGAAAGATTGAAACTATTAATTGCTTCCCGAGATGCTGGTAATACAAATCATGATAATGAAATTTTATCAATAATCGAAGAGTTAAAAGAAGCTGACATAATTAAATAATAAATAGTCCTAATAATATGCTTTTTATTCAGTATTATAGCAGAATTCGAGACAAACATACCTACTGAGTTGTGAACATGAGCAAAGCTGACGTGGTAAACGAAATTCATAAAAATGCGAGAGTGAACTATCCGCGAAGACATGTTGTAATGAGAGATATAGATGAATTGTGGCAAGCAGACTTAATTGATTTGCAATCAATTTTAAAAGAAAATAAAAATTATAGATATATTCTTACCGTTATTGATTCATTTTCGAAATATGCTTGGGCCTTTCCTATGAGAAGTAAAAGCAAAGAAGATGTGTATAACTCTTTCAAAACTTTGTTGGATAAAGGGCGTGTTCCTAAAAATCTGCAAACCGATAATGGAACAGAATTTTATAATAACAAATTTCAGAAGCTTATGAAATCGTTTCATATTAACCATTATTCAACCTTCTCAACAAAAAAAGCTTCAATAGTCGAACGATTTATCAGAACATTGAAATCTAAAATCTATAAGGAATTTAGTTTAAAAGGCAATTACAATTGTGTAAATAATACCCTCAATGATGTTATTTACAAATACAATCACACTCACCATCGCACTATTAATGAAATCCCTGCTAATGTGAACAATATGAATAAAAAACTGATATTAGAAAGGTATTTAAAGTTGCCAAAAAATGATAATTTAAAAAGCAAGTACAAAGTAGGTGATTATGTGCGTATCAGTAAATACAAAGGTACATTTGAAAAAGGTTATACTCCCAACTGGTCAACAGAAATATTTAAAATTCGTAAAATACAAAATACAACTCCTATAACTTACTTAATTGAAGACACTATCAGAGGTCTGCCTATTTTAGGAGCATTTTATTCACAAGAACTTCAAAAAACAAAACATCCCAATATATATCTAGTCGAGAAAGTTCTTAGAAGAAAAAGTAACAGGGTTTTAGTAAAATGGTTAGGTTTGTCTTCAGCTGAAAGCAGTTGGATTGATAAATCGAATGTAATATTATAAATAAAATAACGTTAACAAACTCGAATCACATAACTATTTATTAAAGTATTCAAACCGAAATCATCAGTCTTATAATGTGTTTTGGAGAGAGTAGTCTTCTCAATTGGCTTATTAATAATTTACCATTTGAATTACACTTACCAGGATATAATTACTGTGGCCCAGGTACTAAATTAATAAAAAAACTAACAAAAGGAGATAACGGCGTAAATAAGTTGGACGAATACTGCAAAGATCACGATATTGCATATCACAAGTCATCAAACTTAAAGGATCGATATAAGGCTGATTTAATTTTGTTAAAAATGGCGAAAGAGCGAGCGGTTGCTTCCGATGCCAGTATAGCTGAAAAACTCGCGGCACGCTTAGTAAGTAAGGCTATGTCAGCAAAAATTAAAACTGGTTCTGGTTTGGACAAAAAGCCTTCTCCAAAAATTACACCTGGAAAAGGGTTAAAAAGTAAATTAAAATCTGTTATTACAAAAGCAAAAAGGCATATCAAAAAATTAAAACCTAAGAGCAAGAAAATGGCAATAGAATTAGCTATTGCCGCTACTAGAGAATTGGCTGATGATTCATCGATTAAGCTCCCTCGCGTTATTCCTATTCCAAAAACTGGGGGAGTATTACCTTTGATTCCTATTTTTGCGGGATTATCAGCTGCGGGAGCTTTAGCAGGCGGTGCAGCTGGTATTGCTAAAACCATAAATGAATTCAAAATGGCTAAAAAGCTGTATGAAGAATCGAGAAGACATAATGAAAAAATGGAAGCTCTATGTATTGGGAAAGGACTACACCTTAAACCACATAAAGGCGGCCTTGGAATTTTCGTATCAAAAGAAAAAAAACTAAGATATCGGCTACCCAAACGGGCCTTAACTAACTTTGACATTTTAAAGTACGGGAATAGAATTCCTTATTTTAGAGGTGTCTTTATGAGAGATGAGCTCCCTAAATGTCCTTATAAAAAAGAATATGGGGTTATTAATTTGGATAGTTCAAAAAATCCTGGTTCTCATTGGGTAGCCTATGCAAAATATAATGATTATGTTGAGTATTTTGACAGTTATGGAAATCTTAAACCTCCGAAGGAATTTATAAAATATGTAGGTTCTAACATTCAATATAATTATGAAAATATACAACGTGATATTTTCATAATTATATTGAATGTTAGAAAGTGTTCCAAAGGGATCTGTCTGTTGGGCAGAGTCAGCTGACAAAGCTGAAGACGGAGGATGGCAGAATCGTACCGTCCAAGCCTGAGCTCTTGGAGGAGATCGAAAGGTTCTATGGACAGCTATACACGACAACGCAACAACCCGCAAGCACTCCAGCGTCAGACCCTAGAGCTGGATTGACCCGACACTATACCGAAGATATCCTGGACGTCAGCATGCACGAGATTAGTGTGGCTCTCAAATAGCTTAAAAACAACAAGGCGCCGGGTGATGACGGAATTACGAGTGAGCTTCTGAAGGCCGGCGGTGCACCCGCTAGAAAAGCCCTCCGGAAGCTATTTAATTCCGTCATTCTCGAGGGTAAAACGCCACAGGCGTGGCACAGAGGTGTGGTGGTGCTTTTCTTTAAGAAAGGGGATAAAACCCTCTTGAAGAACTACAGACCCATCACACTTCTGAGCCACGTCTACAAGCTGTTTTCGAGGGTCATCACGAATCGTCTCGAGAGCAAGCTAGACGACTTCCATCCTCCCGAACAAGCCGGTTTCCGTAAAGGCTATAGTACCATAGACCACATACATACGCTGCGGCAGGTTATACAGAAGTCCGAGGAGTATAACCAGCCCCTATGCTTGGCGTTTGTGGACTATGAGAAAGCCTTCGATTCGATCGAAACCTGGGCGGTGCTACAGTCTCTCCAACGGTGCCGGATTGACTACCGATATATCGAAGTGCTGAAGTGTTTGTATGAAAACGCCACTATGTCAGTCCGCCTCCAGGACCAGAGTTCGAAACCTATTCAACTCCAGCGAGGGGTGAGACAGGGGGATGTCATATCCCCGAAACTGTTTACCACTGCGCTGGAGGATGTTTTCAAGCTTCTGGACTGGAATGGACTCGGCATCAACATCAACGGCGAGTACATCACTCACCTTCGATTCGCAGACGATATCGTAGTCATGGCTGAGACCATGGAAGACCTAGGCACAATGCTCGATGGCTTCTGTAGAGTCTCCCAACAAGTAGGTCTTAAGATGAACATGGACAAGACGAAAATCATGTCGAACGTCCATGTTGTACCTGCTCCTATTCAGGTTGGGAACTCTACGCTCGAAGTTGTCGACAAGTATATCTACCTGGGACAAGTAGTCCAATTAGGTAGGTCCAACTTCGAGAAGGAGGTCAATCATCGAATCCAACTCGGTTGGGCAGCGTTCGGGAAGTTACGACATATCTTCTCGCCCGATATCCCGCAGTGTCTCAAGACGAAAGTCTTTGACCAGTGTGTGTTGCCAGTGATGACTTACGGATCAGAAACGTGGTCGCTCACTATGGGCCTTATCAGAAGGCTCAAGGTCACTCAGAGGGCGATGGAGAGAGCTATGCTTGGAGTTTCCCTGCGAGATCGAATCAGAAATGAGGAGATCCGCAGTAGAACCAAAGTCGCCGACATAGCTCTCCGGGTAGCCAAGCTGAAGTGGCAGTGGGCAGGGCACATAGCTCGAAGGACCGATGGCCGTTGGGGCAGAAAGGTTCTGGAGTGGCGGCCACGTACCGGACGACGCAGCAGAGGTAGGCCCCCCGCAAGGTGGACCGACGATCTTGTCCAGATCGCGGGAGGAGGTTGGATGCGGGCGGCTCAAGACCGGTCTGTGTGGAGAACCTTGGGGGAGGCCTATGTCCAGCAGTGGACGTCGTTTGGCTGATATGATGATACGACGTGATCCCCTTCAATTGTGGACATTTATGTTTAAATTTCTTAAAGAATTTTTGGTATAATCATGAAATAAAATAAAAAGGATCATCTAAAAGAGTTTAGTATGCAAGCATGTCTACTACGGTTACCATCTCTGGAAATAAATCGGAACTGATTTCGTATTTTCAACCACCTCTTCATTTATCTGATCAGTACGAGTGTGGTTTACTATACTTTTCAGTATTAAAAACAAGACCGAATGTGCCCGTTAATAACAGCAGTTTAACAGCTGTTATCAGAATTGAATGTGGTCTTGTACACAGTTCATACTGCAACGGATTACCGACTCATTTTATTCATGAATTTATATCTGATACTGCTCCAAGTCACGGCTACATAGAAATACCTCAGAACGTTATTTACTTTCCAGTTAACAAAAATATAATTTCATCCATATCTGTTAGGATTGTAGATCAGTTTGGTTACCGTATTGACTTTGGTGAAGAAAATATTCAATTACGTCTTCATTTAAGAAAAGCAAAATGATAGTATATTATAAAAACCCTTCAGTGAAAATAAAACGTCATATTCCGTCAACAACCATAAAGGTGCACAGACGTAAGAAAAACGTGAAGAAATTGACTAAATCAAATAAAGATTTTCTTAAAGCTTTAGGGTTTAAAGTATGAGTATACTACAGATTACCGACTTACCACACTTTGATAGTTCGATCGAAAGTTATGAAATCCATTCATACAATCCCTACAATAACAGTTTTAGAGAAAACGATGAAATCAGAATCCCCATACACCAGCAAGATATATACGTGCTACCATCAGCCAGTTCCATCTACATCGAAGGTCAAGCAAAGCTGTTCGGTAAGGATGGGCATCAGATCAAGAAAGCTGTTACGTTTACTAATAACCTTGTTATGTACTTGTTCCAAGACATCAGGTACGAAATGAATGGAATTGAAATAGACCGTTTAAAAAATTCTGGAATAACATCAACAATAAAGTCATACATCTCATTTAATGAAGCAGAAAGTAAAGTTTCTGCATTATGGGGTTGGAATTTAAACGGTTTCCAAAGTGATGGACATTTTAGCGTTGTGGTGCCCTTAAATAAGATTTTAGGGTTTGCAGAGGATTACAATAAAATTGTGATAAATTGTAAACACGAACTTATATTGAATAGGAGTAATTCTAACTTAAATAGTATTATTCTTACTGATGAAGTCGTTCAGCTTCAAATAGATATACAGAGAATTCAATGGAGAGTACCACATATAAAAGTTTCCGATCGAGAACGTTTAATAGTTTAAAATCACTTAGAAAGAGATAAACCTATTTAGATGGCCTTTAGAAATTGGGATTTATATGAGTATCCTTTACTACCTAAAACCACAAAGCATTCTTGGTCAGTAAAGACTGCTTCTCAATTAGAAAAGCCTCGGTATGTCATTTTTTGCTTGCAAACTAATAGAAAAAATAATAGAACTAAAGACAGTTCGGTATTTGATCATTGTGAGGTGACAAATGTTACGCTCTTTTTAAATTCGCAATATTATCCTTATGAGCCTTTATCTTTAAAGTTTTGTGAGAACAAATAAAGCATATTATATGAAATGTATGTGAAATTTCGCCAGTCGTATTACAACTCTCCGGTAGAACCGTTGCTTGATCTGCAGGATTTCAAAGAAAAGGAATTTGAATGTTCAACACAAATACCAGATAAGACAACTGCATACTGTTTGATTATAAACGACCGACTTGTGGAATACAAACCTCTGAGCAACATCGTGCGTAGATTATCATGACTGCTATTGTAGACATCCAAGGCTTTAAAACAGAAGCAAATGAATTTATAATAAAAGAAATTGCTATATGGTGTAATCAAAGCCTGCAAGTGTTTTTAATCAAACCGCCATTTCCTTTTTACGATTTGACCAAATCGGAAAGACAACAAGTTTGCTGGATTGAGCGTAATAGAAAAATATACTGGAGCGAAGGATTTATACCTTACTCAAATTATCAATATTTAGTTTTAGATATCTTAAAAGATAAGTCTGTTTTCGTTAAAGGTCTTGAAAAAGTGTCATGGTTGAAAAATATTTTAAATAGTGTTAATGTAATTAATTTAGAAGATAAAGGTTGTCCTAATTTGTTAACCCTATATGATCGCTATAAATATTCCGGAGATTTGTACAATTGTATCTATCATGACTCAATATGTGCATTAAAAAATGTTATGTGCTTAAAAAAATGGTGCTTTGATAATAAACTTTTTTAAAAAGATACAATATGGATTGTTTCATTTTACTGAATCGTTTCCTATACTCACTAACATACCCATTTAGTTTTAATATATACTATGATTGGAATATTACATGAATTGATACACATTCATAAGTACAATAAAAAACTCAGCAAAGAGAACAGTTACATTGGTCACTAAGACAAGGAGATAAATTCCTAACCTGAAAACCTTAGAATAGGTGTTATTATTCTAAGCTAAAAACATAATGTTAATAATCTATATCGTGAATAAAACGGATCGCAGATAACAAAATTAGGTATTATTGGAGGCGTCTGCGTCGCGAAACGAGCGAAGCGAGTTGAGTGACGCAGAAGTCAGAACACATTTATATTAATCGATCGAACACTACACGTGCAGTCAATCTGCTTTATCTCGATACGTCCGCATCACTTGGAATCCGAGTGACCGTGGGTTCAAGTTCCATGTAGACGAAGTCAGAGCTAGTTGTGGATAAAACAATTATATAATTCATAAGTACATACATTCATAGTCTTATGCCTGTAACCCTGAAGAGGTAGGCAAAGGTGTATTACTACACCCACTTTTCGCCAGATATATTTAAGTCCCACGTAATAGGGAGGCGAGCCTATTGCCGTACCGGGCACATTTCTAGACTTCATGCTGTTACTGAGAATTTCCTAACAGAAAAACCCAATAACACTTTGGCCGACCCGGGAATCGAACCCGGGAGCCACCCGATCCTACTTTCAACATTGTTAAGATTTTGCATTCATTCATTAAAATTATCAACGAGCTGTGCAAAGATAACAGTATGTACCTACCTACATATAAATTATTATGAATGCATCGCTGTGCCTGAGCCGCACTGAGCGCGTCGAACGAACTTGAGAATGTTGTTTATATTATGTCATCCCAAGTAAAAACATTGTTACTATGCTACCAGTATTACGATGCATCGATGAATGAAATAATATTATACTTCTAATGCCAACCGTCCGTATCGCAGATCATGTTAGTAGTGTGATTTTTGGGGCGCTCTGCATTGCGAACGGAGCGAAGCGAGGTGAGTGATGCAGTAAGCAAATGAATTTTTACTAAAAGAAATAGCTGTATGGTGTAATAAAAACCTACAAGTGTTTTTAATCAAACCACCATTTCCTTTTTACGATTTGACTAAATCAGAAAGACGGCAGGTTTGCTGGATTGAATGCCTGTAGTAGATGAAAATGAAATGCATAATTATTATTATTAAAAGAGTAATTAAATAATCTTATAAGAAAAAAGTGATTCCTAATCTAACATTTATTGTATTTTAAAGTGCTATTTGTTTTAAGACTAAGATATATAAATCATCCATCAAGAATCCTAATTGTCTACTACTTAAATATATTATATATTAGAAGATTTTACAATCGTAATTATAAAAAATAAACGTTTGTACTGAGTTATTGATTATCTTGGATAATTCTATACACGTCATGTTAAGACAAAGTGGTCCAATATTTTATCACATCTTTGACGACACGTTTGGCGCATTGGCTAAGAGTATCACTCGCATCACAATGTAAATAGTAGGTTTAATAGACGCAGCAACTAATGCACCAACGTGTTGCGGGTTCGATTCCCGCACGGAACAAATGAGTATTGTTCCAGTTTGGATTTTGTTTTTATGTTTTTTTTACTTTATTTTTTTTTGTATTATAAGCAATTATTATGTCTCCATAATACCTACTGTTGGCTACTTACTAAGAAAGAAAGAAAGAGAAAAACTATTTATTTGTCACAGACACAGAAAAAGTATTACATATAAAAGAAAACATTGCAAGGCATAAGATTAGTCTGTGACAAATATGTGCACTTGATGTGCACACTCAGCTATATTGTTGCATTGTGGTAGTGTCCACAACTCTATTATTGAGTTATAGTTGCTAGTAAAAGCTAACCTCTCATTATACGGAAGGCCTATGCATTCATTAAGGTGCGTTGGGGTAAGATCGTGAATGGGGGAAGACCGTTTTCTTTAAATATTTACCAAATTCGTAGCGATTTTTCTAATCTGGCAACAGAACGTAAGACGCCATTTTGTTCCCCACCTCGCTGCAGTCCGCGTCTGTGGCTTAGTCACGTCGCTTGTGTGTTATGGCTGCTCAAACAAAACTAGCGTATTTTCTCAAAAAACTCATTATCCGATCTTACCCCCCGTAACTTGTTACTGGTTTTTTGGTGACTACTAACTGTTTTTATAAAGTAAATAAAACATTTAGTGGTCAAAGAATCAAATCTCTCTTGAATGTTATATTTAAAGTGGGCTAAATGTAGCTGTAGGCTGAGATCCGCACTTACCCCACGTAAAAAATTATGGGCTAAGATCGAGTTAAGACTATCCAATCTTAACCTGTGCTGAAAATGCATGTGATTGTCAAACTTTGTTTAAAATTCTACCTTTAACCTGTTGTTTTCGTGATAAAATTGTTTTTTTCATCATTGTTTTTTGATGGAAAATCTATTACCACCGCCCATGGACACCCGCACCAGGGGATTTACAAGTGCGTTGCCAGCCTTAAGGAAAGGGAGAGATGAAGAAACGGAAAGGGTAGAAGGAAAAGGATGGGCATTCGGGCTTCCTGCATTCTCACTCACCGAACGAAAGATGATAGTACAAAAACTGTCACTTCTTTTCGATATTCTGTAAAAGGATAGTACTACTATCCGTGTCGAGCCGACTCATTCATGCTGCTGAGCACCCATAGTATAAGCTCTAAGATAAGCATGAATTTTATTATAGTTAAATTCAAATACTATACTTAAATACTTAATTCAAATAAGCTAATACTCTGTAAGAAAGTAAGACTAATATACGCGTAGACTTATAGAATAATACATACAAATACTTAATATTATGTTAGTATTCAAATAAATAATCGATGACATAAATGAAAGAAGTTTTATTCATACTATATTTTTCAATTTATGACATTAGTACAATACATATTAAAAAGATAATATTTCTGGCCTCCATTCTCCCATAAATTATCGAGACCAACATTAACAAACCAGGCGGAACATTTGGAACACAAATATTTGAGAACCTCAGTAATTTGTGATTCACTCTGATGGGGTAAGATCGGATGCTCAAATGATAAAAAAATATGTATATACTTTTTAAGCTAAGTTTTTAACAATTATAAAGTTATTCCAGAAAAATATTACAAGAGATATAAGACCGGATATTTTTCTTTTATGCACTGTGTGTTCTGAGCCACAGGACCGATTTTAAAACGTTTCCGATCTTTCCCCATCAACGTCCGAACTTATACGTGGTTTTTGAAATTAATGTTTGTACTTTAAACATCCCTTACACATCAGTCGTTTAGCATAGTTAAATATAAAAATATGGATCTGATAATTTGGTTTGCTATTAACGATTTTGACCAAAACTTAATATGTTAACCGAAACACGTCTCAAGAAAAAAAAATTTTCGAACACTTGTCAAACACAACGAAAAACCATCCGAACATACCCCAACGCACCTTAGTACAAGATGTGCACCAAATCGTTTCGATGCAACGATGTGCCGTGATCGAACATGATATTGTTGTTTATTGTACTTATTTAAGTGCGCGCGATAATTTTTGCTTGGCTATGTCAGTTCGACACCATACCAGATTATGATACACACAACAACCGATCGGACTGATCGCGTCGACTGAACACAGCAGTCTAACTTGAGAATGTTGTTACATTAGCATCTCAAACTAGAAACGACAGTAAGTTGTCCCATTGCATTGCTACTACAATGATATGTCGGTGAATGAAATACAATATTATATCGTGAATCAGACGGATCGCAGATAACAACGGTATTATTTGGAGCGTCTGCGTCAGCTCACTTTGTTCTGAGTGATGCAGATCACATTTATATTAATCGATCTCGATTGTAAAATTGGGGCTTCTGTATCACGCAGTTCGAGCGGCGACGCGAGAGCAAGTGATGCAGAAGCCCCAATTTTACCCTACTTGCGACGCCGCGTCGACGAATGATTAGTTATCTAGGGTTAAAAATATACAATTCTCCATTTTATTGTTAGCTGAATAACCATACCCTTACTCTCAAATTTTAACATTTATATATCAACATTTACATTCAGAACACTAAGCTGCCAATTGCAATAATTTGCAGTCATTTTAATCATCATTATTTATATCCATCGCCTTTTATGGATGAAAATAAATCTATAAGCCACAAATACATAAATTCCTTCCAAATCAATAAAAGCTTCAAAAGTGCAAATAGAAAACGTAAAATTGCTTGTTTTAAAACGAACGTTCGAGAAAAAGCCAAATATTTTATTTAATTTTTCTCTTTTGATGGATTTTTCAGCGTGCCCTCGCTTTCATGTGCTGAGAACACATTATTTGATCATAAAAACGTCAGCATCATGTGATGGATGATATGAAACAAATATATTTCAATATATTCAATATAAAGGCCGCTAAGTTATTAAAAAATGATATGAAGCCTATTTACAAATTTTATGCTGTTGGAAAAATGTTCGCCCTGATTAATTACATCAATCAGATCGACGAGATGGGGAATAATATAATAATTATGTCTAGTTTACAAATTGACCCAGCTGGGCACATTTTTTTTCTTACTATAAGGTGGATTAAGCAAGCCAAATAAGGGTTAGCAGACAATACACGCCTTTCGAGAACTTTATGAAGAATTTTTACATATTATGGAAGATTCTTCACAATTTTCCTTTCGTCGTTTAGATAGTGATGATCTAAGAATTACATACACCTGTAAGTTCAGGAGTATGTAATTCTTAGATCGTCATTCTTTTCGATCATCAGACTAAAAAAAACTCAGGAGGTACAATCAAACAAGTCGGCGGTGGATCAGTTTGAAAAAAAAAACCCTTGGATCGCTCATAGAGTCGAGGCACACTAGCAACTGGTTTTCTATACGAGTGTCAATGTGTCTGTAAAGTGGCACTGGAAGCGACGACGTCTTGCTGAGTGATTCTCGCACTCATGGTGGTCTAGCAGGAAGTTGTTCGAGTGTACGCGCCTTGGGTATGCACCCGAGGAGCTCTACGTAGCAATCTGTTGGCCTCTCCTGAATATTCCGTCTACACACTACAATATTATGTATACTTTATTCTCAAATTGTAATTTGTGTACCGGGTTTTCATTTTCAAAGAGCTTAACTGAAATTATTCCATACATGTATCCCTCATAAAACTTATGTATATGTATGTATAACATAACATACTTTATTCTCACCTCATTACTTTAGTACTATCAATTTCCAATAACTCCTTATCCTCATCTATAGCAAATCTTCTTAATCACTCACATGCTAGTTTATTATATAAAAAACTTAATATATTAATAGTCAGCTTGGCACTATGAGCAATCGCCTGTGCCTGAGTGAGCGATGGCGTAACAAGATGGCGTGCATCAATTTGACGTTTAATCGCTTGTGGCGGGAACGTATTGGTCACCTGTCATTACGGAAATATCACTTGGGCAGTGTTGTATGTCATGTACCTTTAGACTATGCAAATCTTAAGACACAAACCCAGTTACAATACGAGAACCAATTTGTTAGGATTATATTGTATGGCTTGATCACTGAAATAAGTTGATGGGTACACCTGTGTTTTTCGTTCGGTTCTCTGCGTCAAAAACAGCATTCTATAGTAATTCCTTCCAGAAACTCTAAGTAATACATTGACATCTACAAATATTGTTCCTGACAAGGAGTAAAGAGTGTTCACACGGTCGATATTTCAAGGTTACACGAGTAAGTAATAAGCTTCAAGCCTAAACGATATCTTTGGCATGGAGAAGCAAACTATTAACTACGTAGTTGCACCCTTTTCAAGGGCGTCTTGTAAGAAGTTTGAAATTTTAGTTTTTGTAAGTTAGTGTTCTCTAAGCTTTGTGCTATCATAATATATTTCGTGTACGTCAGCTAAGAACACAAAGACACGTAACAAATCTCGCAAGCCTCAGGGAAAATCTGGCCGTCAGCAGATTCCCATCTCCAAAGATAAGGTAAAACATTAAGCGTACGATTGGTGAAATACCTTGTAAGTGTTAGAAGGGATCATTTCCTGGCATTACACGCTCCATCTGAACTGACCTCTTTACTTACGAGTGGAGGAACTAAGGATCGATAAATACCTGGAGCTCTGAAAACTTATACGTTCTGCTAGAGTGAACAAGACACATGAAAGAAATAAAGAAATGAAATAAGTGGTGTGAAGAATTATGTGTCGCTTTGTTATTCATGAGGTCCGGAACTACTGAACTGATTTTAATAATTCTTTTACAGGTATCAGCTACATCCTTAATCACAGTACCGTTTTCCAACTGCATTAAGGCTCTTTACCAGTGAACCCGTGTTTCTCTCTTAACCCTCCGAATTTGACCAAGATTTTCTACAGAGTGAACGTTTAGTCTAGTGTCAAGATATTTGAAGAGTGTGATGTAACGATTGTAAAAGTTTATAGAAGCTGAAACCGACGGCCTCATAATTTGCATTAACTGCAATAATCAGAAATTGCCGAAAAGTATAACGGTGAAAATATCGGTAATAAAGCGTGTGTGTTTAAGGGTCATGGGTCACTGTAAAGCTGCGATTTTTCAGTGCTGCGGTTTCCGAAAGCGTGGTGTAAGGCCGCCGACATCTTTTCAACACAGTTTTTAACATATCTAAGTTATAATAGTGAAATCTAAGTGACAAGTAAATAACCGAGGAGTGGGCGGCGTCGTTGCCGTGCTTGCACACTGCTCCATAACCTCTAGGGTCCGCGTCCAGTTCAGTTCGGGCTAGTAATAAGAGGAACATATTTTTTTCTAGATCTCAATAATAAGAAGCGGCGATAGTCCAGTGGTGTACGTAACGGACTGCCGAGACGGTGGTCTCGGGTTCGATCCCCAGGTACCCCGGGCACACACCTCTGACTTTTCGAAGTTATGTGTGTATTAAAAATGTTAATCATCGCTCGCTTAACAATGTGCCCGGTAGATAGCAATAGGCTCGCCCCTTATTACATTGGGACCGAAACATAACTGGCGAAGTGTGGGTGTGTAATTCACCTCTGCCTACCCCTTGGGGATAAAAGGCGTGAAGTTATGTTATGTTATCTCAATAATAAAATTAATAATTACAAAATGAGGTGTAGTTGTGTTGCAGTGCTGTTGTAGTGAATCTGAATTTCTTCTAAATTTGAGAAATAGACTCATTTTGATTCATTGAGTCAAACAAGACACTTCTATTTGAACGTGCTATAAATGCATCGTGTCGTCATCATACAAGAAAAACGTTTTTATTGGATCCTCACATAAAACTAACATTACACCTAACCCTCGAAAATCAAACGCCCTCGGAAGCACTTATAAGAAAATTCTTAAATAAAGCGTTATCTGACCCATGCCGTGTGGTGCCGTCGGAGTAGAATAGCATCACCCCATATCTTTCCGTGGGTTTCGTAAAAGGCGATTAAGGAACTGTGAAAAAGTACTGACCCCTTGTAACTTTGTTCACCGTTATACTATTCTATCTGTCTGAGTCTTTCTCCGGTCGTAACGGTCTCCGTTCCACTGGTTCCAGAAGGACAAGGATGGGTATGTGCACTTGTGTCCCGCGCATATACTCGTGCACGTTAATATGTCCTGCGCAACTGACCGCTTCCGTATAAGGACTCCGTTCTAAGCTCTAGTCCTACGGCGATGGGGGGAGGTAGAGAGGCTCAACGTGATGCTCGTTGGGCTTTGTCTGACTCCTACACGTACCTACGTGTAGGAAAACACGTGGCCTTGGGGATGTAGTATTACATCGTGGTCGCTTCTGTTCTGCATTGGGATGACAGAGTGGATTCGGCAGCACCCGGGGTGATAAAGCAGCCCTATTTAGGGAGGCACTGCTTTCCTCGCTGAGCTGGGGAGGAGGCTAGAAAAGGTGCCCTAAATAAATGCTCATCCCAACCTTTAAAGAGGGTAGCAACCGCGGCTGCCTCTGCATCTTAAATTCGCGGTCGACGCCACAAGAAAAAAATACATAAAACGTCAGCGCGAATGACGTTTGGCGCGTGGAATGTGCGAACACTTCTTGAGCGCGAGTCAAATGCCTGTCCCGAGCGAAAGACTGCCATCGTGGCTCGAGAACTTCATCGCTTTAATATCGACGTGGCTCCACTCAGCGAAACACATCTTGCCGATGAAGGAGAGATGGTAGAATACGGTGGCGGTTACACTTTCTTTTGGAAAGGACTCGCTTCCTCAGAGCCGCGAAGATCGGGTGTAGGCTTTGCTATTAGGAATAATCTAGTCAAAAAACTACAAGAGTACCCTGCACACATCTCCGACCTTCACATGGAACATGACAATTACCTTAATGTCATCAGTGTCTATGCCCCTACGCTAGACAAGTCTGATGAAATCAAGGATAAATTCTATGAAGAACTGACGAAGTGCCTAGATAATATCCACCCAAGAGAACAGATCTTACTCTTGGGCGACTTTAACGCCAGGGTCGGCCGAGATTACGAGGCTTGGCCTAAAGTTCTGGGTAGACACGGTCTTGGAAATATGAACAGCAATGGGCAGTTGTTGCTTAGTTTTTGCGCTCAACTAGATCTTGCAATAACGAACACTATGTTCAGATTACCTGCCAAGTACAAAACAACATGGATGCATCCCAGATCGAAGCACTGGCACCTTATAGATTACGCAATCGTGCGTCAAAAAGACCTTTCCCAAGTCCGAGTTACCCGTGTCATGCGTGGTGCTCACTGTTGGACTGATCACCGACTCCTTATCACGAAGCTACGTCTTTGTCGACGTCCTCCTAGATCGCAGTGGTCAAAACAGGAGCGTCTTATGCTTGAACGACCCCAAGATGCTAACACGAGGGCAAACTATGCCGAAACCTTGAGCACTGCCTTGCTGCCCCTCGATCTAAAATTCGGCGAGGCCAATACTGTCTGGGAGTCACTTTCTCCTCATATTCTCCGAACCGCTCGATTAACTTTAGGTCTGAGAGTCCGAAAACATGAGGACTGGTTTGATGAGAATGATGAGGTACTAATGGACGCTATCGATAAACACCGTCGGCTCCTGAGGCAGCACAGCAGAACACAAGCGGAAATACGTTGTAGTGATATGGAGCTGCGTAAACTAACGCGGAAAGCGAAGGAGAGATGGTGGCAAGAGAGGGCTCGTCATCTACAGTGGCTCGCTGACACCAACCAGCTTGGTGAGTTTTATACTGAGGTACGAAACCTACTCAGCATATCCTCCAAAGTAAAAGTCCCACTCAAGCCGAACAATGGCGAAGGACTTCTTAAAGGCAGGGAGGAAATACTCGAGCGGTGGGTGGACCATTTTAAGAAATTATTTAACGCGGATCATTCTGTGGACCTAGACCACCTTCGCTCCTTACCTCAACACCCTTATGCCCTTGAACTTGATCAGCCGTTGCTGCTTGACGAGGTTGCTCTAGCTATAAAACAGCAGCAAAATAAGCGCGCGGTTGGTATAGACTGCATAGCGGGCGAACTACTGAAGTATGGCGGTGAGGATTTGTATTCGGCGATGTGGAAACTTTTTGTCGTTATGTGGGAACAAGAACAAGTCCCTAACAATTTTAAAGTATCTCTCATTCGGACTCTATATAAGGGCAAAGGTGGCAATGATGTACTTAAGCAGGCAATACTTTCCGTTATCTGGGGAGCACTATAACATCCAAGTGCGACCTTGATGCTGAGATCAACAGTCGGATTGGTGCCGCAGCTGCGGTATTCGGTAAACTGGATCGAAAGGTTTTTATAGTAGAGGAGACGTGGAACATCGACCTTTACCGATCTGATAACCAGATGAGACGTATTTTTTATGTAATATAATTTATAAAAAACATGCCTATAATAACTTGCCTATCAAAAAGTACTCATAGCTATTTTAAAATTCAAGTTAATTGTAATCAACCGCAAATATAACTTTGTCGTTTATACAAACACTATGGAAAACAAAGTTATTTTTGGTAAATGAAAAAGTGATAGTGATATTTGGATAGGTGAAGATAAAGGGTATGTTAAGTGTTAAGGCTGATGCTAGTAATTAATAAACGTACACGTTCAAACAATTAGATTAAGTGCGAGGCCCGTAAGGGTCCCGTAGTTCAGGTATCCACAAAACATACCCTTGTTTTCCATAGTGTTTGTATAAACGACAAAGTTATATTTGCGGTTGATTACAATTAACTTAAATTAAAAATAGCTATGAGCACTTTTTGATAGGCAAGTTATTATAGGCATATTTGTTTATAAATTATATTACATAAAAAATAAGTCTCATCTGGTTATCAGATCGGTGAAGGTCGATGTTCTACGTCTCCTCTACTATTAGCTCACATGACTTGAGGCTGGCTACCAAAATTGACGTTTATAGGGCGGTGGTGTTACCAAGTTTATTATACTCCTCAGAGTCATGGACCGTTTACCGCCGCCATATACAAACGCTGGATCGATTCCATCTTAAATGTTTGCGGAAAATATTAAACATCAGTTGGTCTGATCGCATTCGGAACACGGAAGTGCTGCGTAGAGCCAATATTATGGGGATGTAGGCCTATCTTATACGCAGACAACTCCGTAGGTGCGGACACGTGTCGCGAATGACCGATCAACGTTTGGCAAAGTGCATCTTTTTCTCTGAACTTGAGGAGGGCAAGCGTAAGCATGGTGGACAACTCCTTAGGTATAAAGATGTACTTAAGCGCCATATGAAAAAGTGCGACATTGAGCCTTGGGGGTGGGAGCGGAGAGCTTTTCAGTGACAGGATTGGAGGACTTTGGTTAAAACCAGAGTCAAAAGCTTTGAAGAGAATCGCTGCTCTGTATTAGATGCTCGACGCGATGAACTGAAGGCACGCCCACCTTGTGCAATAATATATAATTACTGCAACGGTGTGCTCATTTGTCCGCATTGTGCGCGAACTTTTGCAAATAAGATCGGCTATATTAGCCATACACGAGCACACCTACGACAGCTAGAAGGGAGTTGAAGAGGTCGCCGTGGCCGAAATCGGTCGTGGAGGTATATATCTGACCCACTCCTGAAACTAACGTGGAACGTCCCATAAAAACAATAAAACCGCCACGATTGCGCCAAAAACAATATTCGGCGGGACGAATGGGCCGAAAACGGCCGGTAATGCCCCGAAATGTCCCGAAATGCCCTGAAATGGGCCATAGTGGGCCGTAACGCGTCGGTGGACAACGGCACCATCAGTGCAACATGTCACGAGCTGTGTAATAAAATGGCCGTGCTCCCTTAGGACACATTGCCCAGATAAATCGCCAACATGTTTAAATAAACTTGATAAAGGCTGCTTCAAAACCTGAAAATTGTTATTAAGAGTTATGGATATGAATATAGGATATAGGTTATCCACCAATATTACCCTGAAGCGTGCACCTTATTTATTATAGCACGCTCACATTTCTAACTAAAGGTCCAATGGTGGTTGAAGTTCAAACATAAACTTAACTCCGAGTCGATCGACATGAGCCGGGGCCCACATAATAGTAAGTAGCTAATCGTAGCTGCCAGTAATGCCATCTAAACATCACTCGTGCTTTGCGAACCCTAAGCAATTCTTTAGAGAAGGATCGAACGAAACGCAATAGTTGCCGGTTAAGAAAAGGGGCTGTTTAAAAAGCTCACAAATGTACATTTACGGCACTCTTGACAGGTATGTATAAACTTGCTTTTTTATGTTCAAGGCATTGTTGCCTACGCCGACGAGCAAGCAGACGGATCGCCTAATAGTAAGTGAATACCGCCGCGCATGGACACAAGCAACACCAGAGGTGTCACAAGTGCATTGCCGCCCTTCGGGTTGAAATGTGAGGTGGAGGAGTGGGATGAGGGAGAACGCATATGGGATGGGGACTCCGGCATTCTCACTTACTGTACTGTTGCTTTACGTCAATTTTCTGTGCCGTGAAATCATGCTGCAATCAGCAAGGTTTTACTACCTATAATCTATGTTCGCCTAATCACACCAACCGTGTGTCCCAAACCACATCGTGTATATTTTTACGACAGCCCCCGTCCGGTATTATTAAGACGATATCCAGCGGGTTCATAACAAATAAATAATAATTCATAGCTGTTACGTGCCAGTAATGTAATGCACAGGAAACGGTCGTGGGAAACGGATCGCGATTTTTCAGATTATCTATACTTAATATTATAAAGCTGAAAGGTTGTTTGTTTGTTTGCTTGAATGCACTATTCTCAGGTACTACTGGTCCGATTTGAAAAAGTCTTTCAGTGTTAGATAGCCCATTTATCGGGAGCGGAACAGTAGCCCTTAAAAATGTGGGTGTAACCGCGGTCTCATCTAGTACATTATAAGGAAAAAGTAAAGCTGTTATTAGCAGTCGCGTAGACTGTTGAGTCAGCGGCCCGAAACGTGTACTGGTCCTTTGAGTGCTAGATATCAAGATCAAATAAATGCTTTTAGCAAAATTTCACGTGAGTACCCAAGAATACAGATCATTAAAAAAGAGTAGGTAATTGCCACTGAGTGTGTTACATGTGGTTTTGAGTTAGTGTTAACATTTCGATTATATTAAGCTTGCCTATTTTTTAAGACTTTACCTGTCATGCAGAGAACTAGGCGCCATAAATGATGAAACTTTGACTCCGAGCAGTTAAACTGTTAAATCAAATTCGTTTCTGTCGAATATTTTGTTAAAACCCACCACGCTTCCAATGAAAAAAAAAAGCAAGAAAGCAACAGATCACCTAATCTATTTGGCCCATTAATGTCACAGCAAGCTTATTCTACCACAAAGAAATTCAATTGAAATTACTCACATGCCTTCCAACGAGGTAAAGAAAGTTCTTGATCAATCTTGAAGTTCAATGTATTATTGAACATTCAATAGAAATAAGAGTCTATCCTTAAAAAGAAATCTAGCAACTAATAGCTCAAGCAGTGCAACAAACGCCCACCCTAAAACTATTTATACACAAAACGCAATGTAGAATTCAGGTTGTCGGGTGCTCGAGTTAAAATCTGGCTTGTGTCAAGTGAGCGCTCGGGCACCGCGAGGGCACTCTACTCGACCTCATACGTGCCTCCTATTTACTTCGAATGCGACCCGCTATTTAACAGCTATTGTGATAAATTTTGGGGCCAAGACGTTTTAAGGCGGCTATATACCTTTTATATTTTTTGTGATATTTAGTCTTACATACATTTACATTAACTGACATACGTAGGATTAACATAATTATGTACAATAAAATAAAACTAATTATATAACTCAACTATCCTAAACTATAAAAAAGCGAAAGTAAGGCGGCTTCTTTGAAGAACTTAGTTTACTGAAAGTATACCAAGACTATATTGAATCGATGACGTGCATCAGTTGTATGATTTATGGAATTCGATAACTAGATCGCCAATAATTATTCAACACAAGCTAATTTATATAACTTTTGTTTTATACTTTAGTTTACTTTATCAACTGATAGGAAAATTTCCAATAAAGTTGGATAATCTGTGAAAGTCCGAAAAGCTGGTTAGTGTCAGCGAGCCACTGTAGATGACGAGCCCTCTCTTGCCACCATCTCTCCTTCGCTTTCCGCCTTAGTTTACGCAGCTCCATATCACTACAACGTATTTCCGCTTGTGTTCTGCTGTGCTGCCTCAGGAGCCGACGGTGTTTATCGATAGCGTCCATTAGTACCTCATCATTCTCATCAAACCAGTCCTCATGTTTTCGGACTCTCAGACCCAAAGTTATTCGAGCGGTTCGGAGAATATGAGGAGAAAGGGACTCCCAGACAGTATTGGCCTCGCCGAATTTTAGATCGAGGGGCAGCAAGGCAGTGCTCAAGGTTTCGGCATAGTTTGCCCTCGTGTTAGCATCTTGGGGTCGTTCAAGCATAAGACGCTCCTGTTTTGACCGCTGCGATCTAGGAGGACGTCGAAGACAAAGGCGTAGCTTCGTGATAAGGAGTCGGTGATCAGTCCAACAGTGAGTACCACGCATGACGCGGGTAACTTGGACTTGGGAAAGGTCTTTTTGACGCACCATTGCGTAATCTATAAGGTGCCAGTGCTTCGATCTGGGATGCATTCATGTTGTCTTGTACTTGGCAGGTAATCTGAACATAGTGTTCGTTATTGCAAGATCTAGTTGAGCGCAAAAACTAAGCAACAACTGCCCATTGCTGTTCATATTTCCAAGACCGTGTCTACCCAGAACTTTAGGCCAAGCCTCGTAATCTCGGCCGACCCTGGCGTTAAAGTCGCCCAAGAGTAAGATCTGGTCTCTTGGGTGGATATTATCTAGGCACTTCGTCAGTTCTTCATAGAATTTATCCTTGATTTCATCAGACTTGTCTAGCATAGGGGCATAGACACTGATGACATTAAGGTAATTGTCATGTTCCATGTGAAGGTCGGAGATGTGTGCAGGGTACTCTTGTAGTTTTTTGACTAGATTATTCCTAATAGCAAAGCCTACACCCGATCTTCGCGGCTCTGAGGAAGCGAGTCCTTTCCAAAAGAAAGTGTAACCGCCACCGTATTCTACCATCTCTCCTTCATCGGCAAGATGTGTTTCGCTGAGTGCAGCCACGTCGATATTATTCTTTCGCTCGGGACAGGCATTTGACTCGCGCTCAAGAAGTGTTCGCACATTCCACGCGCCAAACGTCATTCGCGCTGATGTTTTATGTATTTTTTTCTTGTGGCGTCGACCGCGAATTTAAGATGCAGAGGCAGCCGCGGTTGCTACCCCCTTTAAAGGTTGGGATGAGCATTTATTTAGGGCACCTTTTCTAGCCTCCTCCCCAGCTCAGCGAGGAAAGCAGTGCCTCCCTAAATAGGGCTGCTTTATCACCCCGGGTGCTGCCGAATCCACTCTGTCATCCCAATGCAGAACAGAAGCGACCACGATGTAATACTACATCCCCAAGGCCGCCTACGTGTAGGAGTCAGACAAAGCCCAACGAGCATCACGTTGAGCCTCTCTACCTCCCCCCATCACCGTAGGACTAGAGCTTAGAACGGAGTCCTTATACGGAAGCGGTCAGTTGCGCAGGACATATTAACGTGCACGAGTATATGCGCGGGACACAAGTGCACATACTCATCCTTGTCCTTCTGGAACCAGTGGAACGGAGACCGTTACGACCGGAGAAAGACTCAGACAGATAGAATAGTATAACGGTGAACAAAGTTACAAGGGGTCAGTACTTTTTCACAGTTCCTTAATCGCCTTTTACGAAACCCACGGAAAGATATGGGGTGATGCTATTCTACTCCGACGGCACCACACGGCATGGGTCAGATAACGCTTTATTTAAGAATTTTCTTATAAGTGCTTCCGAGGGCGTTTGATTTTCGAGGGTTAGGTGTAATGTTAGTTTTATGTGAGGATCCAATAAAAACGTTTTTCTTGTGTGATGACGACACGATGCATTTATAGCACGTTCTAATAGAAGTGTCTTGTTTGACTCAATGAATCAAAATGAGTCTATTTCTCAAATTTAGAAGAAATTCAGATTCACTACAACAGCACTGCAACACAACTACACCTCATTTTGTAATTATTAATTTTATTATTGAGATAACATAACATAACTTCACGCCTTTTAACCCCAAGGGGTAGCTTTATGTGCTTTGTTCTACCAGATAAGGCTTAGTACTTAATGATGTTATAGTCGATAAATGTTAGCATTTTTGTGCATGGATAGCGTAGTGATTTAAGCGGGTGCCTCTAAGGTCGGCTATCGTCGGTTCGATCCCTACACGAAATGCCACTGTATGAATAAAAAAAATTGTTTTGAGCCTGGGAGGTCCGACTGAATGATTTAAGTCTCCCACGATACAGGAATTACCTACTCATAGATTGAGAATGGTCTTTAAAAAATCAAAGAAGAAAATGTTTCAACAATATAAAATGCTTGAATAAAATTTCAATAAATTACACTATTTACACCCGGCATTCGGCAAATAAACATAAGTATAATTATGTGCAGTTATAAGTTTCTTAAAAGAAAAAAATCTCATTAATTACATATTAATTCAAACGAGCTCGTTAAATTCTTATCCGTAAACTGAAAAATGTTTAAAATAATACACAACCCTTTCTTGAAGCGTTCATATTACACATTGTATACCTGGCAACCGACTGTCATAAGCCATACTCCTAATTATTTTAAACTATACTACTCATATCCATTCTCAAACTTATGTCTACGGGCTTACAACGTCGAACGGTGACGTAAAACCTTCAAGTAGAAATATCGTAGGTGGCAACGAAAATCAGGTTACACTCTAAGTACTGCCGAACTAGAGGCCCCTTGAGTACGCTAGCACATGAGTAGATAAACGGAACAGAGACACAGCTTCATACAACAGCGCGAATCGGTTGCACTACTACAAGCACGCGGCTTATGTGTGCGTGACCACTGGCCGCTTGTCGTGTATGCGGCGAGACTGGAAAAAACCGGTTTACGTAGGCACAAGCAGTTGACAATCTTAGAGTTATTACGACGCACGTTGTTTGTTTTGTACGTTGCAAGTTTTAATATTTTAATGTAAAAACGTGGTGTTTTATTATTAATAATGGTTGTTTATTGTACTGTGTGTATGAATAATACTAGATGAAATAATTTAGTCCTTATAAAGATTTTAACGATGGTAACGTACAATTGGTTTTTTTAATTAGGCATACCTCGTGATAATTTTGTCGCATTTGTTGAACTCCTCGAGCAAAAGTTTCGCGAATATTTCGATCTTGAAATAAATATTGTCAATGTTGGCAACGAAATACTTAACATGTTTGCATGTTGTCCACCAGGATCTCCTAGCCCAATCCCCCAGAGGATCCTCATGAACTCATTAGTTGTGAAATTGTGTAAAAGCAATTAATGTTTACAAAACTAATGACTATCAGAAAGTGATCAGCCATCGATAGGGATTACAAAAAACAGGTGCATGTGATTTTCGACCTTATTGACGTAACTCAGAATTTATACTTTTATTAATGTATCAATGTCAGAAAGCAAGAAAATACAAAAATAAAACTCTGTCATGAATAAGGTCGAAAATCGCATGCACCTGTTTTTTGTAAGCCCTATCGATGGTTGATCATTTTATAGTCATTTGTTTTGTAGACGTTCATTTGTCTTACACAATTTCTTTTTAAACTTATTTTAGGTACCTATCCCCGCGGTAAAACTAGTGGCACATAATAGCTAAAGAAGATTCCTATGTTTAACACTATTAGTGGTATCGTTGGGAATGTCAAATAAATCACGTCGTCACGTCGTGTCCTTGGTAACTAATGTTTTTTTTTTTCCGTGCTTTTAAAAGTTTCAGGTGCATGCCTTTGTTGGTTCCACTTGCTATTTTATTTACAACTGTACTTCTGCCGTATAACGAATCCGTCGAGTCCAAGAATCTGCCCAATCCACGAATCTGTTGAGTTGGGAATCTGCCAAATCACGAATCTGTCCAATCCAGAATCTGTCGTATACCGAAAAAGCGATTTGTCTTAACCTATTGTGACAACCCTACCAAAATAGGTAACAAATTTACAAGCTCTTAAGAAGCTGTCTCTCTGTTCGGTTTATTTACTCATGTGACGCTAGTTACAAACTCCAACAAAAATTAAGCACTACCTTTCATGAATAATTCAGCAATTTCAAAATGGCTCGATCGATTCCTGTAATAAATCCTACAAGAAGATTTTGGTAACATAGGTTGCTCCTTGACTGTTGGTAGTAATATACGAATACCTGTATGTTCATAGATTGTGGAGAACGGGCAAAATTTGTCAAGATCATGATAAAGCTTGTAGGTATATAGGTATACTTTCAGAAAATACATTGTGTATGACGCTTTACTTATTTATCGACGAAATCCATTATGGTGTGTATTTTATAAATTGTTTAATCATTACCTACAGCCTTTCTCAGTTCACCAGTGAACATATTTACGACTCACCTATAATGCGTCAAAATAGCATTATGACTAATTGTTTATTAATTAAAACTACTTTTTCGAAGCCATGTGTGTATTATAAATTAATTATTGCTCGCTTAATGATGTGCCCGGTAGATGGCAATAGGCTCGCCCCCTATTACATTGGGACCAAAACATAACTGGCGAAGTGTGGGTGTGCAATACACCTCTGCCTCCTTTCCCGCCTTTTATCCCCTTCGGGGATAAAAGGCGGGAAGTTATTTACTTATTTGAGTCAATTGGTGGATTTGATCTACTATACTATGCTGGTTGATATAGAATTTAATGTCAAGTTTTCCTTCTCTTCCCAAAGACGCCAGTTGCTTCGTATATTTTCCGTAGTAACCTCTTACTACATCCACTTAATGAAATAGGGTAGTGACAGTTTGTACTTACTACACGAAAATTATTTTGGATTTACCTCGAACTGTCTTACTTGTATAAAAATACAAACATAACATAATGATCCAAGTGAGTTCACCGTTAGATATAGGACTCTCCAATGGCACGCCGTTGAGATGATTGTAAACCAATATCATAATTGCATAGTACTTACTAGCTTGTCCTGCGTGTCCTAATATTTGCACATTACAGGAACTTATAGAAGCTGAAACTGCCATACTCGTAGTAAAGTTTCGGGCTGATTCAATTTAGATTTGAATCGGTACGCTAAGAACAAGAAAATTGCATAATAGTTTTAATAAATTAACATTTTATCCACCAGCCAAAGAGAACAAATAAAACAATCCTGCTTTAAACAGAAAAGATCTGTTTAGCCCTTCATAGATACAAATACAAATCGCACGTGTAAAATAACTTAATAGTTTAAAAAACACTACAAAAACACGCTTTTATAAATGCACGTAAATACAAAAAAATAAATTATGGATCGTTTAAGCTGTCTCTATTTTTGGTCTGAAGAGTAAAATATCCGCTTGCTTGCCCGTGTTATATGGCATATAACAAAATTCAAACACTAAATTGCCCGTGTTATATGGCATATAACATTGCATCTCAGTCTACTTTGCCCGTGTCATACTGTATATGACATGGCTCCCGCGGTCGAAAGAATGAAATATACTCGTCTCTGTCGCTCTAGGGCTTAGTTTGTATTATGTATCTCGTTTCTACGTTAAATTTCCCGTCATACTAATCCCAGTCGAGTTT
This sequence comes from Euclidia mi, assembly GCA_944739405.2. Lineage (NCBI taxonomy): Eukaryota > Metazoa > Arthropoda > Insecta > Lepidoptera > Erebidae > Euclidia > Euclidia mi. The sequence goes on along the minus strand of OX123197.2, from coordinate 59,645,402 downwards.
CGACTCCATAGAGAAATTAAAAAAAAAAACGTTCGTTGTCAATGTTGTCGTTGAGTGTTGAGTCGGTGCGGAATGTGCGGCATGTGTGCGTGTATTTGTGCTGTTTTTTCTGTTAAATTTAGTTTTATTCTTTAAGATCTATTGTGTTTATCAAGGTATGTAAATAACTAACACGTATATATAATAATTCCAGCATGATATATAAGATTTGACTTTTTTCGAGACCTTAAGTAGATTTTGGCGCGCAACAGTGATTTTAGTGAGAGCATGGGAACTGTTTCAGAAATGTTCATATTACTTAGAAGTGGTGAATGCTATCCGTATGATTTCTTTTTGTTTTAAAAGAATATGAGACTACTTATTTAGTGTTTATTTGTTTGTATGTTTAAAACTGTTATTTGTGCATTATATGGCCTTATCAAATTTAACATAAATTACGCCGCGCGGCGCTAGATAATGGTTTGGAATCAGAGGCCTGTAATTCATAAATATGTATAAATAAGTGTACTTTTTTATTTTCATCTTATTATCTAATATATAAGTAACGTAATTAAATATTAAAAACGATATGTCACCGCTTTAAGTTTTGAGGTATGAACTTATAAATACAAAGCGAGCTCTAAAACGCGCTATCTCAATTTCAAACGAGCATCACTCGACACCAGAGTCGTAATCCAAATAAACAAAGACAACATTGTATAGTTAGTTTCATAACAAACATAAATAATATAACACTTGACAACCTTTCAAAACAAATTGAGTCACAAGGACCGATTGTGTGGAACCCAACCCGCGCGCCGAGGCGATAAAAACGCGCGGGCATTTGATCGTTATCGCTTTCAAGTGGCCGGGCAGAGGGGCCGGCGTGGGTTGCGGCGCGGAGCAAGCAAGCGGATATGTGCTTTTAATTATAGGTAATATTTTATTGTAAAAACATGGTGCCCTGGAACAGTAAAGGCTTTCTTGTTCACAAATACTAATTCTAACTTCTTGGCGGAAGCTGCATGAAGTTGCACAAGAGCATAACGTTTATGCCACTAAAGGGTTACCATAGGGAACCAAAGATATCTCGTCCACGAACAAGAACTCTACATTTTGCCACTTTTGAAGCATTACCCTTATGTACTTAATTTTCTGAAAGAAGAGGCGTTAAAAATGTCGGTGAATTTCGTCTCTCCTCGCTGCTGGGGCATGTTTAGTCTAAGTTTGACAAACTGGTACTTTGAACAGACTGTTTAATGTAGAGCCACCAACTAGTCGTGCTGTAACTCCAGTTAGAGCGCCAATCTGTGTAACTTGCTGCCCGTAACATCTGTTTACTTGATTTTTCAATAAGTTAAACAAGAACGTCTTTCTTGTTCCAGCGCCCCACGCTTTTACAATCAAATATTATAAATAAAAGCACATAGTTTACACTGCAGTCCAGAAATAGAGACAACTTGAACGATCCATAATTTATTTTATGTTTTTACGTGCAAATCTAAAAGCGATTTATTCTAGTGTTTTTAAACTGTAAATTTATTTTATACTAGAGGACGCCAGCGGCTTCGCACGCACATATTTTCGAATGTCCCTTTTTGCCCGATCCCGTGGGAATTTCGGGAATTCCCTTCTTAGTGCACCCCTACGGTTCCCAAGGAACATACATGCTAAATTTCAGCTTCTTGTCTGTCAGTCAGTCCGTAACGCAAGGATTTTATATATTAAGATTTGGTTTTTGGTAACGAAATATTTTTAATATTTATACATTTATTTTAAGTAGGCGAATGAGCCCGCATCCTCTCCATCTCCGGCAGTGCGTCTGTATTGCACGGTGTCTTATCTGTCAGCTTAGAACAATCTTGTAGCTCTTCAACCTGGAGACCACTAAGTGATTTTACTCTATTTTAGGCCACATACGCCTGTCCAGCGGCAAAAGTACGTGACCCTAAGTACACCACTACAACATATAATTGGTATATTATAACATTGAAACCTGATCGTGTTCAAATTCCATTACGTGGCCTTTCTCACAAGTGCAATCACGACTATGATACAGTATTCCATCATGGAATGCCAGTGCCTATCTTCCGGTTTCATCATCAGACCTAGAAACCTAGTCGTGGTCAAAGTTCATTACAAGACTTTTCTAAGAAATCCAAAACAGCTATGATACGATTTTCCATTATGAAGTTCCAGTTCATATCTTCCGGCTCCATCATCAGATCAGTTCAACAGTATCATATTATTGCATTGTCATAAGAACTACATACAGCTGCCAATTTTCATTACGCGACGACCCTTGGAAGATGGTTAAATTAGTTATCTTAGATTCCATTACATAGTTTGTTACATACATGTCGAGTTCCAGTACATATCTTCCGGCTGCATCATCAGATCAGTTCGACAGTACCATATTATTGTATTGTCATCAGAACTACATATAGCTGCCAATTTTCATTACGCTACGACCCTTGGAAGATTAGTTATCTTAGATTCCATTACATAGTTAGTTACAAACGTGTCGACCTAATAAAAGCTTTTTAATTAACATGATTGCGTCAAGTCACAAATGCCACGGAAATTCAAGTAAATCGTAGTTTATTTTCTGTCAGAGTTCCTGTTTTGAAACTTAATTATTATCTCAAGTCTCTCAAGTTATCCAATATAAGCAGTTAAGAGTTCTTCCATTCTTGTTGTACTTTGTAAGGACACGATTACGATGCTTAAAGAAGTTTATTTATTTCCGAGTCGACTTTCACAATAATAACTGGGAAAGATTTTCCTGATTTGTACATAATTATGTGCTAATGTTGGTTACTGTTTCACGCAAAGAATACTAAACGGATGTTATCGCTAGTAGCCATATTCATGGATAGATCAAATATTTCAAAGCGCTAAGTTGTTCAGATATACGTACGTATATGCTACTTACATAAAATACTACTTCTATTGATGTACAATATCTTAATTTTTAGTTATAAAATATTCAACGTTCAAGAGTAATGGTTATTCGACTACTATTAGTGATGGCTGGTCCAGATCTTGTAGATTTCGACTGGAAATCTTATACATATATACTTGAAATATCTAGTTTTCATTTTGGGATCCATAAAATAATCATAGTTGCGTATTGTTTTTTTGTGTCGTCTTAAACATACACATAAAAAAGGATGTTTCATATTTTAAAAGTTACCGTACAAAGTGATTGGCATGGATACGTTGCTGTTAAAATATCCTGATAAAAAAATGTGCAAAGACCAACTTTCCATACAAAACATAAGATTACTGACCTGTTTCACCGTCTGATAGGATCCTGTTAAATAAATTTACCAGATAAGTCATACTTTCGCTGCAATATTGAATATATCTGGCAGATAAGGCTTATCTAGAAGAAGTGAAACTGGGCTTACATGTTTTAGATTTATTTTAGGATATGTATACGAAATTAGTTGTTTCAGTGACGTAGTGCAAGTAAATACACTGTCTGAGGAAGGTATTGTAAGTAATTAGTAGAAATAGTTCTCTTATTGGACTCCGGGACGTAACACTATATCTAAGAAGGCCAGAGCGAAAGAAGTGTATGGAACTTTCCCCTAAGCATTTCAGAGCCTACTCATTGCCAGTGCTTTGTGCACGAGGCAGTAAATGTAGAATCATATAGTTAAACTAGCGGACCTCGGGCTCCAACGCGATAAAATCTTGAATGCAACCGGCATAACGTTATGGCGACGATATTTTAAAATAGTCAACAGTGCACGTTGTAACGTCGATTCAGAGACCCGTCATAGGAATCTGTGGAATCTCTCCTCGAGAATATTGATGCCTTAATACAAAAATATACTTTTATCTCGCACGAATGTCTATTAATTGCTTGTCCTTTGCACAGGCTTAGCTTTTCAATTTCACGAACTATTTGACACTCGAATGCCCATATATCGTAGCTTGGCCTTTTGAAATATATGTTTGTCTGAATCTAGGCCCTATGTTCGAGCACCATTGAAGCATTAATGTTTTACAGTGTGATCTTTGTGCGCGGATACCGCGGACATGTACAAGATTTATGACGTCATACTCCGACTCAAAAATATGTTCTTGCGTTTGGTGATCCGCAGAGAAATAGAGTAATCAGGCCTTAAATTTATTCAAGCGATCAAAGCCATACATTTTATTACAGGAGAGACTAATCTTAACACCTATAATGTGAACGATTTTAAACATGTAATAAAGCCAATATGATAATAAAATTCAAATTATTTTTTGTAAATCTGCAGCTACATCCGATGTAACCTACTTGAAACGCAGGGTATTAAATAATTTCACGCCAGCTTAATTTTAAGAAGTGATAAATTTATTTAAACACTAAAATCCAAGTTTTATACCGTCAATACAATAATATATTTGCCTACAAAACACACAAACTAACACATAAAGCAACGCTTCACATCGGCGCAACACAGTTTACAATTACCTTTTTAACCCTAAAAACTCAACATCAAATTGCCACGCATACACTTACGATACAAACAGTTCGCGCCTGCCACAGTTTTTTGTTCTCATATATCCCGCGCAGTATATGGCGCAGAAAAATGTTTTTGTAATTGAATAACGGTCGGATTTCTTTTTTATTTATTTGCTATATGCTGTGGTTTGTTCGAAATGTTCCAATGTTCAGCTAGATAATGTTTACGGTGTCCGTTGGTGAAGCTTTCGCTTGTTGTTTTTTTAATGGAATAGGTTTTGATCGGTGTTTATTTTCGCATATTGCGTGTCTTTATTTATGGATGCACGTGCACGTAAATGTTTGCTGGAAGTGGTTTGAATTTTGTTTTCCTGTAGATTTTGAAGGTCAGTTTTACCTAGTTTGGTAGTTATGATTTGAATCTGAAAATGATTGTTTGGTGACTACTGTGAGTGCTACACCAGAGTTTGTAAGTTCGATTCCCACCGAAACAAATCTTTGCTTGACGAGTACGATACTTTTTTTCTGTTGGCGTCTAATTTGTCACAACTTGTGTGTATATAGATATATTATAAGCGTGTTAATTAATATAATTTACCACTGTATGGAAGTTTGCCAATAGAAAAGTTATGTATGGACTTAAAAAATTAGATCGCCAGTACAAAAATTATTTCACATTACTTTTTAAGTTTTCCTCCACCTATTTTTTTTTCTTTTTTTTTTTGGTGTCGATTTGGAAAATCCTCATGGAGTCCCTCCGCCCTGGGGGAATGGCGAAGGGGACTGTCAGACTCTTACTGACTAAAAACCAACCCGTGTTCCTCATGTACCCATGTGTCGGAGGGTAGGGTACGGCCGAAGCATTCGTCGCTACCCCCCGACGGGCCCGCCAGATGGTCAGGCAGGCCCCGAACAAAACCCCCTTGGCGGCGGATGAAGGTGTTGGGCTCCGCCGCCAAAACACCCAGCGGCCGCAGAGGATTGGGAGGACGACAACGTAACACCGCATCTCCTCTTCCTCTGCGGCCCCACCGCGACGCAATCAATGGTGCGCCTCCATTTGGTCGCGGGAGATAGGGCGCGCGGCAACGCAACATCGACACGCCTCTCCTCCCGCGACCGCACCCGACTGCGAGGGACAGACAGAACTGTCCCCCGCACCCGCACCTTGGGGCGCATCCTACGCAGGCCTCACCCAAGCCCGCGTGGAGCGTCCCCTCCCGGGATCCCGCTTAGCTTCACCGTGGATGTACCTGAAACCCACGGCTACTGAGCTGACTACATAATAATTTTATACAATATTTAAGCTAAATTGCTCTAAGCAACACCCAATTGCATATACTGTGAAAAATAAACACTTTTACAATTCCTCATCAAAATCCCATCCCAAAAGCGTAAAAGTTAAAAACTATATTTTTGCGGACACTACTAACGATGCTCACCGTACATCACCGAAAGCGCTAAAAAGGACGTTAGAACAAAATTAATTTTTCTTTTTGCACTGTGTGCTACATGGCTATCGTGATCAATAGTCGTTATATTCTCGGCTTTAGTTTTTAAATTGTTCATTTGATTTTGTAGCTTATGTGCTTTGTTCTACTCGACAAGGCTTAGTACTAAACGATGTAATAGTCGATAAATTTTAGAATTTTAGTGCACAAATAGCGTAGTGGTTTAAGTGATCGTATCTCCGTTCAGATTTGAACCATGTATCGTGAGTTCGATTCCCACACGAAATAAAACTTTGTGTGATTCACAAATTGTTGTTTCGAGTTTTGGTGTCCCTTGTGTCTGTTAACTGGATGTTTGTAAAATCCCATTTATCATAGTGCGGTGTTTGAAGATCTAAGTTTGAAGGTCACTATGGTCTTAGGTGATCTAAGACCATAGTGTTTTAACAATATGAAATGAGGTGAAGGCTCGAGTAAATAATATCAATAAATAACACACTACATTTTTCTGTTAAATAAACAAGTATATGTATGTGCAGTTATAAGTTTCCTAAAAAAAAAATATCTAATTAATTACATGTTATATTAACGCAAACGAGCTCGTCAAAAAAGTTGTCAATAAATTGAAATTTTTTAAACTAATACACAAATTCATATTACACATTGAATACCTGGCAACCGACCGTCATAAGCCATACTCCTAATTATCTTAAACAATACTACTTACATCCATTCTCAAACTTATGCCTACGGGCTTTCAACTTCGAACGGTGACGTACAACCTTCAAGTAGAAATATCGTAGGTGGCAACGAAAATCAGGTTACACTCTAAGTACTGCCGAACTAGAGGCCCCTTGAGTACGCTAGTTACAAACTCCAACGAAAATTAAGCACCACCTTTCATGAATAATTCAGCAATTTCAAAATGGCTTGATCAATGCCTGTAATAAATCCTACAAGAAGGTTTTGGGGTAAACTAGTGAAACATGGGTTGGTACATGACTGTTGGTAGTAATATACGAATACCTGTATGTTCAGTTAGTATAATAATATAGTTTGTATAATAATATATTCTTTCAGAAAATATGTTGTACACATTGCCTATGATAAAAACTATAATGGTGTGTATTGTATTAAATTGTTTCATCGTTACAGCTTTTCTCAGTCCATCGCTGAACATATTTAAAACTCTTATAATTTGCGTTAAAATAATTATGACTAATTGTTTATTAATTAAAATTATCGTATTATTAATTATTGTAAGTTCAAAAGAGGATTTGACCTACTGTACCATGCTGAACAGGTGGGTTGCTACAGGATTTAATATTGAATGTTCCTTTTCCCAAAGACGCCAGTTGTTTCGTGTATTTCCCTTAGTAACCTCTTCCGACACACTCTGAGTGAAATGGAGTAGTGACACTTTGTATTCAACACACAGAAATGTTTATTACTTACCTCGAAAACTTTTCAATACACATATAATCGTATAATAATGTACATAATGATAGCTCTTTTGCAGTCGACTGCTAGATATGGCTTTCTCAACTGGTACACCACTAAAATGATTGCAATCCAATATTATTATTGCAACTTTATTAAAACTATAAAGTATTTTAGCTTAGATCTTCGTGGATATCGGCGTGATGATACAACACGTGTACAAATCGCACGTTTTAAAATTAACGTGATTACGTCTAGTCACAAATTCCTCAGAAAGTTCAAGTAAATTGCAAAAAGTTTATTTCATTCCAAAGTTTCTGTTCTGAAACTTACTTATCATCTCACGTCTCTCAAGTTGTCAGGTATAGTCAGTTAACAGCATCGTTTTCGCTTTCATTCTGGTTTTACCTTGTAAGGATACGATTACGATGCTTATAGAAGTTTATTTATTTCAGAGTCGACTTATCCCACTACTATTATGAATGCGAAAGTTTATGAGGGTGCATGGATAATTTTTACTCTTCACGCAAAATTACTAATCTGATTTTGATTAAACTTTTCAGTAATAGAGCCTATACATTAGCATAGCTACTTGGGTCTTGATAACCGAATCTCACGCAGACGAAGCTGCGGGCAAACGCTATTAAGAAATAGATCTGTATTGCATTTATTATTGTAATACACTATGTGTACACACCCACACGCATTGAAAATTCTAGAATCTACACAGATTGAGTTAAGCTAAGTGGTAGCGCCATCTATCTTTTCCATTGCTAGTTAATTATATCAACACCTAGCTAATAAATTCCTATGCATACCGCAGTGTCAAAACGAGCGATCTTTTATCCCTTCCATTCCCAAAGGCACGCCTCGCTCTAATTGGAGGCGGAATTCAATGACGCTGCGATGGAGTCGAAAATCAACCGTCCCGCTGACCGGCTGCGTCCTGGCGCAGTTCCGCGCCGCGACGAACACATGCAGCACCGCAATATTTTACCTCTATTTTATACTATAAACGAGAACAAAACCGCCCGCGGGTGTAGTGGAGTGATCTGTGCAGCTTCGGGCTGGAACCAAGTGGAGTGATCAGCTTGTAGCCTGACTCTCGAGACGCCGGCCCGGCCGCCATTTTGTAAGGTAAGGCGTGCTTCCTTATAATATCCTATACTCATTCACATTCACGCACTTTTCTAGGCGATTTAGCAGCCATTCTTGATAGAGTCCACTATATTAATAATTTTTCTATATCACCAAATCGCCTGGTACATATTTCGGTGCAACGCCGAACCATTTTTTGGTCCTTCGAGCCGGATTCATTTGCGTTCATACGTAACCTCTCGTTTATCTCGCGTAGGTATCTTCTAGAAGTACCTACCTAGGTAGTTATAGCACCTAGCTATACTCCTAGTCCATTTACCTACCCATTACGTGGTTAATTCCGCACGCTTCCGTAGGTAATATACTTTTATGTAGCTACCTACTAATCTGATTTATCTACCCAATTATTATTACTGGAACTATCATAGTTGTCTTGTAAATTCCATGTTTCAAGCACCTTTCAATTCCACCGCCTTAAAGCTGTTGCCTACTTACGAATAACTACCGCATAGACACCTACTTAGGTAAAATAATAGGTACTTTAGGTATTCTTATTTTGATTCGGTCTCATTAGCTTATACATACGTAAACGTGGCGCAACAAAAGAAGCCATGCATGTCGGAAGAAAAAGAGCTGACAATCTGGGAAGCTAAACGTAATATTTTATTTGAGCGTATTCAAAACATTTACGAGCGCTCAAAAACTGCCGCTACTTCCGATATTAATAGGGAATCATTTCTTAGTTATTGTGTGACAGTAGATGGTATTCGAACAGATTTTCATAAGTTGTTAGACGATTATAACGCAAGATTGCTTTCTATTAATCCTGATGAACAGCCGAATTATCAGGCGTACACCTCATTCGAAGATCTTTATTGTATCATCAAGCGCATACAGTCACAATTGGAGGGTAGGTGTTCCGCGCAGCCCGTTTCTGCCTCACCGGCGGTTCGAGCGCCGCGATTACCGCCAATTGAGCTTATGTCATTTGATGGAGATATACGAAATTGGCCGTTATTCTATGCGAGTTTTAAGTCTACAGTGCACGATACTGGTTCTCTGACAGATGCTGACAGGTTGTACTATTTAATAGGTAAGCTGTCATCGAAGGCCCAGTCCGTATTCGCAGGTGTCACACCCAGTGCTGAGAACTATCAGGTCATATTCCAGTCACTACTTGATAGGTATCAAGATACTCGTGTTCAAGCGTCTATTTAATTTGATCAAGCATTAAATCTTAAATTGTCCGGTGCCGCGTCTGTTTCGAATTTCCAGCTGTTTATAGACAACTTTGTTACCGCAGTTAGTTCCCTTAAAAACTTAAAATTAAAAGATCTTTTCGACTTTATGTTTCTTCAACTCGCTTTAAAAAAATTTGACACTGAAACAATTCGTGCTTTCGAAATGACTAAACGTTATCATTAAATACATACACTAGATAGTTTTATTTCTTTCATCAAAGATCAGTGTCGAAAATGCATAATACGCAGCCTAGTTCATCTAGCTCGTCTAATAATAATAATAGCAAACAAAAGTCGAATAAGTCGCGAAATAGCAATAATAACTCGGTCCCTAATCCGCAATCTTACGTAGCATGCTCGGAATCTAATAATAATAATTCACAGAAGTGTCTGTGTAGTCCAAAACGGTTCTATTAGCATCAGCGCAATTTATCGCTTATGATATTAATAACGAAGCGCACATAGTTCGTTGTTTACTCGATAGCGCCTCACAGAGTAACTTTATTTCTTCTGATTGTTTCAAACGCCTCGGACTGTGGGATAACTTTAAAAATACTAAATTAGTAGTCAAGGGGATCGGTGGGTCAGAAAAAAATTGCAAGGGTTCCGTAGATATTAAAATACATTCGCGTTTTGATAGGAATATTAATTTCAACATTTCTTCGCTTATCGTGGAGTGTATTACGAACACATTGCCGAACGCTAATGTGGACGTATCGCTACTCACACATCTCGAGACATTGCCGCTAGCAGACGCGGAATTTGCGAATCCGACCGACATTGATGTTTTGATCGGAGCTTCAATATTTCCGCACTTGTTACTACCTAAAGTTGTACGTAGTGAGCAACATAATTTACCGCCCGCTATTGAGACGGTATTTGGGTATTTGATTATGGGTACCGTACCTACGTTACATACTTCAAATTCAAATTCAAAATCCTTTATTCATTTGGGACACAATGTGACGCTTATGAACGTCAAAATAATAAATTTATAAAAAATTACTTATAGACATTTAAAGCCACGTTCGCAAAACAATAGGTAGAACCATGAGAAAGAACGGGCAATAAAACTCACGGTCACTCTTTTTCATCGCCAGGTTTTGCATAATACACTATTTACATTTTGTAAGGTGCTGCAACTGTTACACCTTCTATATCACTTGTATATCTTTACTGTACATAATAATACTCAAGCATAATACTTTTGGTTAGCCTCCTCAGAATAGACATAGTGAAACAGGAGCATCCACTTACATTATACAGGGTGATTTGTAATTGCTCGTATTCCCTTCGGGACGTGATTCTAGGGCCAAAATGGAGTATTTTTACTCCCTACATATGGGGGTCCAAAATGCACCATTTTGGAATAAAACGGTTTTTAAGATTTTTTTAAAAAAATCCAAATTTTTGTTATAAACATCTTGTAAAAAATTATTTTGACTTTTCTTGGATATTGGGTCTTATTTAATGGACAATTAAATGGCCCATCTTTTAAATTAAAATAAACCTACTAGCTCAAAGTGGAATTTGAAAATAGAGCCAAAAAACACGCAAAAAATGTTCGAATAAAATAAAATGAAGCCACAAAAATGCAATTATTTGAAAAAAAATATAAATCGCATGTTATGTTACTACTTCTTTAAATTTATCACGTAAAGAATCTCTAGCACCTAACTTATAAATTGCACGTATGGCCCTCTTTTGAATGACAAAAATAGTCTGTATATCAGCAGCTGTACCCCATAACATTATTCCGTAAGACATTACGCTGTGAAAATAACTAAAATAAACTAGTCTAGCAGTATCTATATCTGTGAATTCCCTAACTTTTCTAACTGCAAACGCTGCAGAACTAAGTTTTACTCTGAGACAGGATATTTGGGCGCCCCACTGAAGCTTACAATCTAAAGTTACACCTAAGAATACGGTTGATTCGACTAGTTGAATTGTTTCCTTATTTAAAATTATATTAGTAGGAACACTTTTGACATTAGGCAAAGAAAATTTAACATATTTGGTGTTGCTTGAGTTGAGCACCAAATTATTTGTCGAAAACCAATCTAATACTTGTGCAAGAGTGTTATTGACGGTATCAAAGTTACATAAATTACGATCAACTTTAAAAATTAGTGACGTATCGTCGGCAAACAAAACAATATCACATAAATTTTGTACAAAGAACGGCAAATCATTAATATATATTAAAAAAAGAAATGGACAGAGAATACAGCCCTGTGGAATGCCCATTCCTACTGGCAAACCTAGAGATCACTCCCATTAGCATCTACATACTGAATTCTATCACTAAGGTAGCTGGCAACAAGATTGAGTACGGTATCTCTAATACCATAAAGTTTCAATTTAAGTAAAAGTGTATTATGTTCCACACATTCAAAGGCCTTTGATAGGTCACAAAAAACACCAATGGCATCCTTCGAGTTTTCCCAAGCATTAAAAATATGCTTAAACAAAGTTACACCGGCATCAACGGTGGAGCGACCCTTAGTAAAGCCATACTGTTCACTGTGAAAAAAATTATTTGTGTAAAAGTGGCTCTCTAGTTGATGCAAAATAATCTTTTCAAAAATTTTACTAATAGCAGGCAAGATAGAAATTGGCCGAAAATTACTAGGGTCGCTCTTTGCTTACTACATCTCATTATATTACGTCTTGTTGTTGTTCTGTTCTTCAAGAAAATAATATTGATTCTTTTCTCAAGCGATTTTGGGACCTCGGAGAGATTACCGCACCGCCCTCGATGAGCCGTAAGGATCTCGAGTGTGAACAACATTTCCGCGCTACCACTGTTCGTGACGACAGTGGCAGATACGTTGTGGCGTTGCCATTCTATGGTGACCCTTATTCGTTAGGCGACTCGTACGCTGCTGCGCTTAGACGTTTTCATTGTTTAGAACGTAAACTTGATGCATCACTTAAGTTACGCGGCGCCTATAATGACGTCATTCGTGACTACCTAAATAAAGGTTTTTTGAGTGTAGTTGTAAACAACGAGGGCAATTCTCTTCCCTCATATTAAATCCCGTATCACGGCGTAGTTCGCGAAGATAAAACCTCTACTAAACTTCGTATGGTTTTAGATGCTAGTTGTAGGACTACAGCGGGTCAGTCGATTAATGACATTTTGCATGCCGGCCCTAATCTACAGAATGATTTATTTGACATCATAAAATGTTTCGTCTTTTCCAAATCGCTCTGTCAGCTGATTGCCGCCAAATTTTTCGCAGTATCGGCGTTCGCGAATCTGACCGTAGATTTCAACGGATTTTTTATCGTTTTGACAATACGGAACCTTTATCCGTGTATCAGTTCAATCGTGTTTGTTTTGGACTCAAGTCTAGCCCATATCACGCGTTACGAGTTGTTCGCCAGTTGATCGCTGATGAAGGCGATCACTTTCCCGCCGCAGCAGCTGTTGCTACTTCCGCTTTGTATATGGATGACATTGCCTGTAGTGTCATATCCGTTCCGCTAGCAATTTCGCTTTGTGAAGAGCTTATTCAGCTTTTCAAGCGAGGCCAGTTTGATCTTGTCAAATGGACAAGCAATTCTAAGGAGGTTCTCGCACGCATACCTGATTCTCATAAAGCTTCTCCAGACATTGAGTTTGAGAAGTCTGTACCGCATCAAGTTCTCTGTTTATGCTGGGACAAATCCTGTGATAGTTTTCGGTTTGACGTCTCACCGCCAGATGATAAGTGCACCAAACGCACTATTTTGTCCACAGTGGCTCGACTATGGGACATAATGGGTTTTGTGGCTCCCACAATTTTGTACGCCAAGCTCTTGATCAAAGAACTTTGGTTATCAAAGTGTGAGTGGGATGAAACACCCTTTGACCAAACTGTCGCCGCTTGGAGCCGGTTTTTTATTGAGCTTACCGCGCTCAATCAAATTACTATTCCGCGTCATCTTGGGTTGGTAGATGGATGTACCATCAACTTAATAGGTTTCGCTGACGCCAGCCAGCGTGCTTAAGGCGGAGTCGTATATCTGCGAGTCCGCATTGGTTCTAACTACTCGGTGCAGTTAGTTTGTGCCAAGTCCAAGGTCTCGCCAATTAAAACCATTTCAGTTGCGAGACTGGAGTTGTGCGCGGCCCGTCTGTTGTCTCAGTTGCTCCGCAAGGTTCAAGACACAGTTTTGCCCCACTACCCTATCAATAAAATATACGCGTTTCTGACTCCAAAATAGTGCTCGCTTGGATTTATTCTTCTCCTCCCCGCTGGCAGACTTTTGTCGCCAATCGCGTTAGTAAATTAATTGAACTTGTTCCTGCTACTTATTTCAATCACGTCGCGGGTATTGAATACCCCGTTGATTGCCTGTCTCGTGGTCTTACTCCACTTAATCTTCTGCATCATCCATTGTGGCATCGTGGACCTTCTTGGATTTCCCATGATCCGTCAGAGTGGCCCATGCAACCCTTTGACCACAGTGCAAAGGACGAGGATGTACCCGAACGGAAGTCTGTCTCTCATCCCGTGATTGTTGAGGTTGCTGAATCTCCGATCTATGCACTCGCACTACGCATGTCATCGTGGTCTAAGTTACTCCGCGCCATCGTTTATGTCTGTAGGTTTTTTAGGCACCTACCTAATGGGACTTTTGTTTCAAGTACTGACCTTGAATTTGCAGAATATAAGTTATTACGAGCTGTACAGGCTGTTTATTTTAGTAACGACATTCAAAATTTGAAAAATAATGTACCTTGTTCTCCCGCTATTCTTAGGTTCAAGCCGTTTCTCGATGAGCACGGCGTCATACGCGTTGGTGGTCGTCTGTCAAATTCGGATGAATCTTATAACTACAAGCATCCTTGCATTCTACCGCGTCATGACCATGTTGTCGACCTTCTTGTTGATTTTTATCACAAGAAGCATCTTCATGCTGGTCCAGAGTTGCTTCTGTTTTACTTAGGCATAAATATTGGGTTTTAGCTGCTCGACGAATAGTTCATCACAGAATACATAAATGTAACGTCTGTTTCAAATTTCGTCCGCGTCCGATTTTCCCTCCCATAGCAGATCTTCCTAGCCAGCGCGTCAATAAGGTTGATAAAGCGTTTACACATACCGGTTGTGATTACGCAGGACCACTGCAGTATACGCCAGTGCGTGGTCGAGGTGTTAAAAGCCGTAAAGCTTGGCTATGTATTTTTACATGCTTAATGACGCGCGTTACGCACATTGAAGTTGCGACGGATTTAAGCACGGTGTCATTCCTGGCAGCCCTTAAACGATTTCTTTCACGACGCGGCCCTATACAGTGTTTGTACACGGATAACGGCACTTGTTTCGTGGGCGCAAGCTCTTATTTACGCGACCTTTATAAGTTTCTCAGGGAAGAATATCGTACTCGTCTTTAGGAAGAACTTTCCATAAATCATATTGATTGGAAGTTTATTCCGCCAGCATCACCACATTTCGGTGGATGTTGGGAAAGCATGGTCAAAGTAATTAAAACGCATCTCTTTAAAGTTATAGGTCATCAGATCCTCTCTCACGTAGAGTTTTTAACTGTCCTTGCACAAGTCGAGGCGCTGATCAACTCGCGTCCGCTCACGGCATTGAGTAGTGACCCTGCAGAACCATCCGCGTTAAGCCCTGCACATTTTCTGAACACAGTGCCATTATCGTCATTTCCGGCTCCTGAAGCAGACTCTTCAAGCTTGCTCCAGAGACATACTCTGCTGGATAAACTCGTGCAGTCGTTCTGGTGGCGCTGGCGTGCGGAATATCTCCACCAGCTTCAGGCTAGATCCAAGTGGAATAGTCCTGCATCCCCTTTATAGGAGGGTACGTTGGTCGTCATAGTACATGATAATGCTCCGCCGCTTTCATGGCCGTTAGCCATCGTGGAGAAACCGCATACTTCCAAAGACGGTACAACCCGCGTTGTTACCGTAAAAACCGCGAAGGGGAGCTACGTGCGCCCTATTGTACGTCTCTGTCCGCTTCCAACTCAGTGAGATCTAGCCCGAAGTTAGATATACCTCTTAGTTTAAGTATTTAGTTTGTAGTTTTCGTTATAATTGTTTCGCTAAAGTTAATCTAGATTAATTTTAATATCATATCGCTGTCTTAGCCTATTGATGGGTTATGCGGTAGTACATCCAACATAGCTAAGTTCAATTTTTTTTTAAAGGCAACCCTTTAGGGCCGGGGAAATGGTAGCGCCATCTTTCTTTTCCATTGCTAGTTAATTATGTCAACACCTAGCTAAAAAATAAAATATATTAAAAAATATTCCAACGCTTGGCAATATAAAAAGCAACAAAAGGATTATCCATGTATTGTAAAAATTACTCGGAAAATTGTTTATAATTTTCCCCAATTATTGATGAAAACGAAAAAGTGTCATTGGTGTCACAATTTCTTTGCGGAAATCGATAACTTATGAAATAAAACATATATATGTCAATGAATAAAACAATAATTGGCGCAAGAGAAGGCAAGAAATAAGGAAAATCTCTTGCTAGCTGGCGTGAGCAGCGTCGTGCAGCCTCCGCTCCGCTAGCAAGACTGATGTGACGCTATGCCGGCCTCCGTCAGCGTACTGGCCGGCGGCCGAAAGCCGCCGCCACGGACAATAATAAAAACTAGACAGTGTCAAAGTCAAGCGTTTTGTGTTGTTATTTTGATATTTTCGTTGTTATTTAGATAGTATTTTTTATTAGCGAGTGATATTTTAAGTTTATGTCTCTTAACGGTGGTAAGGGTGATGATGAAATAGGTGCGGATCAACCTTGCACTTCGTCTACTCTGGTGCGCTGCCCGAATATTTCCCAAGCTCGTTACTTTAAAGGTGAGCGGGGCCTAAAAGTACATTTTGGTAAAATTCATAAAAACCAGAATGTACTTTCTGGCCCCAATACGTCCACACAAACACACAACAACACAGTCTCCCTCAAAATTCCCTTTTGGCAACATTTAAGTCAATTAAAAAATTCAATTTCGATTTTAAAGCGAATTCCCCGTGGTGCAAGACCGTCAGTGGCCCAAAATCTAGCACACTGCTTAGGTCTTGTCACCCGGGAGAATTCTATAACCGCTTGGGAGCAGTTACTCACCTTCCCCTATAGAATTTTGCATGCACAGGAAGACCGGATAACAAAAAAACACTTACATCAAAAATTAAAGAAAATTGTATTAATTCGACATTCCAATCCAATCCCCACCCCCTAAACCATACCGCAATAGCCCCATCTACCATCACGTAGAATCCAAACTCAGGGAAGGTGATATCAGGGGAGCCTCCAGGCTCTTATTTAGTAGCGATGTGGTGGCCCCTTGCCGACACACTCGCGAGTCTGCAGAGCAAGCATCTAGCGCCAGGAGATAACCTCTCCTTTCCTGACCCACCTGACACTAACTCAGATTGTCTCAATGTTACAGCCAAGGACGTGGTTGCTGCCGTTTGCTCTTTCCAAAGCGGGTCTGCCGGCGGTCTCGACGGCTTAACACCACGGCACCTTAAGGATCTCGTGTGTGTGAGCGCCGGAGCTGCTGGGGACGCGCTTTTGAGGGAGCTAACGGCTCTAATCAACCTTATGCTCTCCGGCAGTGTGAACGATGACATCGTCCCTATTTTGTACGGCGCAAATCTCTGTGCCTTGCGAAAGAGGGACGGTGGCATTCGTCCCATTGCCGTAGGGTGTACGTACAGGCGTATGGCAGCCAAGATATGCTGCCGCTATTATAATACCAACTTAGGTAATAAATTCCAACCCCTGCAACTCGGATTTGGATCCAAGGGGGGTTGCGAGGCTGCCATACATGCCCTGTCAACGTACCTTGGCTGTAATGGAGGTGAGGTTATCTTGAAGGTTGATTTAAAGAACGCCTTTAACTCAGTGAACTGGGACACCTTGTTGACACAAGTTAAAATTGAAACACCTAAAATTTACAACTTTCTTTGGCAGTGTTACAGAAACCCTTCAAAATTGATCTTCAAGGAAAATCTTTTGGAATCCGCCGTTGGCTGTCAACAAGGTGACCCTCTTGGACCACTCATTTTTAGCTTAGCTATTCACCCAATCATCAGCCAGTTAAATTCAAAATTCAACATCTGGTACCTCGATGATGGAACCCTGGGTGGCGATGTAGAGTCTGTTTATCAAGATCTGGCTTTCTTAAAATCTAAATTTTCATCCATAGGCTTAGACCTAAATCCAAATAAATGTGAAATTTTCATAAACGACAATTTAAACAAATCATCTATACTCTCCAAATTTCAATTGCTGACTCCCAGTATAACCCACATTGAAAAAAGTTCTCTTCGCCTCCTTGGGTCCCCGATTTTAGACGAAGGTTTCGATTCATTTATTCATGAAAAAATTCAAAATTTTAGTGAAATTTCTGACAGGCTCCTCAAAATTAACATTCATTCGGCCTTCACTATAATTCGGTATTGTCTTTTCGTGCCTAAATTTACCCACGCTATTCGAGCTTCACTTTTTTGGAAAAATTCGAGCCTACTTATTGAAATGGACAAAATTATACACAATACTCTTAGTAAAATTTTGAATATAGCACTGAATGACCGATTGTGGCTACAGGCGTCCTTGCCTGTACGTTTTGGCGGCCTCGGCGTTCGCAAAATTTCCGATGTTAGCCTACCAGCATTCCTGTCCTCGGTTCACAGCACTGCAGAATTGACCAGGAAAATTTTAGCACCAACACTAGTCGATTCTGAGGTGCCGTGTAAGACCGATGCCATGAATGCTTGGAGAAGTGCCTGTCCAAGCACTGAGTTACCCCGAGACCTATCCTCTCAGAGGCAGTGGGATGGACCGCTTTGCAGCAGAATACGAGAAAATCTTCTTAGCACATCGTCTAATGCTGCAGAGCGTGCTCGTCTACTGGCTGTGGGAGAGTGGGAGTCGGGCCTCTGGCTTCAAGCACTGCCATCGTCCAACATAGGTACCATGCTGGACGATACGACCTTCCGCATCGCCTCTTGCCTCCGTTTAGGCGCGCCATGTGTTTCTCCACATCGCTGTCACTGTGGAGAGGCTGTCGACGGCCTCGGTCACCATGGCCTGTCATGCAGCAGGAGCGCAGGTCGTATTTCACGACACGGCAACCTTAATGACATTCTTCGTCGGGCTCTTGTCACCGCTGGCATTCCAGCCCACCTTGAACCTCAGGGCCTGGTACGCGACAACGGCAAAAGACCAGACGGTATGTCTTTACTGCCATGGAAGTTGGGTAGGCCTTTGGTATGGGACGCAACGTGCGTCGATACCCTCGCGCCATCACATCTTCCTAGCACAGCGGGTTGTGCGGGCGCTGCTGCTGCTACAGCGGAGACCCTCAAACGGCGCAAATACGCAAACCTAGTAGGGGATTACGTATTTGAGCCGTTTGGGGTCGAAACGTTGGGGCCATGGGGTCCAAGTGCGAGATCTCTTTTTAGAGACCTCGCAAAGAGACTGGTCGACGCCTTGCGTGACCAGAAGGCTGGGTTGTATTTGGCCCAGAAGTTCAGTATCGCCATACAACGTGGCAATGCTGCCAGCGTTCTAGGCACGCTTCCAGTTGACGGCGATGTGGACGAATTTCATGATGCCCTCTAAATTATTATTTTTTTCTCTTTCTGTATATATTTATTTCTATGTTCTGTATATATTTCTTTGTATAGTAATTTTAGAACTAGTTACTTTTTCTTTATACCTATTTTAATTTTAAGACATGTTTAAGTTACTTGAAATATTTAAGTTATTATGAAATAAATAAAGTTTACTCCTAGCTAATAAATTCCTTTGCATACCGCAGTGTCAAAACGAGCGATCTTTTATCCCTTCCATTCCCAAAGGCACGCCTCGCTCTAATTGGTCGCGGAATTCAATGACGCTGCGATGGAGTCGAAAATCAACCGTCCCGCTGACCGGCTGCGTCCTGGCGCAGCTCCGCGCCGCGACGAACACATGCAGCACCGCAATATTTTACCGCTATTTTATACTATAAACGAGAACAAAACCGCCCGCGGGTGTAGTGGAGTGATCTGAAGAATACGAATATCGAAGACGCCGGCCCGGCCGCCATTTTGTAAGGTAAGGCGTGCCTCCTTATAATATCTTATACTCATTCACATTCACGCACTCTTCTAGGCGATTTACCAGCCATTCTTGATACAGTTCACTATATTAATAATTTTTCTATATCACCAAATCACCTAGTACATATTTCGGTGCAACGCTGAACCACTAAGCTTGATTTCATCCTTTGACTTGTTTTACCAGACAAGTCCCTAATTTTACCAACAGTGACTTCACCGCGACTTGAGTTTATAAATTTATTGAGCATTTCCATTCGCAAAGGTATAGGTAAGCCCTCCTATACTTTTGCTTAGAATTTCCCAAATAAATTTTGGTCAATATCTGTATCTCAAAGCCTTTCTACCTGGTTATCCGCATTTCAAAACTTATGCTACCAGGCAGTAAGTAAGTACTAATGTATATTTTTTGCTAAATCTAATGCCGCAATGGCTGTGCAAATTCCCACCAAGAAGAAATTTTTGAAACTTGCAAAGTATCACAAATATTTTAATGAAATAAAGTTTTAAGCCTCTTTTGTAAACAGTGATGCTCTTCATTCTAGTTCCATCAAGTGGGTAAACTAACCAAGTTGATGCTTAAAATGTTTCTTTCTATAGGGCTTAAGTTGTAAGATTCTGGGTAAATAGGTCGTCTCCAACTTTGTTGCTATGCTATGACATAATAGGAACTTAGGCATCTGATTTTAAGACATAATAGGGATGTTAATAAATTGTCCTAAAGTAAAATAAATTATTTAAGTTCTTTTATCTAGTACTAGCGGCCCGTCCCGGCTTCACACGGGTGGACATTTATTTTTTAAATATCTATCTATCTATATCGTCACGCCTATCACCCAATGGGGAAGGCAGAGACTATGCAACGCAACATGCTTCACCATGATCCCTAATATTTTCTAGAAATAAATACAGCCTATGTTACTCTGAGCTAATGTTGCAATATAATAGTGCAAGAATGTTTAAAATCACTCTAGTACTTTTTTCATTTATTCGTTACAAACATAAAAAAAATACAAATGCTCCCTCTTTAATATATTATAGTATAGAAAACGTGTCAAAATAATGGCAGTTTTATTCATCTATTAATGTTGAGACTCTATTTTACTTTTTTATTGTCAATTAATTAATTTATAAAAAAATACTGCTAACAACTTGACAACAAAAAATTATATGATATTTTTTTTTGTTTTATTATCCTAATCTAGAATTACTTATGTTCTTTCTTAATTGACATGCATATACGATTATTATGTTAATTTACAGCCATAATACATAAGATTTTAAATTATAAATGACAAAAATAATTAGTTTATTTAGATATAAATCTTTATATATAACTGCCAGCTGAAATTTGGCACGTATGTTCCTTGGGACCGTAGAGGCGCACTAAGAAGGGATTTCGCTGAATTCCCACGGGATAAGAAAAAAAATGTGTGGGTTTAGCTGCAGGCATCCTCTAGTTTTTTTTAAAATTTGGACGCTCAAATCTGGCAGATCGTAGAACATAACTACATATATAACTACACTTTCAGAAATACATATAATATATATAATTTGATTTGTAAGAAAATGCTCGTACACGGGGTCTGGAAATGTGGATGTGGATTATGGACTTTTGCTTTCCACTGCTAGACTTAAACTTATCCTAATTTGTTGCACAATATCACTGTGATACATTAGGAGGTTTCAACTTTGAGTAGTATAATACTACGCTGTCCGGCCAGACAGGTCAGCATTGGTTGGATTTAGGGTTTTCCGGCTATTTCCACAGATACTGTTAGCTTTGTATTCGCCTTTTACGTCACACCACAGCTACATTAAGTGGAATCATTAAACAAAGCGATCGGAATATCGGTGTAACACCGATATTCCGATCGCTTTGTTTACTACACCACCTCTTGGTATTATGTTCGATATATCTCCTTACTACCAAGTCTAGCTGTAACACTGGTAGTGACTTTGAGGGATTTGCTTTTCCGGGAATCAATGCGCTCCAGTATCATGTTAGTTTATTTACCAATTCATATTTAAATGGCAAATAAGCTTTAGGACTCAATTGTTAATAATATTTATCAAACGCGCAATCTTGATGTATTCAATGAAAAAGCTGTACTGGTTGTGAAGCTACGGTCGAAAATAAAACTTTATAATTATGTTTCCAGAATTTGAACTAATAAAATTATTTCAATAACAATTCAATTGTCGCGCCTAGGTCACTGAGCTGCGTGCGTCACCTTATCTTCGAAAGGGTTGGAGCAGCTTCGACAAGGATAATATATGTGCGTTTTGCCAGGCCAATCCTACAGAAAAACCTGCCAAAGCACCACAAGAGAAAAACGCTACTGGTAGAAATCAGTCGATTTTTTTCCTATTTGCAGGATTAGCTTTGTATCGTAGATTATCCTCCAATAATTGTCATTAAGTCCCAAATATTTCCTATACTATTATCTAGTCAGCTGTTTCATCTATTAACGATCGGTAGCAAAATAAAATTCATTGTCAATATACGAAATCCCAAAGAGCATTCGCAATCGCAATCGCATTTTGCTATCTTTTTAACTATTAATCAGCTTAGCTGCGAATGCTAGTATAAAATATATGGGTCTCCCTTGTTTGACCGAAAGGAATTTGACAAATTTTCACTTCCTAAAATTTTTTTGCATAATTTCATTTGCCAAATTATTACTTAGCAAAAAATCTATTCACAAAAAATTGTAACGCAAACCTAATGTTTGGGAAATGAACGTTTAAACTATAACTTGCTTACCAACTAGTCCTTTTTACATTATTGATTTAGTCAAATATTTCAGTTGGAATATCAGTTTTTACGCAAAATCAATAATTATCCTAATCTAAATAGTTCAGTTCCGGCTAACCTACTTAAAACAATCTCTTTTTTCTAATAAAACAAGTCGTTTCTGGCACTCGCCGGCCGCTACCGCGGCACCGCTCGCTTCGCTCGCTCGGCTCGTGCGTAGGAGGTCACAGTTCTAACCTAACCTAACCCAACCATTTTTTTAATAATAAACCTACTCTAACTACTTTCATAAATAAACTAATATCACCAAACGTTTACTGTCTGAAGATTGTTTGCTGTAACAAATCATTTGATTAAAGACCAAATGTTATAATATCATTATACTTGGTAATATTTTGCCAAGTAAAAATTTGACCAAATAAAAATATGCGTACTGAAATCATTCGAAATATTGCAATGGTACGAAAAAAGGTTGCTAAAATTAGTTTGGGTAATGAAATTTTGTCAAAATCCTTTCGACAAAACGGCAGGATCCCAAAATATATACTTATCTCGTAGATCATAACTTAGACCTCTTAAAATCCAGCACAACCAAGTTGCAAGCTGATAAATGGATAGTTTTGTCTCAGTTCCGCATACTTAAGCGGCGTCTCTTGCGTTTAAAACGCTAGACAGCTTTAAATAAACTCTGCGTATTTATTTTGAATAAAATATTAAGTAAACTTATGAATTTGTTACACCATCTATTATTCTATGTGTGTAATAAAAGCTGAACTTATCTGTGCCGCACCATATATACGTGACATTATGCCACCATGCCATTATTATTGATGTTTTATTGGTGTTTACTTTCACTATGAGACTCTAATACTGCTTAAGATCAGGCAGCATGAAGTCATTTCGATTGGCTAAAATAAAAAATGGGTATTAAAACAGCTGCAGAATGTGTCTTAGCATATGGGGAGGATACTTGATTAGACACTTGGTTGCTTCAATCCTAAGACACATTTTGTGTAACCAATAAATTATCTATTTATGGACAACACCCACACAAGACAGAATCTTGTATTGGAGGCGACTCAATACACATTCTACCAACAAAATAAAAAATCAATCAAGCTCAATCAAACTATTATTTTTGCATGTCTTGTATGGGGATTGAACTAACAACATCCAGCGCAGTTTAAAACAGCCAGACAGTAGTTTTAACCAATACACCGCACGTGCAGTCATTTTCTTACTCACCTTTGAGTCATTAAATACTTAATTATCAAATTAAAATGTATGGCCTTATTCGTGATAATTCTTTTGTAACTATAAATTAGTTTTTTCCTTATTTCATTCGTACTATAATTATACGCCTAATGCAAACTATACAAAATATAATAGCAATAAAATTTTAAAAAGACTGCCGTCAAAATTGGCACAACGCCGAAAATTTTGCTCACATTTATATAATGAAATCTGGACTATTAAACGCCGAATTAGTGTGATTTATTTCAAGCAAGTTAGAACAAGTTAACGAGTAATTAGTAAGTACTTATCCTTGTTCGTTTACGGCGCACTCGTTAGGGATTTGTGCTTCGTTTCACTACAGATGTTATTTATTTTGTATTTCACCTACGCAAGAGCAAGTATTATGCTGTGCTACTGGGATGAAAAATATAAAGCAAAGACGCATAGATCTGGCAAATAGGGATAAGAATAAACACAGGGGTGTTTATTTCTTTTCTAATCTAGGAATAGCATCTGTTATCATTTATAGAAAAGCAATAAAGTAATGATTAATTATAAATTATTTTTCGAGAAAGAAGCACAAAAACTCATTGGTTTGACACGAAACAACTATTTTTGGATAACACGAAATGGTTTCCCGTGTCGTTTTAATCACTACTCGATTACTGCAGTCATATTCTGGGTCGTATGATATTTTGTATTTTAAGGTTTCTTATTCTTTTTGCGGTTGGGTTAGTTTTGTTAATTTCATTTGGAAGATATTGAGGCTGTAAGGTTAATTAAATAGGAACAATAGGTACAAATGTACCAAGAGGTTATCTAATAAACGTTAATTGTATTAAAATAAAGATACAACTAGGCGTGCACATTGCTTTCTTATTTAATGCATATTTGTTATATTTATGATATCCTTAAAAATGTATATTTACGTATTAATAATAATTATTATCAAAAATGAAAAGTAGAGTCCCATGGGTACATATTATCAGAAGAAGATCCATATTACCCAAGGTGAAACCGAATTGAAAATATCCGATTATAGAATATCCTATTTGAAGTCGACTAAAAAAACCAAGACATTGATGAGAAGGTAATAACTGAAACTTAATG
Source organism: Euclidia mi (assembly GCA_944739405.2). Classification (NCBI taxonomy): domain Eukaryota; kingdom Metazoa; phylum Arthropoda; class Insecta; order Lepidoptera; family Erebidae; genus Euclidia; species Euclidia mi. The sequence continues at coordinate 59,620,547 of OX123197.2, read as the reverse complement.
AACTAAAGTCAGCTAAAATAGAACTTTAATCATTTCAGTTTCGATCATTTCGTTCGAGTTCTTGGAACTAAGGAATACCTCGCGCTAGCGCTTTTGGACGGCGAGCTTTTAGATAATTTACTTTCGTTTTTTTATTCGGAAGTGTTTCATTGATAGAGCAATTACAAAAATCTGTATACATAAAAAGAATGACTGATAGATAACGCACAACTAGCAAGCAAAACTGTAAGCAAAGCATTAAGCAAAACTTATCTTATGTTCCTTGGGTACCGTTAGTAGTATTGGCGATTAGCCGTAATTCCCATGGGATCCGGTGGCATGGCGGAGACGATTTAATAAAAATAAAATATACCTTAATAAAAAATACTAGATGAGAATTTTTGTATTACATATGTAATTTTATTAAAAAATCCCATAGTATTACGCATTACTAATTTTAATCATAATCATCAGCGCTATATTATACTGTCCCAATGCTGGGCACGGGCTTCTTCTCACTTTGAGAAGGGTTATCCTTACCCTTCTCATACACGCTGGTGGACTACACATGTCTTGCAAGAACATTATGGAGAATTCTCAGACATGCAGGTTGTCTCACGATGTTTTCCTACACCGTTAATCAAACAATAAATAATATTGTAAATCCGATCAGTAACCAATTCAAAAATGAGACTCTCTTTTACGCATCATGTTTAAAGCTCACTTTTTTAAACTGGTTCCTACCCTTTTTTACCTACTTAAGAGTAATATTTTAATTACTATCATTGACACAAGCCTTTTAATTATTGAGTAATAATTTCTGTCAATTTTAAAGTGACTCGGTTTTACTTATAATGTTTTTAGTTCAACTATCGCCTATTTGCGTCAAAAAAATCAAATTCAGAAGGAGGCATGAAAGCACACATGACTACGAATTCTACCTGCTAGATGGCTTTTTGAAGCTTCATGACATCACGTTGAAACTCTCTGTCACATCTTTTGCTGTCGTTGAACTGAAAATACTACATTGGACAGAATTCATCTTTACCTCGCTTTCAAATGTCAGCCGCTGTTGGACTATTGCCACACTATAGCGTATAGACTGCGTAAAGACTGCTGTATTCTTCACTAGATTCGGATGGATAAATGCTATCGCGATTCCATTCCATCACGGCAAAACGTAACCTATGTTTTATATAACACATAATAGTTCAAAGGCGGACTTAATGCCGAAGGCATTATCTACCAGTCAACCTTTGGGTGATGCAGAGAAATATGTAGTAGGTGCAGTTTTTAAATTAAAATGAAAAACAAAAGACAAACCTACTCATTAATATAAAATATAAAATGATATACATATGACTAATAAACGTACTTACATACATACCATAACTATATATTTATTAACAAACGCCTAAATATTCTATAATTCTAATAAATATATACATAAGTCTATAAAATAATTAAACGATGAAAACTTATGACGATTCAGTTAGTGCGTCTAAATAATGCTGCCGAACTCTAGTCTTAAACGTAAAACGGTTAGTGGACATCCTGATATCAAGAGGGAGAGCATTCCACAGAAGGATAGATTGTATGATAAAGGATGAATGTACTAGGGTGGAATTGTGAGAAGGACAAAGAAGCAGAAGATTATTAGAGGAACGAAGATTTTTCTCATGTGTATTACAGAGAAATTGAAGATGGGAAGTTAAATAGACGGGCGCACATGGAGAGTGCAGTAAAGAATAAAGAGTACATAAAGTACGCAAGCTACGCCGTTGACGAATAGGCAACCATCGTAACTTTAATCGGTACTCAGAAATGTGGTCAAATTTGCGGAGATTAAAAACGAATCTAATGCAATTATTGAGAAGGCGATCGAACTTATTGAGAAGATCTGCATTAAGGTCGAGATAGCACACGTCACCATAGTCGATGATGGGAAATATTAAACTCTGTACTAGCATTGTCTTAGCCCTGAATGGCAGAAAATTCTTCAGTCGGTAAAGCGACCGCAAGGCACCAGTGACTTTACGACTCACATTCGCTACCTGGGTCCGCCAGTTAAGGTTGGCATCAATATGTAAGCCAAGATCCTTGACGCTTGAACTAAACGGGATTATAGATCCATAAAAAATTACAGCAGGTAGCGATTGCAAGTCAACCCTGTTTAAAATACGGGAACTACAAACGAGAATCGCCTGACATTTAGCAGGGTTCACTGCCAGGCCAAACCGTTCCGACCAGACCTTGATAGCATTCAAATCCTGGTTTATAGCTGCTATGCCTGAATCTAAATTTTCTAAAGAGGACTGTGTATAAAGTTGTAGGTCATCAGCATACAGATGATACGCACAATGAAGTTCATGAGTAAGGAGATTAATAAATAATGCAAATAGAAGAGGAGAAAGTATTCCGCCTTGAGTAACACCAGAGTCCATATTACGCCATGTTGATGAAGTTTCATCGACGCGTTCCAACTGCTGGCGTCCTCGAAGATAACAGGAGAACCATTCCAGTGCCATAGGTGAGATCATTAGATAGGCTAGGACTGAAAGGAGAAGGTCGTGACTGACGTTGTTAAAGGCGTTTGAGAAGTCCACCAAGACCAAAAGAGTAAGCCTGGTGTCCTTCACCCCCGCCCTCACATCGCCAGTCACCTTGAGCAATGCGGTGACAGTACTATGTCCAGGTCTGAATCCAGATTGAAAGGGTGACAGGACGTTGTTTGCGTAAACAAACCCAGACAACTGTCTCTGAACGCATGACTCAAGTACCTTGGATAGAAAGGGAAGAATGGATATGGGACGGTAATGTGTCAGGAGAGTGGGATTCGACATTTTGCGCAAAAGACGCACATAGGCTTTACGCCATATGTAGGGGAATTGACCAGTGTCAAGGGAAAAGTTTAGGATATGGGTAATTGCAGGTAAAATTTGTTCAAGGATAACCGTGATCATGCGACGACTAATGTCATCGCATCCCACGGCTTTGGACTTAATTGACAGGATAATCTTTTTAATCTCACCTGATGATAAAGGAGAAAAAGAGAAAGAATTAATATTCAAACGAGGTAAGCTAGCCAAGTAGGCTATGGTTTGACTTTTAGTTTGGTCGTCCAAAGTGACAGTAGTAGTAAAATGACGATTAATTTCATCTAAACTAATAGTCACTGGTAGAACCACTTGGCCATGAGGTTTCCCAATACCTAGTGTCCTTAGAAACTGCCATACATTAGCAGGGGATGAGTTGGTAACATTTATTCTGATGTTCAAGTGTATCAATGTGAAGTTCCATCAAAAACCATTTACTAGTATTTGTGTGAAAGAGCTGAAAACTTCTATCCATGCACTCAGGGTAAGTTGACTTTGGAGCCTCTAATTTGTAGAAGTAGTCCCCAAGGAATAAACATGCCAAATATTAGCTTCTTGAGCCAAATAGTTTTAGCCGTAGCTTGTTTGACAGTCACTCAGTATCGAAAGGATTTCATGTATATATACTTCTAGGTACTGCGTTAAGACAAAGGTAAAGCAGCTTTTACTGGCTACGTTAGCAGAAGTATCGTAACATTGATATATATACATATTTTATGTATTGGTCTATATTTAATTTTGACTTAGTTACCTGTATATTTATTTATATATTTATGTGCATGTGTGTATGTAATTATATGTATGTTATAATTACAATTATAATTTATGCGTCCATCATATATATGAAATATAAAAGCCAAACTCCACTTTTTAAAATACACCTACCATTCATCTCTGCACCACTCAAGGGTAGACTAGTTAAGTCCACCTTTATACGCTATGTGTATAGCTTATAAATAAAAAAAATAATCGATACAAGAATTTCATACATGTATAAACGTCTATTTATAAATCACTATAACAAGTACTAATATACTTCAGTAGTGCTCCAACTGAACGTGTGAACCACGATAATTCAGGGGTGGCTGCGAATAGCCGACATTCCACTCAAATTCCGCTCCATGTTCAACGGGTTATTGATGCCTAAATTGAATATATTTGCTGCCTGAATATACGTTGTACTAGTATGCGTATAAATTGTTCGGTGAAGGTTAAGCAGAAGGACGATAGATACATATTTTGCGTTTACATTTAGTTTAGAATTTATGTATGATGGATTTTCATTTAGAAAACTTCCATTACTTATAAGCGTACAGATTAAAATATAATATCGTTGAGAAATTAGACAAATACTGCAAAAATCTCCACGTTTACATATTTTGCTACATGGTTACGGGGCTACGGAGGTAAGCAACGAGCACGTTCTACGGTCCCTATTGCTACGGGTTCGACTAAAATGTTTTTTAAGTTTCTACTGTGTTTTTACTTTAGCATTGAGTATGTCTGCTCATCTAAAAGATTAGGATAAATATACAAATAAGTCAATGTAGTGCCGGATTAAGAATACGAAGTGACACTACCTCGTTTCATTTCGTGGATGTCCTGAAAGGCGACCACGGTATTCCAAAGAGCAGAAATCATATTTTAGTACATTGTTTTACCAATTACATACATTATTATAATTGTGTACTTTTTATCACTTATATTTATCACTTACCTCCATAAATTAAATTCCTTTGCTGATTTACTGACAAACAATGCACAGCCATAACTACAGAACGCAAGATCCTGAAATTTGGTATGTATGGTGATCATGTTTTTTAGAGAGCATATGCGTGCACTAATAAGGGATTTTCAGAAACTCCTAAGGGCCAGGCAGAAACGGTAAAATAAAAAAAAATATGCGGGCGTAGCTGTGGGCGTCCTCTAGTTTGGCTGTATATTTGTTAGAAAACCCTACATAAGAAAAGCCTACATAAATGCTGTACTGATCTTAAAAGCTTAAAGTAAAGAAGTCTATGATTTAGAAAATCCACATGTTTTCTATTCTATTACTTGGACTACCTAGACTAAGAATAGCATATGTTTTTTTATGTACTCATCAGTACATCCGTCAACATGGCACTTCCAACAGTGCCGAAATATCGGTTACTCCAAACAAAGGTACGTGGTATATATCCCGAAAGACAATTTAAAATAAGTTTAAAGTTTTAATTCCTATAAATAGCATATGTAATCACACTATGGAAAAGCAATAAAATGTTGCATTAATAATACATTCTTTATCACAGTGTTGTTTTTTAGATACTAACAATTTGGTCCCGAAATAACAATTATTGTGGATCACACAAAGTGTTGTCCCGTGTGTGCGATTAGCAAAATAATACGTGTCAAGATCACCGTTTAAATCATTTCTCTATCACTACGTTCACATTCTGGGTGGAATGATATGCGGTGCGATTGCCGTCAAGCGACAATGTGAAATTCACTTTATTTATTTACTAGATGAACTCGCGATTACATCCGCGTTATTTAAGGCTACTGCTCCGCTCCCGAGGCTCATAGCGTGATATTATGTGGGTGTAATATTACACCTCTGCCTACCCCTTTGGGGATACAGGTGTGAGTCCATAAAAAAAGTAAAAATTAAAATTTCCGTCCTCGATAAATGGGCTATCTAACACTAAAATATTTTTTCAAATCGGGCCTGTAGTTCCTGAGATTAGCACGTTCAACCATACAAACTCTTCAGTTTTAGATATTAGTATTAGATATAAGATTATATTTATATATATAAGTCCGTGATCCCAGGTAGCGATTTATAGAAGTAATAAAATGCCATACTTATATAATAATTATTCAAAACCAATTCGAATTTAACGCAGTTAAGCTATAATTTGTATTCACTTCTTTGCCTGCTCCCTGTAAACGGGCCGTCTAGCCAAGCTAGCGACAATGAATACACAATTAAATACATTATAGAAGTCCCTACTAAGTACATTTCGTTGCTTCGAAAATACAAACGGTCTGGCAACCCTGAGATCTAATTTTTCCATAATGATTATTCCCATAAAAATATTTTTAACGAGCCAATAGGTGATAAAAATAAAGGGTACTTATATACAAGCCTATGCCTATAAAATATAACGTGTTAGAAAATTATATTTCCTAAAATGTGTACTACAACAATATTCTTGAACGGAATGAAATTAACTGTTTATAGAGCCAAATTGGTAGTGTTCACTCCATGGAAACAATTTTTAATACCAAACGGAATGTGGAAGCTTAAAAAGGCGGTATGCACAGATATGCACAGACAGAAAAACTTTTAACAGATTTGGGAACACGGAAAGGTTTATTTGGGCTGCAAATAAAAATTAATTTCACAATTATTTGAGTAAAGGTGAATAGAAGTGTTTTAATGAAACACGGTCCGTTACTAAAGAGAATAAAGTGGACTTTCAAAACTTTAAAGTTGGCCTGCACGTATGCCGTAGTAATTTAAGTGGTCCCTGTCACTGCCGGAAGGCCTATTCTCGTTTTTTGTCTGTCATCGATACTGAATTCTGAACGAAATAATATAAGATTTTGAATTGAGTCACAATTGATATTTCGCTATCTTAATGTCACAATCGTCTAATTTGACACATATAGTTTGACATTGACACTATTTCAATCTACATTTCTATAAAATTGCTTACTATATACAGTCAGTTCAGAGAGTAGAGTTCACAGTTCGAGTCTTTAAGCTACACCTCTTTTCCAAGTAATATAAATTTACTTCAAACATTCAATTGGCGTCTTCGTCTCATTGCATAACTATTACAACACGAATTGAAAGGCTTTTAATTAGCTAATGTACTTTATCGATGTAAAGCAGACATTTCAGCTATTGAGAAACATGATTCAGCGATGAAATGTCACTTATTTCACCAAGACATTTATTTATAGCATTCAATATCATTTCATCCGCATAGCAGTTTACTACTATTTCTGTATATCATTAAAATCCTTAAATAAGAAATGACTTAAATTTGAGTCAACTTAAGACACTAGTCACTGGTTTAGCTTATTTGCAGCAATGTGTCATCAAGCAGATCAATACATCAATACATATTAATAAAATTGAAGTGTCTGTCTGTGATTTCAAAATAACTATGTTTTTTCAAGTGCATATAGTTAGTTACACGACTCTAAGTCCAAAACAACCCTTTTTAACATTTTTGTCTGTCTGTCTGTCTGTCCGTCTGTCTGTCTGTCTTTCTGTTTGTCCGAGGTAATCTCTGGAACGGCTGAACCGATTCAAATGAGACTTTCACTGCAAGGTAGAGGACTTTATAGCGCTACATATAGGCTACAATTTAACCCGGTAGTTGGCGCTGTTGTTGCGATAACAAGTCTTTATTTCTTCTACTCATCTATACTCTATGCATATAAATAAAATTGAAGTGTCTGTCTGTGATTTCAAAATAACTACGTTTTTTCAAGTGCATATAGTTATTTACACGATTCTAAGTCCAAAACAACCCTTTTTAACATTTTTGTCTGTCTGTCTGTCTGTCCGTCTGTCCGTCTGTCTGTCTGTCTGTCAGTCAGTCTTTCTGTTTTCTGAAGTAATCTCTGGAATGGCCGAACCGATTCAAATCAGACTTTCACGGCAAGGTAGAGGACTTTATAGCGCTACATATAGGCTACGATGTGACCCGGTAGTTAGCGCTGTTATCGCTATAACAAGTCTTTACTTCTTCTACTCATCTATACTCTATGCATATAAATAAAATTGAAGTGTCTCCCTGTGATTTCAAAATAACTATGTTTTTTCAAGTGCATAAAGTTAGTTACACGATTCTAAGTCCAAAACAACCCATTTTAACATTTTTGTCTGTCTGTCTTTCTGTTTGTCCGAGGTAATCTCTGGAACGGCTGAACCGAATCAAATGAGACTTTCACTGCAAGGTAGAGGACTTTATAGCGCTACATATAGGCTACAATTTAACCCGGTAGTTGGCGCTGTTTTCGCGATGACAAGTCTTTACTTCTTCTACTCATCTATACTCTATGCATATAAATAAAATTAAAGTGTCTGTCTGTGATTTCAAAATAACTATGTTTTTTCAAGTGCATATAGTTAGTTAGGTACACGATTCTAAGTCCAAAACAACCCTTTTTATCATTTTTGTCTGTCTGTCTGTCCGTCTGTCTGTGTGTCTTTCTGTTTGTCCGAGGTAATCTCTGGAACGGCTGAACCGATTCAAATGAGGCTTTCACTGCAAGGTAGAGGACTTTATAGCGCTACATATAGGCTACAATTTGACCCGGAAGGTAGCGCTGTTGTTACGATACCGACTCTACGTAGTATATATACCTATATGTGTATATTTTCAGTTATTATTAACTTTCGCAAATCTCCAGGCGTAAAAAAATGTGTTTGGCTGAGATGTAAATTATTTATTTTAGGCGTCCACTAAGAACGAATTTTACGAAAGGGCTCAATTGAGGAGGTTGTGGGGTTTGCCAAAGTATGAATGTTAAAATAAAATATTATTACTATCCGCTTGCGAAGCCGCGGGCACCAGCTAGTCAAGTAATAAAAAAAAATTGAAAATATTCCATGTTAACTTTGATTTGATATAAATATATAAAAATTATTCATTATGGGCACCTAGGATATAATTATGAGTTAAGTTGAGTATGTGTACTGTGTAATACATCGTCGCCTACCGTCAGGTTGGAAATTATTAAATTGTTTATTACTAATATTTTTTTTAATTTTTTTATTTATAGTATTACACCCACATTTCGCCATGAATTTCCAGGTCTCACGTAATAGGGGGCGAGCCTGGTAATGTGCCCGGTATGGCAATAGCCATACCGGGCACATTACCAGATTCCGTGCAGCTACTGAGAATTTCCTAACGGAAAAACCCAATAACACTTTACCCGACCCGGGAATCGAACCCGAGACCTCCCAATCCCACGCGCACATTTATGCTGCGAGACCAATGAGGCAGTCTTACAAATAATATCATACCGTTTTACCAAATAAACTTTGCAACGCACAGCCAAAAGTATTGGGCGCAGCTTAAATTTGGATTGTATGTTCTTTGGAGACTGAATAAGAAGGGATGTTCGGAAATTACCACGCGATCGGGCAGAAACGGTTAAAATAAATCGTATGTAGTATACAGGAAGATTTATGTTAAATGAAACAACCTTCAACCCAGAGCAAGAAGTAACCCTTTTCTATCCTGATAAGCATGACACATCCAAAAATCAGTATCGAATTTTTCTAACAGAAAATTTTAACCAAATTTTTCGGGCAAGTATCTTTTCACGTTGTCAAGCGTAATTAATTTAATCTTAGGCGTTTATCTGTGGGTATAGAGACGGCCAGTGAATGGGGGCCTTCTGTTTTGGTAATTAGGAGCCCTGAATGAGATTTGCTTGTGAATGGACCGCGAGATACGAACTCTGTATTGCTTGTTTCAAATATTTTCGGCGTAAAATTGCTTTCAGAAATATATACTTTCACAATTATTTTTTGCGTGATGATGTGATGAGATGAGTGATTACCATATTCCCTCGAAACCGTATTTCTTTTTTGCAAGTGAAGGCTTTTTTGGATAAATAGAGACGTGGAGGCGGTGCAGTGGCCACGTGTGATTGCCAAGGATTAGGTAAAATGGTCGACAGGGTTGCCTAAGGTAACGAATCTCGGGGAGGTATTATACCACAGTACAGTTAAATTGGTATAGGGTTTATATCAAGTTTTCCTTCTCTTACAGTGCTGTTCTCTGCATAATAGGCTCCTTCTGTCGGCTCTTACGACACCCATGGGATGATATGGGGTGGTGCCATTCCGTATTCTTAATCCGTCACCACACGGAAACCAACCCGTTTGGCCAGCGTGGTATAGTAGGCCAATTCCTCCTTTCAAAGGAAAGGCCTAGTCCAGCAATGGACTGTTAAAGGCTGATGATGATGACAGTTAAATTCCGTAATTTCCCAACTAAAGGAGGTCAAGGACAATTCGCGCTATTTTGGGAGTAACACATACCCTCTAAACTATGAATAATGGAGAGGGACCTAACTCAGTCGTATTGTGCAGACTGTGTGCTTAGCCTTGTGCTGTACCTGCTCTACCACGCTAATAATATAACTTAGCATGCCTTGTCATGCCACAAGCTTAGTATTAATCAATCCATTTAGTCAGCGATACTGAGTTTACTAAGAAAGCGTGCTCGCCTAATGAATCTCGTATCTCAATGGATGCCTACTGCTGAAATTAAATTAAATGTTATAAAAAGCTATGAATAATAATAATTATAGATGCTAAATTAACTGGGTTTATCTGTTTGTATATCTGATACACTTTTAATGCTGAACAGTTCAACCAATTTTGATAATATTTCTTTCTTCGGAGCTTGATGAGTTATCCAATAATGCTGGTCTAACTTAACATTTATACTCACAACTAACACAAGAAACTCAATATACTGTGATCATAATAACGAAAATTTCTCACAGGAGAAACATAAGTCACATCAATATAATACATACATACAACAAGTTATGGCAGAATTCTTTTACTAGTTTTGTTCAAGTAAACTATTACATCGTATATTTTGCTAGTATTATTAAAGGATACTATTGGGTACATCGACAATAACCTATTTTCTTACAAATAACAAATACTTATTATCATACAGAATGAAAACGTATATTATTGTGGGAGCCAATTGAAAAACATTAATAGTCACAAGCGATAAATTCGTAATACCTACAATCGGTTGCGAACCTTCGCCACGCTATATTTACGATTGGCACGTGATAACACACTCATACATCGCTTTCATTAGTATACAGAGTGACAAATTAAATAAGTACATGAAAATATCTCATGTTTATATTTATATCAATTGATAGACTTACAGTCCTTTTTTGGATAATTATCATTGATTCATGAAGTAAGAGTCGACTTTACCTAGAATGTCATGCTTCATTCCCTGAAAATAAATATCAAACTATAATCAAATATGCACGATCTCTTAGATATAAGTGACCCAAGTGACACAAACTTATTTTAAAACCATACTCTCATGTTTATAAGTATGTAAGTTTATAGTCCTTGTGGACTTTAGTGGCAAATTTTACCAAGCGGCGATAGCCCAGTGGTGTACGTAACGGACTGCCGAGACGATGGTGTCGGGTTCGATCCCCATTTACCCAGGGCACCCCTCTGACTTTTCGAAGTTATGTGTGTATTAAAAATGTTAATTATCGCTCGCTGAATCATGTGCCCGGTAGATGACAATAGGCTCGCCCCCTATTACATAGGGACCTAAACATAACTGGCAAAACGTGGGTGTGTAATTCACCTCTGCCTACCCCTTCGGAGATAAAAGGCGTGAAGTAATGTTATGTGTGTTATGTTAGTAGATAAATAATATAATATTCTATCACTTTCAAATAGCACCATCCAGTCCCAAACTAAACAGAATCTTGTACTACTGCTACTACTACTGGATAAATACTTAATTTTTGTTAAATACATTCATATTATACATAGAAAACTCATATATTCCACTTTCATTATTATAAAGGGTGACAAATTAAAAACATCTCATGTATAAATGTATATCAGTTGATGAAGTTATAGGCCTTTTGCTGATAATTATCGTTGATTCATGAAGTAAATAAGAATCTTCATATTCAAGATAGCCTATAATAATAATTTACCCATAACACAGTTATACAAATAACCTGTTTATATGACTGTTTATTTGTCTATTGAAATAAATTATTTGTAGATGATTTTACTATTATTAACTTAGTAGTCCAGCATGACTCTATGACCTCTCAATGATAAGCAGTCATGCTAGATATCATAGAAATGAATGAGCTAGGACATGCTTAAAAAAACATATTATGTTTATATTATATAATTTAGATAAATTGTAACAATTTGTTTATAAAGTAATTATGGTTTGAAATAGTCGAGCATGACTAAACAGCAATGCCTGACTTTGTATAATACATACATTAAATTGGGAACACCTTGTCAATCCCAATTCATTATGATCTGTGTTTTTTGTTATTTGATTATTTTCTGCAAAGGAAAACAATAAACTTTAATTTATGTTTATGTAATAAGGTCTAATACAAAATATGTAATAACTGATTAACAAACAATCATGGATTTCAGTCAATTCGGGGTAGTTAATTAGAAAAGCACTGACGCTCTAATATGACCTGCTGATCATGTAGTGGGTAAAACCATGCGGCACGTATGCAATTGTTACAATAATAGTTATGTTAAAAAGCACGCCTCCTTAAGACAGATGAAAATAAAGTGAACTGCCAGGGGAGAAAGAAAGATATATAGAAAAGAGCTTTGGCCATAGTACTCTAGTGCAAACAGTCATTCTAAAAGCAAATCTTCCAAAAAACATCACACCATTTTTCGGGCGAATTTTGAAAAATCCGAAGCTAGTATAATGTAAAGTCTTCGTTCTAAACCTCCTTTGGCAGCTGTATATTTAACTTAGGGCTTGTTACACGGGATTTTACGTGATGTATAGCACTATGAATTATGTTAATATATGAGAGTAGTAAGACTCTGAATTTGCAGATTGTCTGGCCAAAGATTCATAAAAGTATTTTTAATATAGTTGGATTTAAACTTTACACTTATTTTATTTTAAAAATTCTAAGAATTTTATATAGAGAGCTTAGACTGGATTACTGTCTGCACCAATTTCCTTGTATTTTATTTTTTGGTAAGATATCTCCTACCCTAAAATTATAAACATAATTTCAGCGTAGGAGATGTCTTACCAAAAAATAAAATACATTTATAGATAACCTGGATCACAGAAAAGCTGACGCTGGCAACGATTATTTTGATCTATGAGGTTAAGTGCGTGTCGCTGTCTGATTAGAAAATGTCCAATCACAAAAAGTCATGTCCCTCTTTCATTCTGTCTAACTGATTTATAAAGATATTGTAGGTAGCCTGTACCCCAAATATTCCGGTCATAACCATAGAAAGGGGCTGTCAGGACGATAAACGGCAATTGCTCCGTGGGAAAGAAAACAAAATAAAAGAGAGAGACTTTTCTCAGAACGAAAATTTTTCCGGCTTTCAAGCAGCTTACTAAACTCTTCAACTATTTTCTGGCCACACACTTGCACCAAATGAAAGACCGATAACCTTTGTTTTTTCAAGGCTATTGCCAACATTTTCCATTTAAGTTACCTTGGTTTTGAACTTTTGGCGGACATATTGCCCGGGGGTAGGGAATGAATATTTTAGTTTACCCTCAGATTGTTGTCTTTATTGCTTTTTAAGCTTTTGTGAAATGTGAATGATTATTTTTGTTTCAATTTATAGTCGGTCAGCATTTTGACATTACTTGTCACTTTTTGAACGCCACGGTTACGACAAAATGTACCAAGCGTGAAGCGTGCAGGAATGCCATAATATATTTTTTATTTATGTGTCACACCTGCGTATCTCTTTTTTAGCATCAGATACTTAACTTTCAGCTTGGCAGTAACATCACGAGCAATACAAACTTGATCCTTGTTCCACTTGCCATCCTACAGGTGTTGGTGTGCCTCGTCACATTAAAATTCAACATGACCATGTCACCATCGACCAACTGTTGGTGAAACCATTTTTAGACTCTGGTTAGTAGCGCTCATAGTGGGACTTGACTTGCTGATTGTGATAGTTTGAAAAGCTTAGCATCTTTTACCACTTAGCTCGGTGACCACTTAAGTATATGTCATATACATCAGGGCACTGCTACTTCCCTGGACGTCCTTTGTTCCCGGTTCTTTTCACAGGATAAAGCCATGTATTCACTAGGGGACAAAGTCGCTCGACTTATCGCGAACAGTCGCAGGACATTTACGTGCGAATGTCCCGCGACAATGTCGACCGACATTTCGCTCGTCCACATACCGGCATTGTGATCAAGATGTCGCCTAAGTGTTAACACAGTTTCGTTGGCAGTGTCGACCAACGAAGTGTGCTATAATCGCGGGTAGTCGCAGAACAAATAGCAACACACGTCCTCACAAGTCAAATGCCGTCGGAAACTGTTGAGGGACACGAAGTCGCGCAAGGTCGACGCTATCGGAGCGTCGACAAGCGACTTGTTCCCCGACACGTAGATGTCGCCTGCGATGTCGGGCGATGTCCCCCGCGACGTCGCTCAACACGTAGAATTCGTGTCGGGCGACAAAGTCGCGGGACAAATGTCCCCTAATGAATACGAGGCTTAAGAATAGTTATGCCACTTCGGAGGTGGGTGGCTCCTTTTAACAGACTATAAACTCCAACATAGGCCACTCATTCACGTGAAATTTATTAATTTTGTGTCTGGTGTGCTGCCCCATAATATTTATTGGTACAGTACAATATTTTTTTCGTTTATAAGTGTAACATGTATGTATATACAAAAAAGTATAGAAGTATGTTTATCCATTGTCTACACCCATAGCACAAGCTTCGACTTAGTTTGGGACTAGATGGTGTTGTGTAAATGTGGTTGAATATTATATTATATATTATTGATTGTCTGTTCAGCGCATAAGAACCTGAATCTGACCACAGATTGCTTAATAATATTACTGTTCCAAATCAGGGTGATAATATGAGTAAATCTGAAGTACAATAACGAATAAAACCATTCACGTTACCGTTATCAAAGGTTTACAGTAAATATATAAGGGTAGTAGATAATATATGTTATCTGAAAGCTAATTTCACCCTGCTGTTTCACCCCTAGCGGTACAAACGGTTATTTTGTTTTATTCGTCTGTAAAATGCCTTTGCACCTGTGCTTAGTATTTTGTCCGGAAAACGTTATCAGATTAATAACAATAACTCAGTTTTAAAATTTTCGTCAGTCTGTATTTTGGAGCGCTTTTTATGTTTTTCAATGTACTCAGAATGTTTTTTGTTTTTTTAATTCAAAATTTGAAGACTTAATTTGCACTATTAACGTTGGACTAAAATAAAATACTTTACAAAGGTGTAGTATGTAAACGAGTGACTGTAAATTAAAGTTTTGAGTGACAAAAATAATTAATTTGTGTTATAGAATTACTAAGTGAGCGACTGACTGCGAGTGATGAGAAATCACTGAAATCAACAGAACAGCAACTTACAAACATTAATTTGAGTTACATAAAATACAAAATGAGAAACTTCTTAATATTTGAGGAACCTTAAATTTGTTATAATGCCAACGTTACGTCCTGCATTTTTTTCAATATTTGGCAAATGATTTATTTATACTGAGCGGGATTTTATCTTAAGTGAAGTGTTTTGTAATAGAAAAACTGCATTGGAAAATGCTAAATAAGACGCTTCAGTCTATTAAGCCAGGTTGATGGAGCCCTGCTTCGCAGGGCTCCTTTTTATGGGTACAGGGTCACAAGAAAACCTAACATAACCTATTAAGTTTCCCGAGTGAACGAGATTATTTTCATAAATAAATAGATCGTGATTTTCGAAATGAAGGCCGGCAATATTGAAGTCGCTTTTTCTGTATTTCTAGTCGCTCACCTAGTAATTTAGTCGCTCACCTAGTAATTTAGTTGCTCACCTAATACTTTAGTCGCACGGTTAGAATTTTAATTTGTGCAATGGATTAATCACAACCCGCTTTTAGTACGCTGGTTCTAGATTTTATTATTAATCAATGTTCGTCATTAGTTTAGTTAACTTTTCGCTTACTTTAATTCATGCCGCTCAAGTTAATAAAACAGTATCTCATCATCAGTCGCTTAGTTTTTTTTTATTCGATCGTTTTATAATTCCCCGTTACAAAATAACACGCTACGGTGTCGATCTGACACCGCAACATAACAAACGTACTAAAAAATAATAAATTAAATTACCTACCTTCATTTAAAGATTAAATGGAAATATACTGCACGAATAGCATAGTGGTTTAAGCCTTAGAATCGCTGCTTAAAACTGCGCCGAGTCTCATATGTTCGATTCCCACATGAGGCAACACTTTGTACCATCCACAAATTGTTGTTTCGAGTCAGTCAGTGTATATCTTGTTAATTTCTGAGATAGTTGTCTATGAACCGAATCTGAAGTACTTGTTAAAAGCAACTCTACGAAGCCGTTGAGTATAATATCTATTCTATATCTGTAGGTATATATAAATTCCAAAATTCTTGCGTTACCGGCTAACTGACAGACAACGTACAACTAAAACCAAGAGGTGCAAGCAGCTGAAATTTGGTATGTATATACCTAAGGAAGCGTAGAGGTACAATAAGAAGGGATTTCACGAAATTCCCACTAGTTCGAGAAGAAAAAAGTGGGCGTGCGAAGCTACACTTACCCTCTGAATTGATACCCGCGATATTCCTTACGTAATCTAAATACATCATACTAAAAGGATCAAACAGGCAATTCTAAATAAAACGCACGAGTACTACTGTAATATAAAACAAATTACTGGAAGTATTAATTCACTTTGTGCTCAAATAATTGACTTTTTCTTTAATAAACTACTTTTATTTCAACATTTTACTGCGGCAGCTGTAAAAACACACTTTTATTCAACTGTTTATTGGGCTATGTTATTTTTCGCTTTTTACTTTTCGTTTATTTCTTGCGTTTTTATTGACAGTAGCCGTAGTTGAGAAATTAATCTCTGGTAAATAAAATTTCAAATAAATTTCATGCAATACGGATATTTCTTTAATTAAATTGATTAGGTTTTATTCATTAAAAAATTTCATACTTAACATAAAAGAAATATTCACTGATAAAAAATAGAATTCAAGTTGGCTTTTAAATAAAAACAATGGCTTCCAACTGATTGCCGTAGCGCAGCACCAAAAGTTTATTTGATCACAAGCTTTTATGCGCGTTAAATTCGGGGTAACACAAATCTACTTTCAGTCTCAAGTTGTGTGAAGACTCCTGATTATTCTAAAGACTTCAGAAATTCTTTAGGTTACAAAGCAACTTGGTCAGTATCTACCAAAAGGTACATAATATCATCACCTTGCATACAGTCAAATGTCAAAGCCATGTTCCAATACATGTCCAAGATATGTATATCTATAAACACTTTTGCATTAATAATATCAGTAGAGAAAATCGTTTCAGCCGTTTAAGCGTAGTATATAATATTAGTTTATACTTATTAGCGTAGTATATGATATAGCCCTGCGAAACAGGGCTCCATCAACCTGGCTTAATAGACTGAAGCGTCTTATTTAGTATTTTTCAATGGGGTTTTTCTATTACGAAACACTTCAATTAAGATAAAATGCCGCTCAGTATAAATAAATCATTTGCCAAGTATTGAAAAGATTTAATAACCATGCACAATATGACATTATGTATGATGTGACAGTACTGACAGATATGCTATAGCACATGCGCAGCACCCAAATATTACAGCGCATGCGTTCTTACCTCCAAGATGTAAATTTGTGCCGAACAAACTTCTACCCTCCTACAATCCCTGCCAGTTACATTTTTGCAACTTATGGTAGCCTATGTCCGTCTCCATGGTCCAATATTTATCTCTATTTTACATTTCAACAAAATCTGTGCAGCCATTTTAGCGTCAAAACGGAGCATACATAGATACATACACATTCGAATTTTAATATTAATATTAGTAAGAAGAATTATACGACGTAACATGATAATATAACGTAACTGTAGATATTGAATTCAATTTCAAATAAAATTATTTCGATTCCTTCCAATATTAGTTATTTGTGATTTTAATAAAAAAAAATGAAAATATGTAAACATTGGTAATAGAAGAAATACAATACACTATCCAATAACTGATTTTTCACAAACTAGTACCTAGAATGTATAGGTTCGTGGTTTGTTCAAAGATATAATAATATATCAGAGTGCAGCCATTATTTTCCAATACCCATGGGAAATAACAGCTAGTACTTAATTAGAAATATTCTCTCACAATCTTTCACATAAAACGTAATAATAAACATGCGAATTTAATCTCCATTATCATCGTCAGCCTGTATCAGTCCACTGCTGGACGTAGACTGCTCCTATGGCACACCAATGAGCTCAATCTCCAGCTTTCATTCTCCAGTCCCTGCCACTGCCCTACGAATATCATCGCCCCACCTGGCTAGAGGGCATCAGGCATAGGTGATAGATGTGTGGAGAGTAAAAGTATGGTTTTCCTCCAAATAAAAGTAGGATCCTTTGACCAAACTAGGTGATTGTGTGTGATCAGCCGCGGCATGACAAATTGTGTCGAGAACTTGTAACTTATACTTGTAAATAATTCCCCCGTTAAACTTCTTACAACGTTATTGTGAGATCGTTAGTTGTAGTTCCGTCGGTCTTCATTCAATTTTGCCTGAACGGTTGGCGTGGTTTAAGCGGCCGCCTCGCCGCTTGACACTGCGCCGAGTGTGTGGGTTCGATTCCCAAACGAGATAACACTTTGTGTAATTCACAAATTGTTGTTTCGAGTCTGGGTGTTCATTGTGTCCGTTAGTTGCATGTTTGTAAAGTCCTCTGCGACACAGGATTTTGTTCTAGTGCGGGAGTTGTCTCTTTTTAAATAAAAAGAATAAAAAAATAATTAATGTTACCAGTATTTAATATTTTGCATTTATAATTGGTAACCTATTGAAATCTCGAATTCCTGTTACCCGAATTCTAAAACCCCGAAAACGGTTAGTAGAACTTTTAAAAGACAAATGTAATGAATGGCAACTTTTTAAAATTCCCTTTTTAATTTCCCAGATAAATCAATTTCCAGGTTCACTAAAACCAAATTTCTATAAAGAATTTTTTTTTCCCATATTCTCATTATCCAGATATAGTTATACCTGACTCTCAGAATACTTTATTTTTGTTTTCCATCGTACCATTTTCCAAATAAACTATTACCAAATTTTCATAATCTTTTTATTTGGTTGCCATACAATCATATTCCTGATAAACTATTGCCAGATTTTCATAATCTTTTTTTTTGGTTCCCATACAAGTACAGTTAGAACTGCGACCCGCACGAGCCGAGCGAGCGAAACGAGCGTGCCGCGGCAGCGGCCAGAGAGTGCCAGAACCGACTCGCTATTGTTTTACTTGCCCATTACAGATAGGTTAAGGTTAAGTACCTTGTAATTCTTCCAATAGTTTATGGAAACAATATTGAATTTCATTAGCTGTTTTTCTGGATATCGTTTATTTAAATTTAAAAAATGTTGATTTAAAAAATATGGATATTGTTTGTCTGGATATCAATTAACTGTATTTCAAAAATGTGTGTTTTAAAAATCTGGCTTTCGTGCATATGGATTAGATTTCGTGTGTCTGGAACTCATAAACTCATTCGTCTGGATTTCAAAACGTCGTACAAATGAATAAATGGGCAAATGAAATCGGAGTTGCGATTATATGGCAAACAAAACTTCGGAATTAAAAAAACGGGATGATGAAATAATGTCCAGACGTTTTTGGGATTATGATATTCGGAATATTAAAATTCTGGATTAAGATTGGTAACCTTTACAATTATATCAAAAAGCTTGTTAATCAGTTTGATTGTAGTTGACCGGAGTAGCATAAGCCTTTCGCAGAATAACAGCAGTGTTGTTGATTTTTGTCTTATGATTGACGGCGTCGGAGATCCTCTAGGAGTCGTGATTCTACTTTTCTTAGCTCCTACTTTTGTCTTCGGGAACTTGGTATATTCATAACTATTTAAACAACGAATACAGCCTCTTTCTAAAATAAGCCAATGTAATTGTTTGTGTAAATAGTTCTCATTAAGTAAAATTTATTTGTCTTTGCGAGGGCGGATCGTTGACCAGACAAAAAACCACTAACCAATGACATATTCCCGGTGCTTTCTATAGAGACTAAATAAAACCACAAACTAATGCCCCGGAGCCAATCATTATAAAAGTAAAATGTTTTATATTTAATATTATTTTTGCAATAAAACCACAATTAAAATCTATCTTTAGAAATACCCGAAGTTCCGTAGACAGATTTAAGAATATCAAATAACGCAATAGGGACAACACCTAATAATAGTTTCACAAACTTAATAAAGAAACCAAAGAACATAATCTCAAAGATTCATAAAACAAATCTTTATTATTCGCGATGGCAAAAACGTCAAATGGACTTTTAAATTATCAATTTGTGCAGAATGATTAGATGAACGACTGCACATAATAAGAATGCTTTCATTCGCATTGCAGGATAATTATCAAATGAATATTAATATTTATTTTTCTTGTAACGCTTATAACGCTTCAAAGATAGCCTAGTGGATAACCAACAGACTGCTACGCAAAGTCTCGGATTGAAACCCACGAAGCCACCACTGATTTTACGAAGTTACGTCCGTATTCAATTATTAATTATCGCTTGCTAAACACTGCAAAAATACATTGTGGAAAAAATCGGCATGTCTGAGAGATTGCCATGATATATTCGTAAGATACATGAAAACCGCAACTTTGCACTTGGCCAGCGTCATGGACTATGGTTTGACTGTAGAGAGAATAATTTCGTACCCGAGGAACAGTCAATGTATATACATTGACTGTTCCTCGGGTATATATGGTTAATATTACCATTATTTACCACTCACATGGTGCTTCTAGGCTATATGCAGTGCGCACTGGAAGTAATAAGCTCCTCCTGAATCGGGCATGTAGTTCTACGGCCACTAAAATATATGTAAGCAACTTGAATTTAGGCAGGAAGTTTTCTCTCCAATGCTCAATCCAGCTCGAAAATCACGCTAGCGCAGTGACTACCGTCGAAGTCGGAAACCGATTTTCTTATTTTATAAAATCAAAATTGTTTATTCATTGAGGTCACAAGATGACACTTTTGAAAATCAAATTGAAAAAAAGAACTTATCACTTTAAGATTCTACATTAACATTAAGTGCCACGCAATTCAAGGGCGTAGAACAATGCAAAAGAATGGGCTATAAAATCCATGGCCACTCTATGTACTTCCTGTATGCCTACTAATGATGGTAACTAATATGTATCATTTGTAGTAATTGGATTAATAAAATACTGTCATGGCTCAACATGAGGAAATAATAACGTCCACAATTTATTAGGTCTTTTGTCCTCATAAACATAACTATGACCATTTATGTATGTAGTTGTATAAATATATTAAAATGAAATGCTGTTCGGTTCAAAAAGGCGCGGGACTAATTTGATTACCTTTGTTCTGTGAATGTTCTTGAATAAAATAGAAAATCCAGAAAAATAGGTCAACTTAATAATTTTGACATCGAACTGTATGGGAGTTATCACTTGATGATTAGACAGGACGATATTAATTATCAGCTTTGAAATAAAAATGAGGTAGGATACTCAATCCTCACGAAATTCCAATTTTTTACATAAACCATTAAATACTTAAAAATGTAGGTATAATATACCTTTCCAGAGAGTCCCACTATTTTATCTATTGTCTAGCATGGTTAAATAGCAGTGACCACTGAAAACAAGTTAATTGGCACTTATAAAAACCGGTTAAAGTTAAACTATAACCTATTAAAGGTAAAGAATTATATTACAGTAGTGGTAAGAAGAAAATTGATGGACTTTCTTCCATAGCAAATCTAAAGTATATAACGACCGCGAAGATGCTACGGTTAAGGTTGCGGGTTCGATTCCCGCTCAAGTCAGACATTTGTGTGCATGAACATGGATGTTTGTCTTAATATGTATGTATTTACAAAAAAAAGAAGATATGTATGTTTATCCATTATCTAGTACCCATAGTACAAGCTTCTGCTAATTTTGGGACAATATGGTGTTGTGCGAATGAGTTAGAATATTATCATATATTATATTAAAAAACATAGAAATATAAATAGTTGGAAACAGCTTTGTAAAGCTCTATTTGATATATAGATATAGTCAAGAGTCTAAGCTGCTACCAAGAAGTTTATAACTGATAAACTTATAAGCACTTTGTCTAACTCTATAATAGATTCTGTGAAATCAGAGGACGCAATTCTCTTAGCTACTGAGAAATTTATAGCTGATACTTTCCAATATTAATGAATAAGGTTCACGAATTTATAAGAGGTTTTTATACTTAAATCACAATATTCATTCATAAATAAATATCATTTTTAATTCGTAGGTTATTTTGAGGTTAAGTTTGGGTTTATATACATTATTTTTACCTTTAGAGACTAAAATGTAGCTGTTTTCAAGTTAAAAGTTAAAGTAACAAATATCAAAAAGTGTAAAAACAAAGTATGACCACATTATAAAAGTTCAATAGTACTGAAACCAAATTAGGCAGAGCCTTTATTATAGTAACTAGTTAACTGACAACACAATTACATTTCAAACATAATTACATTTCAAAGATATATTACACCTTGACACAGGCCCAATAGTTATGTGCTCATCACACAAAGATTAGTTCTGGGAAGTAATCAACTCACGGCCTTAACTTACTAGTCAGGTTTAAATGTAATAACTCAGTGAAAGCAATATAACGCGATAAAATCTATAAACTAAGTTTTATTCCAATCCAAAAATCTGAGTAACTGTAAACTTATTTCCTTTTTTCTAAAACATCTAGTAGGTAATAGATTTTCGAAATAAACATTATCTATAAAATCCGTAAACTGTAGTTTAGTCAGACTTACCTTTATCATAATGAATTAATGTTACGTCAAGCATTTCTTGTAAAAACAGTATAAAATTGATTCTCCTAATCCATTAATCCCTTCTACCGTTGTTCAAAGATTCATCAGAATACGAATGTAGTGTGTTGGCTGTTTGTTGTCTGGTATGTTCACTATTGTGATTTGTGTCGGTAATGGAGGCCACAATTCAGGCTAGCATCCTCTGTTGTACTGTCAATTGCGGTCCAATGTGAGTTTACATTCGTATAGATTAAGTGTAGTTAGATTAGGATTTTCAATTTGAAGATTTTGCTTAGATTTTCTTATTTTCGAATTTTGTTATGGATTTCTAATAATTGTATTTGTGGCCGCCTCTTTGGTCTTTATTGTAAATTAACTGATAAATTGGTGTTTTTATTGTAAATTAACTGATTAATTATGAAGTTACAGCAAAAAAATAAATAGATATTGTGTATTACTTTAATTGTAGACAAAAAAATCTTGTAAAAACGGCATATTTTTTTATTTTATTTAAAAAAGTTTAAATACATATGTGTGTATAAAAGGTTACATTTATGCGTTGTATTACTTTTTTATTATGAGTGTATAAATAAACCTTTGATAAAATATATAATAATCACATTATTTATGAGATATTAGTTATCGAAAATTTTGGCGGGATCTTCAGTTTTTTTTGGCGGGAAAAAGTAAACAACTGAGCAGATTCCAATAAAAATATTTCTTATCAGATTCTTGTTAGAATTGGTTTCTATACTTGGAAATCTAGTTGGAAAGAAAGTTATCTAGGTTTAAATCTGATATATAGCATAAAACGGTCTTTAAAAAAATAAAATATGAAAATGGGCGCCAATTAAAAAAAAATCTTTGATTTATATTTTTATGTTAAATATTAAAATGTTTCTCTTCATTATATTTATTTTCTCTAAAAGTAAATTAAATAACATTTCTAATCGTGTTTAATACTTATATATCTCCCATAATAAAAAACGACGAGAAAAAGGAATATGTCAGAAATATAAAATCGCGCACTTTATACTGCCTTTGCGTTGGCTTCAACCATATTATGTGGTTTAAATTTATATCATAGGAAAGCTCATTTAATTACGCGTCTACTGATATGCAACATACCGCAATCGGTTAAGTTATCCGAGTTTCACAAACAGATTAGTGCGCAGCGGAAAAGCGTGGAAATATTACAGTTTACGCGCTCAATTGTTTTTGCAAAAAAGGGACAATAGTCACTTTGCGCGGTCAAGCAGTTAGTTGTATTTGTGACCACCTCTTTGGTCCACCGATTAAGTAGGTGACTCAGGATCATGAGGTTTTGGACTCGATTCCCCGATTCGACGAACCATCTGAAGTTAAAATAGGAAGTAAAATTGTTTAAATGCGGGCACCAGCTAGTTAAAAACAAAATCTTCTCTCAAAGTACCAAAATAACAAACCCAATTCATTTAAAACAAGCTTTGACACGACTAGGTACTGTAACAATATCCCTTTTATTTATCTCGGCCTACCCTAAACACAGCATTTGATGGTGTGAGACACTGATGTGTGAACATGAGTCCACAATTAAAACAAACAGAGCTACAATTCCGATCTTTAAGCCGATGCCAAACCCACGACGAAATGCGTCTTGTTACTGAAAATAATTCTGTATGGACTTTGTTAGTGGTTCGTTAAAGTTTAAAAGTGTTAGTAGTGTATCAGTATACCTATATAAAATTCTTGCGTTACTGAGTGACTGGCAGACAACGCACAGCTGATAAACATAATTACATCTTATTAATAAATTACACGCAGACACAGGACAAATAATAGTGCTCATCACACAAAGATTAATTCTGTAAAGGAATCGAACGCACGACCTAAGGCTTAGCAGCTGCAGTTAGGTTTACAAACAACTAGAGCAAAAACCAGTCAAAATCGCAACCGCTGACACTAAATTATTGTTATAGTTTTTTTTTTCGATGTTTCAGGGGTTCTGTAAAACAAAATATTTTTTTTAATCGTCAGACTTACCTTTATGTTTGTACTGTAATAATAGGCCTTTATCTCGGACTAGAAGCCTAAACACAGCGTTTGATCGTGTGAGACACTGATGTGTGAACATGACTCTACAACTAAAACAAACAGAGCTACAATTCCGTTCTTTAAGCCGAACGTCAACAGTATTTAACGCTCGACGATGAAGAATGCAAGTGAGACAAAACATATTTCTTCTGCATTTTGCTTTGTGTTATACATCTGCAAAATCTTTTCAAGATCTCAATTAGTCTGCTCTAATTATGAAAGGTAAACGATGTAAGTCAGATAGAACATTTTTTTGCTTGCATTTTTCTGTCCGTGAATGCATCTGCAATATCTTTCGTCTCGATCAAACTGCTCTGACTATAAGAGGAAATTCTATTAAAACAATTGTTTACAGATCAGTCCTATTCAAACGGCTACTGAGTTGCCACTCATACCCTGTCAACGGCGAGAGGAAAATGATCCGGGCTTAAATACGACAAAATTTGTATGAACTGAAATCCCAGTCCGTTTGAAAAGTTGAGCGGCGTCAGAATGAAAGGGGCGCGTCGATGGGGATTTAAGTTGCTTAAATAATCACGAATTAGATATTATGAAACCGAATTTGTGAAACGGTTTTATTTGACTTGTTTTGTAGTATATAATTATAGTTTGTATCTAAGTCCACGTCTGCTAATTTAAGATATAATAATAATAATATTAATAAGGTTAGGCTACAGGTTACAGAGAAGTGGTCAGGTCATATCTCAGCTGTTGTTCATGGATGACCTGAAGTTATTTGCCCACTCTGATGCCCAATTGATAGATTTACTAAAAGTAACCCAAAACTTTAGTAAGTCAATCAATATGGAGTTCGGTGTAGATAAATGTGCTGTCATTCATGTGAAGCAGGGAAGGATGGTGGAATCTGAGGGGATCCAACTCTCAGATTCCATTAACCTAAGAACGCTTCTCTTAACTGATACCTATAAGTACTTGGGTATGTCACAGGCTTTAAGTATCAATGAAGCCGTCATGAAGCTATCGTTGCAAGAGCGTTTCTTTGGCCGCCTGAATAAAGTACTGAAAAGTCTTTTATCAGGTGGCAACAAGGTTCGGGCTTGCAACGGTTGGGTCATGCCACTTCTTGTATACTCCTTTGGCATACTCAAGTGGACTCAGTCTGAATTGGACGCCCTGGACAGAAGAGTCCGCACATTGTTGACGGCATATCGTATGCATCATCCACGTTCATCCGTGATGAGGTTGTACATCCCGCGGAAGTGTGGGGGTCGTGGTTTTCTGAATATCAAGACCTTACACAACCGCGAGGTGTGCAATCTCAGAGAATATTTTCTCCGGGCGAACGTGGACATGCATCGAGATGTTGTCGCAGTGGACAATGGACTCACCCCGCTCAAGTTGGCTAAGGAGAACTGGCGCATACCTGTAGTACTCAGTACTGATGATCGCAAGCGTATATGGCAGAGCAAGGAGCTTCATGGCAGGTTCCATCGGGCCCTGTATGGACCCGATGTAGACCTATTAGCCTCGGTGAACTGGCTACGCTTCGGCGACCTCTTTGGGGAAACCGAAGGGTTTGTTTGTGCAATTGCTGACGAAGTTATCAAGACGAATAACTACCGGAAATATATCCTGAGGGATGGCACTACCGATATTTGCCGTGCGTGTCACCAGCCCGGTGAATCCCTCAGGCATATTGTTTCCGGTTGTTCACGTCTTGCTAACGGTGAGTACTTGCACAGACATAACCAAGTAGCCAGAATCATTCACCAGCAACTTGCTCTGAAATACAAACTTGTAGACATCGAGGTACCGTACTACAGGTATGTGGCAGAGCCAGTTCTCGAAAATGGCCATGCCACATTGTACTGGGATCGATCTATCGTCACGGACAGGACTGTTGTAGCCAACAAACCTGATATTGTGGTGATAGATCGATCAGAGCGCCTCGCAATAATTGTTGATGTCACTATTCCCCATGACGAGAATCTCGTGAAAGCCGAGAAAGACAAACAGATTAAATATCTGGACTTGGCTCACGAGATTGTCGACATGTGGGAGGTGGACTCGGCAAT
The DNA here is from genome assembly GCA_944739405.2 of Euclidia mi. Taxonomy (NCBI): domain Eukaryota; kingdom Metazoa; phylum Arthropoda; class Insecta; order Lepidoptera; family Erebidae; genus Euclidia; species Euclidia mi. The sequence continues at coordinate 59,593,886 of OX123197.2, read as the reverse complement.
TATTGTGCCGATAGTTGTAACGGTTAATGGCCTAATAGCCAAGAGCCTCGATCGTCACCTTATGAGGCTCGCGTTGGGTGCTTGGGTCAAGGGTCTGATGCAAAAGGCAGTTCTTCTCGACACGGCACGTATTGTGAGGAAGTTCCTGTCTCTGTAGCCCTTACCACCGGCAGCTTGGACCCTGTGCCCGTTGCTGGTGGGATCCCACGGTTTTTTTATATTTTTAAATGTATTTATTTTTATAAGTGATATATTTAAAAATGTAATTTAAATTTGAGAAGTGATAAATAAATGAATAATAATAATAACCTAGCAACACGTCAACAAGACGACATACAATTTTTCTCGAATATTTATATCTATATTATTTAACATAGTTTTGGATTCAGATATATAATTTATTACTACAAGAAGGACTTCTTTACCGCATAAACACATAATTATATCAAGAAACCATTAAATTAATTATGAAAAGTAAATACAATAACATTATTCAAGATGACGTCTTACGTCAATGACAAATCCCCTACGAAAACTGTAAATAAACAAAGGTAAACAAGTAAATACGAAGAGAAAATGGAATGTTGACAAGAGCTAGGGCAGCTGCTGCACGAATTACACACCCGGACTCGTCGCACAGCTCCGCCTCGCAGCCGCCGGCACCTACAACAGAGTTGTCGGCAATTGCAGAGGCGTCGAGCTCGTCGAGCGACGAGTACTTCTCGCCGCCCACGTCGCCACCACCTGTACGTCGGCGAGGGAGAGGCCGGCCACCAACACGCTTGGGACCCCGAGACCCACCGGTCTCGAACAGGGCCCCCGCTACCGGTGGTGATGTGCACCGCATGAGATGGACGAGTTCAATGAATGAAAACGTCATGCGGGCATATTTTGTGGCCACAGAGGGAGGAACTAACCTCAGTGCTTACCGTGATCGTAAGCTGCCTTTGTTTCAGGCACTTGAGCCAGCTGTCAACGTGTCAACACAACGGCTATCGGATCAAGTGCGGGCCATCCAACGGTGTCGTCTGTTGGATGACACCGTGCTTGAGAGACTTCGCTCTGACTTGCAGAGAAGTCTCCCCATCACTTCTCCATCGCGAACTCAGACGGCGGTTGCACAACTACAACAGGTTGATGTCGCCGATGAAGAGATAGATGACGAGACTTCTCATGTAAGTACCCAGTACAATGATCGTTTAAGGAGCGCTTTGGAATGTGCTATTGATGAATACCGATCCATAAATCCAAATATTCGGCCTCTTTTGCCTCGGTTGCCCATGCATAAGAAAAACATAGCGCTAGTGGGTGCCCTAGATTCACTATTGTCAATTTATTTTGAGAATAGTGAAAATCTCAGCGATACACAGTCATATTAGAGTAAAAACTATCGTGAGTTGTCATAATTAGAGTAACTGTAACCGGTTGTACTCACGTATTATTTTTTTTTTTTTTTTTTTACCAATTCTTTTTTTATTTCTAATTATCCAACGTCCTTCACAGTGCAGCGGAACACGTTGCAAGATGACGTTCACACAGGCACACCGGACACGCCGGCAACGCAACCAACTTCATCGCAGGCGCCGGTGAATACGTCCTCTACACGCTCGCAACGACAAGCTGCGCGGTGGGCCCGCTTCAGTGGAGCGCCCGACGCCGACGCGGACGGTCACGCTTGCTCATGATTAAGGACCTCCGTATGGTCCGAAACTAGTCGGGCTACTCCGACCAAAAAATAATACGTGAGTACAACCGGTTACAGTTACTCTAAATAGATACACAGTCAATCCTGTATTGTGCGGCTGCAGCGGCATGTCGAGTAGCGGGAGTTAAATTCCCTGTAGATAATACTACTACTCGACGGGCCGCTGCGATGCCAGCTTGGCAGCGCAGGATTGAGAGTCGTATCGCTGAGACTAGGGCACTCATTGGCAAGCTATGTTCTTTTAGGACCGGTAATACGCGACCGAGAGTGATGCGCCTTGTGACTCGGGCCTTCGTGGGAACTGGTATCAGTTCCCAAGATTATTTATCTCGAGTTACAGAGCGCATCGACTTTCTGAAACAAAAACTTTGTGCATGGGCAAACCGTATTAGGCGATATAAAAAAAGGGTGGACCGGTATTGCCTTAATCGCACATTCCAGAGAGACGAAAAGCGAGTGTATAGGGCATGGGAGCACCCTGATTCCTCGACGAGTAATGGCAACGGGTGTCGACCGAATGATGATGCCACTGTTACATTTTGGCGCAGCATTTGGTCGACACCCGTCAGCCATGCGGAGGGTGATTGGATTGGGGATGTTGAGCGAGCATGTGAACGAATTCCAATAATGGAGCCTATAAATATTACTATCGACGACATAGTCAGCGCAGTCCGTCCGTTACAGAACTCGAAGTCTGCGGGACCGGACGGGCTGCACAATTTTTGTCTTAAGTGGCTCCGAAGTTCGCATGCTTGCTTAGCATCTCAATTTCAATCGTCTTTGGAATCAGGGTCGCTGCCTGATTTTTTAACATCCGGCGTTACCCACCTGCTTTATAAGTCTGGTAGTATCACGGACTACAAGAATTATAGGCCAATTACATGCCTACCAACTTTATACAAACTTCTTACATCCATTTTGAGAACGAAATTATCTAAACATATATTTGATAATTCAATTCTATCTGTTTCTCCAAATGGATGTAAGAGTGGGGCTCGTGGTACTAAAGAGCTCCTATTGATTGACATGGCCATTAGCCAACAAGTGCGCCGTAACCGAAAGAATATATCGACATGCTGGATAGATTACAAAAAGGCGTACGACTCCGTGCCTCATGCGTGGCTTTTGAGGGTGCTAGAGTTGTACAAAGTAGATACAACTCTATGCACCTTCTTAAGGGCGTGTATGGGGCAATGGAGGACCGTATTGCGCTATCCAGGGTGTCGATCGATCTTGGGTTGCGGTGCTCCAATAAGGATCGAGCGAGGTATATTCCAGGGCGACAGCCTGAGTCCTCTGTGGTTTTGCCTTGCCCTGAACCCCCTAAGTACCTTATTAGAGGCTTCAGGGCTAGGCTATCAGTTGAGGAGAGGAGGTCATGTTACATCTCACCTCCTTTTTATGGATGACCTGAAATTATTTGCCCCCAACAAATTCCAACTGACTGCATTACTTAAGGTAACCGAAACCTTTAGTAATTCAATCAGGATGGAATTTGGTGTGGATAAATGTGCGGTCATGCATGTGAAGAGAGGCAGGATTATGGAATCTGCAGGGATACAACTCTCAGATTCCATACAACTTAGATCCCTCTCCCCAACTGAGACCTACAAATACCTGGGTATGTCGCAGTCTTTGAATATTTCTGAGACTGACATGAAACAGACGTTGCAGGCTCGGTTCGGGTGGGCCATGCCAGTCCTAATGTATTCCTTCGGCATACTCAGGTGGACCCAGACTGAACTAGATGCCCTGGATAGAAAAGTCCGTTCAATGCTGACTGCATCTCGTATGCATCATCCACGCTCATCAATAATGAGGCTGTACATCCCGCGGAAATGTGGGGGTCGAGGCTTTTTATGTGCTAAGACCCTCCACAACCGCGAGGTGTGCAACCTCAGAGATTATTTTCTGCAGATGAGTGTGGATGTGCATCGCGATGTAGTCGGAATTGATACCGGGCTTACCCCGCTCGCTCTGGCTAAAGAGAACTGGCACAAACCTGCAGTACTTAGTACTGAGGACCGACGAGAAGTATGGAGGGGCAAGGAGCTGCATGGACGATTCTACCGGGCCTTACATGGGCCCGATGTACATTTTAAAGAGTCTATTTCCTGGCTGCGATTCGGTGATCTCTTTGGAGAAACCGAAGGTTTTGTCTTTGCAATTATGGACGAAGTTGTCAAGACAAACAATTACCGGAAGTATATTCTGAGGGATGGGACGGTTGACATATGTCGGGCGTGTCACCAACCCGGGGAATCGCTCAAGCATATAGTGTCCGGTTGTTCGAGTCTTGCCAACGGTCAGTATTTGCACAGACACAACCAAGTGGCCAGGATAATCCGTCAGCAACTAGACCTTAAATATAATCTCGTTGGTTCAGAGGTACCCTACTACAGATATGTGCCCGACCCAGTTCTCGAGAATGGTCGTGCATTGTTGTACTGGGATCGGTCTATTATTTCAGACAGGACTATTGTAGCCAATAAGCCTGATATTGTAGTGATAGACCGAGCAGAGCGACTCGCAATGATAATCGATATCACCATACCGCATGACGGCAATCTCGTGAAGGCAGAAAAAGAGAAGGAGATTAAATATTTGGACCTAGCTCACGAGATTGTTGACATGTGGGATGTAGATTCGGCGATCATTGTGCCGATAGTCGTGTCGGTAAATGGGCTAATCGCCAAGAGCCTCGATCAACATCTAAAGAGGCTCGCACTAGGCAGCTGGATCAAGTCCTTGATACAGAAGGCAGTTCTTCTTGACACGGCACGCATCGTGAGGAAGTTCCTGTCTCTGCGGCCCTAACCACCGGTGGCTTGGTCCCTGTACCCGACATCGGTGGGTCTCCGTGGTCCCTTTTATATTTTTAAACATTTTTTAAGTAGTTTAATAATATAAAATTAACTATGAGAAATGTGATGAATACAGTGAATAATAATAATAATAATAACTGTTTATTTCGGATATCATCCATAGTTTGTTAGTAACATTGTCTTAACCTTGTGTTAGTAAAGTACAAATAATAAATCAAATTAGGCATATCATATTTTATTATAAGATAGGTCTCGCGTGTAGGCCCATCCAGCGCTGATACAACACTGAGTCCCATCGTTCGGCACACGCGGCCAGGATGGCGTTGGGGCTGCCGCGTACCCGTGCCATCATACTAGCACAACGCTTTCTCATTATCGCGTGGAAGCCATCCACGTGCGCCAGTGCGAACATGCCGCTCGCACTACAGTACCGTGGAAGCCCCAACAACACCCTGAACGCGTTGTTATACTGGACGCGCAGGGCGTCATACGTCCCCCGCGTGTAGCTGACCCACAAACTACACGTGTAGAAAGTCAGGCAGAAAGCCCTATACAGCGTTATCTATATATATGGATTGGGTTTTAAGGTATCAATTTCAGGTTTGGGTAAAATGTTTCGTATTTATCCGAACAGATTTTTTACATTACCTTTTTTGTTTCATATTTTTGTCGTCATTGTATAAAAATATTACTAATAACGTGTTATGACATCAAAGAGAGTACTTACTTGACTAGATAATGATCGATGACGGTGTATGAAACGAAAATCAGCTGTCAAAAGAGTCTAGACATAGTAAATCTATAAGTTATTGTAGACAGAATTCATCTTCATCATTTTAAGTTAAACATTTTAACAAAAAAACTACAGCGTCTGCCCACGACCCTAAAAAGGATAGTCTATCTAACTTGTGCTGTGCTATCCAGTGCGTGAACGCCACTCCAAAATTTGTCCGTCCTTAACCATCTTAAGCTTTGGGCCCTGGCCATTGCCCCATTAAATTGACTCCCCGGGTGAAAAACGCAGCTAATATCTTATTTAATTACATTAAGCCTCTACAAGCGTAGCTTAACTTCACTGACATTTATTTGCAACTTCCTTCCCATTAAACCAAACGTTAAACAACAATCGAACAATTTTCTTCCAAAACTCGACTCGACTAACGATTATTCGAATCCAAATTATTAGCACATAAACGCCAACACCACGGGCAATGTTTTGAAAGCAATTTTCTGTTTCCACGCCTAATTATGTTAGGCTTTCAATAGTCTGGCATATTGCCAGATACCTGTTCATACCTGCCAGGTTTTGTGCCAATTGTAGTCTAGACTAGTGATGGGACTCGCTTTAGATTTTACGATACGAGTCATTCGAGACAATTTTATTCGATTGTCTTGCAATCGAAATATTACTTTAAAATTATATGACACCATAGTTATATTTAAGGAGATTATTATTTAGCTGAATATGACTAGCGTCATATATCGTACAGTTGCAAAGATACTATCACCGCTATCATCTAGCGGATATCTTGACACAATCTTAATATATAAAATCCTTGCGTTACTGACTGACTGACAGACACGCTACAGCCGAAATTATTGGGCGCAGGAAGCTGAAATTTGCCATATATGTTCCTTGTGGACCGTAGAGGTGCACTAAGAAGCGATTTCCCGAAATTCCTACAGGATCGGCCAAAACGGGTAAATTAAAAAAAAATGCAGGCGTAGCTGCTGGCGTCCTCTAGTGTTACTATAATTACACAAGTTCTCTATAATATTCGTCGCGCCATAGGCAATATCAGATTACCTATACTGGTAGAGGATCCTTTCTATAAATAAAAGGGCCACCTCTCCACTTTCCTCCACACATCAATACGGCAACTTACTATTCAACCAACCTTTACATTCCTGTGACAAAATTGATCTGAACTGTGTTATACAAGCAATTTTCAACTTGTCAAATTAGTTCCACATATATTAAAACTTATAATACTACTAGAAACAAATGTTATAATTGACAAAGTTTAATGGTTGGCGAACTCTTTTTAGGTTTCATAAATATTGCAAGTTTTGAGGATTAAATTCGCTAGTATATTATAATATTCTATGTGGGATTATATTTCCATTTACTACCATTTACATTCACATACATCTGTTATTTCTCTCACTGGTATTTGAGAATAATTGTTGCACTCAGATATATTATTGTTTCTTTGAACTAATCACGTATGCATGTTGCTTATACTGCAATAAACAGTAAAGTTATTGGATAATATAATATTGTATTTTTCTATTAGGTACCAATGTGTACTTATATTAATTTTTTTTTTAATATTACTGAATAGTATTGCAATAATTAAGAATTGAATTGAATATCTTGAGCCTTGGGGGAGGCCTATGTCCAGCAGTGGACGTCTTTCGGCTGATATGATGATGATGATCAATTGAATATAAACATTAAATGTGTATGTCCTATGTGGGATTGTATTTCTGATTACAAATGTATATACCAAGTCGGTTAATTAAAAATCTTTAATGTTTTAAATAAATAGATTGACTCGGCCATCGCATGGAAACACAATATATTTCATAAGAAATAGATATATAAAATAGATTGTTTAATGCGATTGCCAAGTCAATATATTTATTTGCAACATTAAAGATTTTTAATTAACCGACTTGGTATTACATGGATCTCACAACTTTTTACAGTCGCGAGACTTGGTATTTTTGACAAGTATTGTTTTATGGGATCTCATTTCTTTTTGTAGATAGTCTCACTTTTGTCCTTTCCGGTACCTTCTACTTCTTGTACACCAACAACGAATTTTCTTAATTAAAGCTCTAACTGCAAATGTAATTTTGTAATCCTTTATATTCATATGGGATTACAAAGTTATTTTTGCAGTTGATGTATCTCAAAAACTGGACCGAAATTGAAATATATTTTAGTTTTTCCTTGGTTCATACACTAAACACTAATTGTTTCCTAAATTTGAAGCTTCTATGTTTGCTAGAAGTTCCTTAGCCTTTTGATGATCGGTCAGTAAGTGACAAAATTAAGAATTTTGACTCGTTATAATTCTTAAACTACTAGTTCAAATTGAATGAAATTTGAAATACACCATCTTTATACAATGCCTGCATGGTTACTAAACAATCAGGCTTCTAGTTTTATCCACAACGAAGTTATAGGAGGTCGAAAATGGCCTGAATTGCTTCGAGAAAAGGATGGTACGGCCGTGCCGCTTTTTTGCTCGACTTGGTGGATTTTAAATATGTAGTTCCAATTTAACGTGAAAAAGCAAAGCTAACAAACAGTCTTTCATATCTTTTCATGCTCATCTTAAACTGATTTCCCCGTCGCGTCCTGTCTGTACGAACGTGACAAACTCAAAAACTACTGTCCGGAATTTGTAAGGTTTTCACCAATATATAGCGAGTAGAAAATTGCATCTGTAGCATTCTATGATATATGCATAGGAAAAGTCTAGCTAATATTATTAGTAAAGGAATTTGGACTACCTACAACATTTTACCACCAAACAACTAATATGCCGAATATCGAAAAACTTGCCGTTCAGTCCTATCACTAGTTTAAGCTTGTCCCATACATGTTTATAGAGCGAAACTTGCAGGTTTGTCTTCTACGTAATCTAGATAATATCGCTATTTAGGCTGAATATAGGTCAATAAACTTAAATAATCATTTTTAATTATCGCTTGTCCCGTGCCTCGGCGAGCACTTTAAGCCGTCGGTCCCGGTTGTCATGAAGATCTTTGACAGTCGTTACAGGGCGTCAGTCACCTTCTAAATAAACTGACACTGGTCTAAACCATGGAATATGGCTATCCCTTCGAGTTGCGGAGTTTAGACAGGTAGTCACTCTGTGGAAAAGCTAATATTCAGCCAAATCTGGTTAGACTAGTAAGCGGACCCCAGGTTGAAACTGGGATAACGCTAGGAGGATGAATGAAACAAGCCTTAATGTTTTAAAAGCTTTTGATATTTCTAAGGCCATAAATTAGTCCAAACAGCGTGTATATTTAGCTCGAGCCTGGTTATCGCTAAAATATTGATTTATTATAAAGAATATTGTAGTAACTTGCACTCACAACTGACTATTTGTCGTCAAAAGAATTATCACCACGACTTTTATTCTGTGAAGGTTTTGACAACATAGTAAGTGGTCACTCATATATAAGGACAGTAAGGCTGCACGTATGAAGTAGTATCTTAAACAGTCGCTACGCCGTTTAGTACTGTGCCGAGTATTATGGGTTCGATCCTCAACGAGACAACTTTAAATTATAAACAATCCACAAAAATGTAAGTAATGCTGTTTGTTTATGTGTATTATTTTTTTAAACTTCCAGAACGCATCAAACCTTTTTAGTATAAAATTACCCTTTCTGTTGTATTAAGGTTTACCAGACCACATCATTATTATTATTAAAAGACAATGCTTGAAATATCAAAGCCGCTATACCAAATACAAAACACAGTGTGTCCGATTATTCAGCAGTGAATTAATCATCAAAATGTAAGTTACAAGAAAATATGAGTCCTGTTTAGAAACTCGCAATGGCCGCAGCTACACCCGCACATTACTTACCCGTTTCTTCACGATCCCGTAGAAATTTCGAGGAAACCCTTCTTGGTGCAACACTACGCTTTCCCAGGAAAATACATGGAAAACTTCGGCTTTTTGCGGTTAATAGTTTTGGCTGTGCGTTGTCCGTCAATTAGTCAGTAACCTAAGAGCGGGACAGCAGAATTCACACGACCTTCGAGAACAATATGAAGATGCTAGTTTGCTCACAACATTTTCCTTCACAGTCAACAAAATGAATGCCTTTTTTAAATACTCCGCACTGCCAGCACAAGAAATGTAGTCTGTTAGATTTAAAAATGCAACCTGTAAGACTTTCATCGTTATAATATAATAATACTAGCTGACCCGGCGAACTCCGTATCGCTTTTTAAGAGTTTTTATTTCATAGGCATGATGACAGATTTTGAAATCTCCTTCTATGATGTAGATATTCGTCTAATATAACCGAAAAACACTACATTGCAGTGATATAATAAGCTTATTAAACAAAATAATGCATTTATTTCTATCCACTATAAATTAAGCGCGAAAACGCTGGTAGGTGTCATGGCGTCCGTTGTGACGTCACGGCTTAGTAAACACTGCATCGTGATCTGTGCACACAAACGAAATATTACATAAATCGTGTGTTAAAAATGAATTCTAAAGTTTACAAGTGGTGTGCGGTTCCTCTGTGCAAAAACACGTCAAAAACAACAAGTAATAAGTTGTTTGTTTATGTTCCAAATAACAAAACGATGAGAAATAAATGGCTTAAGTTGGCACGGCGAGACCCAGCGCACGTAGTTACGAATTCGTCAATTTATTTTTGTGAGGACCACTTGGATGTAAGTATATTCTATAGTATTATAGATTATCAATCTATAATACTAATAATACTATATTTTAATCAGCATTTGTGGTAAAATGCAATGATAAACAACTTTTAAAGGTTATATTTGTTTGTCTTAGTTAATAGTTCTTGTCATCAATTTTAATGGACTGCTTATTCCCATTCCAGGTGCCAAACGATATGGAAAATTATATGCAGTACCATTTGATGGGATCGGTATCCCAAGTGCGTATGAATCCAGGATGTATCCCAAGCAAATTTGCATGCCAACCAGATAGAAAAACACCAATATCTGACAATGTGGAACGGTCGTATATACGTAAGAAACGGAAGATGATGTTTCTTGAAGAATGTGAAAAGCAATTAGAAGAAAGTAGTAGGGTTACAGAACATTTCGAAGAAGTTGCATCTGGAAGTTCAGGTACCTCTATGTTATGAAAATTAGTGTGATTTCATACTGATGTTGTGTATAATGCAGCAAGAAAGTTTAAAATGTTTTATTGTAGTAAAAAAGTAATGACACAAGTTGGTGAAAACTTTAGATATTTGTTACTCACATAAAATGTACTTTCATAAAATCTATAAACAGTCAGATATTGAAGAATTATTATTATAGTCTGATATTAATGGGACTGTATATCTACTTATCCTGTTTCAATGAAAATGAGTATGTAAAAACATGTTGCATTCAAATGGTATATTTTAAACCATATCTGTGTTATCTATTGTGTATTAGAAGAAATATAACATTTAATAAGTTGTTTTTTTTTACAGTTCAGAACAATCTTGAAGAAGTTCAACAAATTACATCTAAAATGATAAATAAATCAGTTCAAGTATATATGACAAAAACATTCAGAAGTAAAGCTAACCAAACTGAAATTAGATTGACAAATCAGATGACATCACCAATGAAACCATACCTGCAATCTGTCTCTACATCTCCATTTAAAATCAATCATTGTGTTAATACTAAACCATCAAGACCGAATTTAAGTGTATTAAGAAAACTATTTAAAAGAGAAGAACAATCAGATAGTGATACATCTTACACTCCCCCTGTAAGTCACACAGAATCATCACCATCCAGAAAATCTCTTCAAATGGAATCCGCTTCTGATTGCAGTGAGATGATAGAATATGATAAAAAACAAGAGGGATTGAGGATGTTGGAATGTACAATGCAGAAAATCACAAAGAAACCACGTTCTTACATTGGCATTCCTTTAAGCTGTTACTACTTAATTAATTTGATTCAAGAGCAGACAAATATTCCATGTAACCATATTTTACTGTGTTTAAAAAAAATTAGACTTAATAATTAATTCCGTGAACTTGCTGATGACTTTGCCATGGATACTAGCTATGCAAGCAAAATATTTTTTTTAAAATATACCAATATTAGCAAGTGTAATACGTCCTTTCATTGTAAAATTAGACAATGAAATGATTAAAAGAAATTTACCCATGGCATTTAGACATAAGTATAATAATGTAAGCTGTATAATAGATTGTATGGAGATTGAAGTACAAAAGCCTTCTAATGCACTGAATCAAGCTCTTTCATGGTCAGACTACAAAAAAGCCAATACTATTAAGTATCTCATTTCTAGTACACCAAATGGATTAGTAAATTACATTTCACCTGGTTATGGAGGACGAATTACAGACACATGTTTAGTAGAATCCTGCGACTTTGTAAAGTGTTTACAACAAGGTATGTGTGTGATGGCTGACAGAGGGTTTAAACATGTGGAAGTATATTTACGTAAAGTAGGAGTGCAATTAGTACGCCCTGCAAGTGTTTCATCTGGAACTAAATTGACCAAAACTGAAGCTAAGCAAACTAAACAAATAGCCAGCTTGAGAATTCACATTGAGCGGGTAATTAGGCGCTTAAGGGAATTTTATATGATAAAACCTCATGCTTGTCTTAACTTAAGATTAGTCAAAGTTCTAGATGATGTTGTAACAATAGCATGTGGTTTAATTAACTTACAGGATTCTCTTATTAAATAAATAGAAACAATAAATTTCTGAAATTTTATTTAATATCTGCTTTTATTAATGGATAAATATTGGATTTCCAGAAAGATACAATCTTTTTAAGAAACTCTGACATGAATTCTTTATCAAAAATTGTGCTGAAATTAGAGTCAGCCACACAAAAAAGCACCTTTTTCTTCCACTTAAGGACATCTGCACTTGCATCTGGGCATAGCATTTGTTAGTGGGTTTCCCATCTTTAATATAGTTTGAATAAGATTTTTCACTCATGGGACACTTAATTTCTATAATGCCATCTTGAAAAATGCCATCAGGTGAACCAGCTATCATTGGATAGTTTTTAGATATGTATAATTCACAATCAGTAATTTCTTTTCCTAGTTGTTTACCAACCATGTCACACACTTCTTTTTCTAAAGTTCTGCCACGTTTCATAGCAGGTGTGTCTGGGATTTTGCCCCCCATGATGAGCGATATCAGTGTCCCATCACTTTTTTGGCACCGACTGGCTTCATAAGCCCTGGAGGCTGTAATACGGCCATATCTTAACTCATGCCACAGACTATTTTTGTATTGGCCTCTGGTCTCAATTTCAATTTTATTTATGATTTCATTAGTAAGATTAATTTGATTTAGAAATGTGTCACAGCATTTTCCTTTATACTTATAAACAAGTTGGTGCATTGATGCACTCAGTAAATCATTACAAATATATTGTGGTTGATATTTGAGAAGCTCACAGTTGTCCAGTTTTCTTTTTTTACCTTGTTCTAAAAATAATTCAAGCACAGTGGGTTTGGATGGTAACATAGAGCTACCATTTGACAACTCTTTTGATGTAATAAATTTCAGGGTGGTGCCAACTTTGGATAACTTGGATTTCCGCCAGTAACATTGTACTTCAGTACAGGATGGTTCTTCGCTTCTGCGATGGACCCACATAAGGAGTGCTATAGCGTGCTTACACCCGCCTTGAGCAGCAACACAATCTTGGCATTGAACCGAAATAACTTTTTCTGCATCTTCATCAACAGTCAATGTGGCTGCATATAACTTTGCATGTACTTTGTGTTCTGGGCAAATTTTGCATTTCACAATACAATTTTTTCCTTCACGTTTCAGCTGCACGTAGCTTGTAGCATCATCACCGTATGATGGTCGTGACGATCTAAAATTAATAAAATTGATTAGATTAATATAGAGGTAGGTACAAATAAAGTAAGTGAAAACTATCATTAAATGTTGAATTTAGGGGCGTAAAAAAGCATTTCGTAGATAGTTACACACATTAGTACTGTATGAAGTATGATATATTTTCTTAGAGTAGGTACATACTGGTAAAAATAGGACTTTCTTTACTTGCGAGTTTAACTAACCTCAAAAATAACCTACGACATAAGTGTTGAAAAACGCTTATCTGAGCGATAAAGCATACTTAAACTAAAGATTATAGTTGTGAGATAATAATGTACTTACAAGGAAGTTTTAACATTTCGAAATTCAGCTGAGACAAAGTCTTTATTCGAAGCCAGAAACTCTCCCAACATCAACAAATCAACTCGGGGCAAATTAGAGCTATTTGCCTTAATAAAACCTTGTTCCATCGTTTATACTTTTTGGATTATTTATTTCTATCACCAAACCGCTAACAAACAACAATTTAACTAATTAAATGATGCAGAAATCAAATATAACGCGTAATCACAACAAAGACGGAGCAACACAATACACTTCAATACAGCAATTCTATAAACATTGTCATATTTACTTAGGCATGACGTCAAGCGTTCTGATTGGTGTTCACGTTAAGATGGCCGATTGCAGTATTTTATACTTTTATTTTATTGAATATCTTATTAAACTTAATATTTTTAATAAAACTGGGTCAAATTTAAGAAACCTTTTAACATTATTTTTTCGCTAAAACCATTCACACGCCGTATTTTTAATGCTGTCATCATGCCTATTATCTTTTTCCAAGCCCCTTTTCTAAAGTTACCATTGACTTAGAGCTTAATCTTAATATATAAAATCCTTGCGTTACTGACTGACTGACAGACACGCTACAGCCGAAACTATTGGGCGCAGGAAGCTGCAATTTGCTATGTATGTTCCTTGGGGACCGTAGGGGTGCACTAAGAAGGGATTTCCCGAAATTCCCACGGGATCGGCCAAAACGGGTAAATTTAAAAAAATGCAGGCGTAGCTGCTGGCGTCCTCTAGTCTCTTATAATTTCAGAGTCTATAAATGATGAACAAACAAACATAGATTTTTATATAATATTGAATTCCCCTTTCCTTAAAATATCGGAGACGATACCCATATCGACTTTAAAAAAAATCCCGTCCGCCATCTTTGATTTCCTATCCGCCATCTTTGATCACGAAATAGATGTTGTATTTGGATTCACCATCCCTTAAATCATCAGAGACGATACCCATATTGATTTTTTAAATGTTTCCCAACCGCCATCTTTGATTTCCCCTCCGTCATCTTGAATCACGAAATAGATGTTGTATTTGGATTCCCCATCTCTTTAAAAATTGGAGACGATACCCATATTGATTTTTTTTAAAATTCCGATCCACCATCTTTGATTTCCTATCCGCCATATTTGATCACGAAATAGATGTCGTATTTGGATTCACCATCCCTTAAATCATCAGATCGTCTACCCATATTGACTTTTTAAATTTTTCCCATCCGCCATCTTGAATCACGAAACAGATGTTGTATTTGGATTCCCCATCCCTTTTAACATCACAGAGGATACCAATATTGATTTTTTTTAATTTTCCCATCCGCCATCTTTGATTTCCCATCCGCCATCTTTGATCACGAAATAGATGTTGTATTTCGATTCCCCACCCCTTAAAATATCGACGGCGATACCCATATTGATTTCTAAAATTTTCCCATTAGCCATCTTTGATTTCCCGTCCGCCATCTTGGATCACTAAATCAATTTCATATTATTAATCAGCGTCCCGAAAATCTCGAAAACGATACCCATATAGATTGTATCCTATTCGTTTAGCCTTTTTTGCCTTTGACCCAACCCTCCCCCTTCTCGTTTGACCATTTTATTATTTTTGTCTGGCCCCTAAAAGTTGTGGCGTAATTTTATATAGCCTATAGCCTTTCGGGATAATTGGGCTATCATAGGCAATAACAATTTTTAAAATCCGACTGCTAGTTCCTGAGATTAGCCGACATTATCTTTTAGCCTTTTTAGGCTTTTGCCCGGCCCCAAAGGGTCGAAGCATCATGTTATATAGCCTTTAACCTTCTGGAATAACTGGGCTATCGTATACAAAAAGAATTTTCCAGATCCGA
Source organism: Euclidia mi (assembly GCA_944739405.2). Classification (NCBI taxonomy): domain Eukaryota; kingdom Metazoa; phylum Arthropoda; class Insecta; order Lepidoptera; family Erebidae; genus Euclidia; species Euclidia mi. The sequence goes on along the minus strand of OX123197.2, from coordinate 59,578,564 downwards.
CCGGTAGTGCCTGAGATTAGCGCGTTCAAACAAACAAACAAACTCTTCGGCTTTATTATATTAGTATAGATAGATAGATGTAAAAGCAAAATATGTTTATTGTGGGTTATCCTTGGAAGATAGACATATACTATTGCGGACTTTTTTGTAGATCTATTAAAGAGTTACAATCCCACCATACATTGTTTTGTTATAACTCGAAAGGTTTTGGCAGCGTTTTCGAGTCGTAATATCGTCAGTTTGCACAAAACCTAAACTTATTATACACTAAAACCTTCCTCAGGGATCACTCTCGATGTTGTTGAAAACCGTATAAAAATTTTGTCCAGTACTTTTCGAGTTTTAAGCGAACAGACAGACAGACACCGCGGCGGGGGACTTTGTTTTATAATATGTATAGATTAAACCATTTTATTATCCACTGGTCCGTAGTCCCGGTCCTTTTTATAAATAGATTCTTAATATTAACAGACGCTTGTTACCAATCCTGTTTGACTATAAATAGGTGAACATCCTTGTCTGTGAAGTATTCTATCTCTTTCTCACTCATCGTAAAATGTCGCTGTCTTCCTAATTGAGTGATGGAACTGTACGTGTTCTTATTAATTAGTGTTTAATTTGGTTGACAAGTGAATAGGTATATTTATTTTTGGTAGGGTGTTTTCAGGATTCCGTAACGTGTAAAATGTACCATGGAAAACCCTGATAGATTCGCCATGTCTATTTGCCAGTCTATTTGTCTATCTGGCCGTTCGCCCGTATGTTACAGTCATACGCGATCACGACTCACACTTGATTTAATTATTAAGAGACACCGTTTCGACGTTCTTAAAGACGTGAATCGATCATCAGCAGTAACTAATTAATGGCAGCGACATATGCGGCTAGTTTCGAAATGTGCCCGACAAAAATAAAATAATACCTATATCTATTTTTGTAAAAGCCACTGCTATTCTATTAAAGCACTTAAAGTAATTTCCTTTACTTTATAGGTTTGCTTCGATTTTTTTTTACTATTTAACTGTAAAGTGTCAGTTATTTGTAAAGTATACCGCGAAGTAATCACTACACTTTTGACTTTTGACGACCGGTTGGCGCAGCGGTAGTGTAAGCGACTGTTACGCCGAAGGTCGCGGGTTCGATTCCCGCTCAAGTCAAACATTTGTGTGCATGAACATGGATGTTTGTCTTGGTCTGGGTGTTTCTATGTATAATATGTATGTATTTACAAAAAAAAAAGTATATATGTATGTTTATCCATTATCTAATACCCATAACACAAGCTCTGCTTAGCTTGGGACTAGATGGTGAAGTGTGTATGTGGTAGAATATTATTATATTATTATTATTACCTATCAAAACATAATATAGGACGTAATTATGTGCATCAGGCAATGGGAATTACAACCACACAAAACTTACGTTCTTATGTCATTAATGTAGTCCATTTCAAAAAATTAAAATCCTTTTACTATATGATATTATTATAACGTATTTGATAAAATACAAGTACCTACCACATAAAATTGATGACACAAACCTACCCTGACAAACTGTCCGCTTATAAACATTATCCACTGATGTCATTTCCAACAGAAATCGTAATTAATCCCTAAAAAACACCAGATAAAGTAACAAGCAAAATGGATGAAGGATAAATGACATACATACATACATACATAGACTCACGCCTGTTTCCCAAAGGGGTAGGCAGAGACTACGGAACACCATTTGCAACGATCCAGACATATCTTTCTTGCTTCATTCACTCCCATCAGATTCCTCATGCATGCTCTTCTGTTCAGGGTACTTCTCACCTGTCCTGTTTTTAGGCTGTCTCCAATCTGATCAGAGAACGTCCGCCTAGGTCTTCCCCTTCGTCCTGTCCCTTCCACACTTGCCTTATATATCTGCTTGGTCAGTCTTTCGTCATCCATCCTCTCCACGTGCCCAAACCATCTTAGCATACCTTTCTCGATGCTTGTCACTACATCTTCTTTTAACCCACAACACTCTCTTATCACACAATTCTTTACTCAGTCAGTCAGAGAGACACCACACATACTTCTCAGTGCTCTCATTTCTACAGCATTTATTCTACTTTCATGACTTTTCTGCCATACCCAACTATCACTACCATACATAAGAGTAGGTACTAACACCCCTCTATGCACAGCCAAACGTGCCTTTTTGGACACGTTTTGGCTATTCATAAACGTCTTCAGAGCTCCATTCACTCTATTACCTGCATTAACTCTTCTTTCAATATCTTCTACATTCTTACCATCTCTTGTAAACAGCGTACCTAAATATACAAACTCATTCACTTGCTCCACTCGCTGTCCATCGATCATAACATTACAAGCCGTAACGCATTCCTCCTTTTCAAAAACCATAACTTTCGTTTTACTTACATTCACTTTCATTCCTTTCCTCTCTAACGCACCATGCATGATTGTTACCATCTCCTGCAACTCCTCCACTGAAGACGCAAGTATAACCTGATCATCAGCATAAAGGAGGCATTTGACAAGTAACTCATTCATCCTTAATCCACAATCACTATGTTTCAAGTCTTGCAAACAACTAAAAAAAAAAGATAAATAAAATGATAAATGACAAGGGGACGGTAATCTGTGCGATCTGAGTAATTAAATTATTCTAATTAATTACGAGCCTCTCTTGATTGACGATAATTAACGCCGAGAACACATACGATGTTTGATGGGGAGTACGATTTATTTCCGAGTTTCGATTCGATTTTAGATTTAATTGGATTGAAAGGTCATTATCCTTGTATTAACGTGTAGGAGTAGTAGGTTCGTTTGATCTTATACAGCTTGTTGCGTCAGACGTACGTTAGTGAAGCTCACATGGATGTGGAATAATCGGCTTACCGGTTTATGTGGCAAATGAGTATGCGTACAATTGTGAAGTCACTTATTGCGGTTACTACATAGAAACGTAAAAGTTTTTGAGAATGAATGGATAATGAAACGCGCAGAAACTACTTAACGCATTTTCAATACAACGGATCTGATTAGTTTCTTTGCTTTACTAAACATAATAATTACAATATTAAAGTGCCTGTTACTCGATAAGAGTCTTTTATTATATACAGATATTTGGTAGGCAATTGCTAAGAAAATACTTATAAGTCTGAACACCGTTTTAAAATTAAAATATACTGTTTTTATAACATATCATAACTTCACGCCTTTTATGCTGGAAGAGTTAGGCAGAGGTGTATAACACACCCATACTTCGCCATTTATGTTTCGATTTTCGAATCAAATATAGGTAACTAAAACATTCTATAATTCGGCTTATTACAAGCCTTCCTAGAAATAGAACTGCAATATCCTACGTCCGTTCTTCGTATAGCTCTAAGGCAATAAAACAGTTTGACACAAAGTTCTATAAATAAATTCGAAATTAATATCTACTTTCAGTAACATTAATTAACCTTTCAGTAGTTGTTATGGTCTCTGAGTCCGCAGCGAAAGTACTTAGTAATTTCACATAAATAATAGATGGCTGTCCTCAGTGAACCTATGAAATTTATCGTAAGGCCAATAAATATTATAATAATATATAAAGCTCAAGAGTTTGTTTGTTTGTTTGCTTGAACGCGCTAATCTCAGGAACTACTGCACCGATTTGAAAATTCTTTCAGTGTTAGATAGCCAATTTATCGCGAAAGACTATATATACACTATATAACGTAACCGAGTGCTCAACCAGTTGTTTATTTAAAATGAACACTACGAATTATACAAATTAACAGCTTAAAATGTTAAGCGATGACTTGAAATATTCATGCATATTTTTATGAATACGGAAAGGTGGATTCTCACAGACCGCCCGCGACTACTTAAGTACGGTGGAAGGGTACGACTGTGAAACAATTAAGTGCCAGTTGCAAATAAATCGTTGTAAAGTTGCATCATCATAATGATGATGATGCAAATAAATGTTTAAGCAAATATTTATTAACAGTATTCAATGATCTAATAAGATGCTTTTAATAACGGAACGATTCATTATACGGTATTGTTTGAACAGATTTTGTTTCGCTTTGTCAAGTATTTGGTCTGAATTAAATTTTATCCAAGTCATTCTCACTATGATCGTCCTTAAGGAATTTCGTCAGCTGTTTCTTTGTTTCGCTAATGAATGTATTTTTTCTGAACAGGCGAATAATTTTTTATTTGCTTTTTTTTGTTAATGCTAGCAAATTGGAGTGTTTACGTTGAAGGTAATTTAGAGCTATATTTTTTAGTGACAGCTTTCTTAAGGTACTTAAAAGCTTTACGTTTTTGTATTGTAGATTTAAATCGTAAATGATCCAATTAACGAACAAATGTTTTGTGTTTTTTCTTACTTGATCAAATTTGTTATGCTGTTACAATGGATAAAGAACATGAAAAAAATATTTATTGAAATATTTGAATTATTTTAGACTACTTATATAATTATTAGACTACTTATATAATTGTCCATGTAGTGACGGATGAATACGGAATGTCACAACCCCATTTCATCCCATGGGTGTCGTAAGAGCCGACAGAGAGGGCATATTATGCAGAGAACATCACTGTAAGAGAAGGAAAACTTGATACAAACCTTATACCAACCCGTTTGGCCAGCATGGTATAGTAGGCCAATTCCTCCTTTCAAAGGAGAGGCCTAGTCCAGCAGTGGCAGTCCAGCATTTAAAGGCTGATGATGATAATGATGACTTATATAATATCTTACCGATGACGTAGTAAGAGGTAGCCTAGATGTTTAGTATGATAAAAAATAATACAATTATTTTACGAAGATTTAAAAGCAAAGCTACGAAACTAAGTGACTGTTTCCACATTACAGCTGTACACCGCCATAGTATAGATAGTTCAAAGCAAGGCACAGCAAAGCAGCGGTGCGGTGATCTACGGGCCATTTCAGATTATTGTTTTTTCTGTGCGTATACGATCGTGCCAGCATACGCGCGCGCTACATTACGCGCTTCATAAACCAGACTCACGTTAATGGGCATATTTCGGCGTGTTCGTTCGAAACGGTTGTGATATCGGGAGCTGTCTCTCGCGGCTAGCGCTTATACGAGCTAAGAAGCACGTCAACACTCGTACTAGTTGCGCGTGTGCCACAGAGCGCGCCTATGCGCGCCTATATGCGCTTCCGAAAACGAGCTTATACGCGTGTATAAAACACTAGTCAAAAACTGCTCTACACGTAGCTACGCCAGATATGACTATCCATCACGTCTTTAAAAAGGCTTCAACACATCGAAATTACACATCCATCAAAAAAATGCTTAGTAGACTAGCTTGTTGTCACCAGTGCTAAGCTATGATCAGTAGGTAACAAACGCAAAAGACGTGATGACTTATTAAGAATACAAACCGCATTTTATTCTGTAGGTATTGTTTAAGGAAAATATACGAAGCTATTAGTAGCTTTAGGAGGAGACGGAAAACTCAACGTTAAACCCCGATACCTGACTGGCAAGCGTGGGTCGACCACAGTAGACCAATTGCTTCTATTGGCTCATGATGCTATTGGGAGGCAAATTAGGAGAAGTCTAAGTTTAGCTGTGAACTGCAAAAGGCTATATAATGCATAGGTACGTAGCATACCACATCTCTGGCGTAAAACTACCTTTACTGCAAGGATTTCGCAAGCATGATCCACCTACATTTAAGCTTGTTTGCCTACATTTAAGCTTAGTGTACCGCAGAATAAAAAAAGGAATACAGAAACCAAAGCCCGACTTTACTGCAAGGAAGCTAAATTTTTTCTAACTTACATAATGTATGTATATCTTAAGTATCGTTTTTTTTTGAGTTAAAAGAAGTCTCCTTGTATTTTATTTTTATTTAGTATGGCTGGTTTAATATTTCCATTGAACACACGGTTGAACGTTTAAGGCAGGTGAAGCCACGGGGAATGCTGCTTTCAATAAATTACGAGATATAGACCTATTCAATAAGTTCAAGAAAGGGAAGTGGTGAGATGCGGGCGGCTCAAGATCGGTCTGCGTACAGAACCTTGGGGGAGGACTATGTTCCTTTTTTATGTTAATAGGCGGCAAACGAGCAGACAGTTTGCCTGATGGTAAGCAATTACCAACGCCTATGGACACAAGCAACACCACAGGAGTCACAGGTGCGTTGCCGCCCCTTGGAGTTGGAAAAAGGGATAGGATGAGGAGTGGGATGAGGGAGAAGGAATAGGGGATAGGGCCTCCGGCACTCTCACTCACCGACCGAAACGCAACAGTTTAGGTACTGTTACTTTACGTCGATTTTCTGTGAGAGTAGTACTTCCCCGGTCGAGCCGCCCCATTCATGCTGAAGTCAGCAAGGCTCTACTACCTTGAAATGTTTAGCTGTGGACGTCTCTAGACTGACATGATGATGATGACATAAGTAAGTGAGCCCACTGAATGATCCTTGATCATTCACTGAGCTCAATTTCGAGCGTAATTTCATTTATAAGGTTCTGATGTGTCTACTTGTAAAAGAACTAAATGTAGTGTGTCCTAGACCAAAAGAAGATTTTCAGACGTTCTTTTGTTTTCGTGTCTTGCGGGCAGATCACAGCTTGGAATTGGTATTTTAGCTAATTCGTTAATGATAATTATATCTTTTTATAATTATCTTTGTCAATTATAAGATAGTGATAGCCTAGTGGAGATACCAACAAACAATCGTTATGGGCAGTCGGTACTTCTGAATAAACTGGCACTATTCTAAGCCATGGAATATCACTATCCCTTTGGTTTGCGCAGGTCAGACACGGCGTCGCTTCGTGGAAAAAGCTAATATTTAGTCAAATTCGGTTAGACTAGTAATATGACCCCTTGATACAACTGGGATAACACTAGGATGATCATGTTTGATAATTATACTGGACTGTTTCAGTTGTGTAAAATCATAGGTACTTATTTACAAATCTAGAGAATAATTTAATTTAGAAGAATCACTGAAATATTACACTAGGTTTCCGCCGTAAAGCACGTTGAATAATTATCTTTTAAAATTTTCCGTCATCATTATCCTACTTCAAAATATTACAAATCCTTTAAATTATCGATCAATATCAGGTATTAGGTACAACTTAATAAAATTAACAATCAGTCAAGCGGTGACTATAACAATTCTCTAAATGTAATTATTCATGAAATCCAGTCATTGTCTTAAACCATCCAAAGTAGAAAACGTTGATAAGCCCTGCCTTCCTTAGGTTGGTTTCACACCGAGTACCTTTGGACCGAGTTTACACTTGCCTATTACGTTTTCATATGTGATTTGGTAATTACATTTTATGGTATAATCTGTGATATTTGTAATCTTAGTCGTGTTTGGTCGACTGCTGGACAAATATGTAGAAGTAATGATTGATATATTAAAATTGGATTTTGTTATAGCTTGGCATCATATTTATAACTCTAAGCATCTTAATATTCATTGCAGTCCAAATATGAACAGAAATATGACCATAATAATAATATGATTATAACAAAAATGCTAATTGCATATAATGCTATTTTTAGCTAACAAAATTCACTTTTACAATTATTTACGGATGTAAAGCTACCAAGATCCCACAATCGGTAAAATAACAATGAATAAATATCACAAGGTATGCACAACTACAATGCAAACTTTTTCATGCTTACACCAAAGTAACCAAGTAATTCAAACATTACACAACGTCACTATAACCCTTATAATAACAACAATAACATTCACATATCTCGACATTGCTCTCTACCCTTTATCCCTCTAAAATTCAACCGAAAATTTAAACAGAATATACCTATTGAAACCGTTAAGTTTAACTTAACAATCTTTGATGTAATTTGGATCAGATACGTAGTGGTACAGAATAGTTTCAGGAACCAGCGCTTCGAAATTGCCTAACTCTTACATCGGTTATAGGAAATCGATATAATTTAAGCCTTAATACTGGCAGTCGCATTTTTGCCTAGTAATTTCGTTTAAGTAGCTATTGTCTTTTAAGTCCATATATGAGTTGGATAATGGTTCCTTGCTATCGGTGGTTTACTGTTCGGATATTCTATTAAAATAATGAGTCTTCCTTGAAAGACTCACATTTTAGACATTCAACCAACAAACCCAGTTCTCGGATCATCAATTTGTGGATCACATAAAGTATTCTGCCACAACACTCAGGGCAGTGTTCATGATGATCTCTATGTCAATCCGTCTAGCGAGCGTGGTACAGCCGGCCAAATTCACCTATTGCCCCACAATGCTATTGTGGCGTACATTTGGAGAGGTCTTAGTTCAGAATTAGGCTACAAAAGGCTGATAAAGAAGGACTCAGTTCTTAGTAGCTTCTGTGCTGGCCCATCTTATAAATGAGAAGTAACTCTGACACAATAAATAAGTCTGGTGGTACTCCAAAAGCCATGCCATGGAAACGCATACAATACATAACATACATACATACATAAATTCACGCCTTTTATCCCCGAAGGGGTAGGCAGAGGTGTATTACACACCCTCACTTCGCCAGCTATGTTTCGGTCTCAATGTAGTAGGGGGCGAATCTATTGCCATCTGACAGGCACATCATTAAGCGAGCGATAATTAATTAATAATGCACACATAACTTCGAAAAGTCAGCGGTGTGTGCCCGGGGTACCTGGGGATCGAACCCGAGACCATCGTCTCGGCCGTCCGTTACGTACACCACTGGGCTATCGCTGCTTGGAACTACCATGGAAACGCAGACCAGGCATCCAAGTATAGGATAGTATTTGGAAGCTGAAAAATTATAGAAGGGATTGTAATCATCATGGAACCGCTTAGAATCCCACGTGTCCCACACACTTCCAAGCGAAAGAACAGCATACATTTCGCCGGTTGATGTTATCTCCTGGCTCATTGTGGCTGTTCACACATTAAAGGGACCAGTAAAGTTCTGGGAGAACCAGGCGGGCCCGATGTCAGCCCACATCTGACGCAGGAAGCCAGGCGCTGACACTGGCGTACCCACTCACCGGGAACTAGTCATCTGATTAAATCGCGTCCAGTTCATGGACGAGCCCCGCAACACTATCGCAGGTATGCTGGTGAACCAGCCCTCTTTAAGCCCCAGGAGGGACTTCAAGTCCTGATAGGACTTTCTGCTCCACACTCCACGCCAGGAAAGAGTGCAGGACGTCACATCAACTTTTGCACCGATCGGTAGCCCCAGTCTGCCGCGCACCATCTCCACTAACTCCCCGTGATCAGCGTATTTACTACGCTTCTCCCGGTGAGCTTCGTCGAGGGGACGCTGGCCCGAGACCACTTGTGCGTCGACGATAACACCCACACCCCCCTGACGCCGATGACATCGGGCTTTCTTAGGCCGATTCCGGTTTTTAACTTAGGCTCCAGTTTCACCTTCCACCTTTGCTCCGCCATCGCGTCTGCTACTAGCGAAACTACCTTATTATGCCGTTTGATCGGGCCACCGTGTGTTCTGTGACAGCTCTGGATGCAGTGCGCCGTCGTCTCCCTAACCATGCACCCGGCACGGCAGTTCAACTCGACACCCTCCATCCTACGCCTTCTCGAACCTCGCATACGCGACGGGAGGGTGTTTACGTGGCAGTGCACAAAATTCACGTAATCGCGGCCGGTATATTGGGAGCACCGCTCGCGGATCCACTTAGTGGACGCACGCACCTTTGACGATTCGCGAAGCTCGCGGCCGTCGCAGGACTGATGCAGTTCCCACTCCCAAAATAAGGCGACTGACCTCTGGCCAGTCTTCGGGTTTTCAACGGATAATTTGGACAGCAACTTCTGCGCCCATCCCAACTTTGTACGGATCCGTTTGGATCTGCCGGCGGCTCTCGCGGCCCCCCACTGCGACTCCCCCAGCTTCCCGTACCTGCGTACGATAAGATCTGGGACGGCTGCACGCAGCGATGGAGCGCCTAGGCCACCGTGCTTAATTGGTACATGAAAATAAGAGGTTGGCACGTCCTTTGGAAGCCTGAGCCATAACCGGATATGTTCCGGATCTGGACGTCGAGCATTCTCAACCCGTCGTCCTTCATCTTTCCCAGCACAAAGCCGGGCAAGAAACGAGGCAACAGGTGTCCCCTTAGGATTTCGAGCCGCTGCTGCGGCTTAAGGGGTGCCTTTTTGATGTTGTTCAAGGCTTTTCCGATATCATGCTCTAACATCACGCATCCAGAATTTCCCAGGTCCACACCCAGGTATCTCCAACGTTCGACGGAAGAGATTTGTCGGATCCATTGTTTCCCCACCTTAAAGGTGTTTTCGGTCAAGTGATGGATCTTCTTCCGCTTCCCATCGGGAACCATCGACAGCACCGCACATTTAGAGCTATTCAACCTGAGGTCCATCAGAGTCCCTACCCTTAAATGTTTCGCTGCCAGTTCAGCTTTTCACACCAGGCCTCAACAGAGTCCGACTTCTATTTACTTTAAGGAAATAGTGTGTAAGAACGTACTCAAATATTTTGAAAAAGAAGTCGAGCCTAGTCTAACAGTCTGTGAAGCCCCTTAAAATCCAAAAGATACGCGGAAAGGATTAATTATCGCAGGGTCTCGTTAAGACGGGCGTGTTTGCTGGCGCATGAACCGTCGATTGCGGCTTTTTAACGGCACTCCGCAGTTGGCTAAAATGCTTATGTGTTTGCAAAATTGTTTGCGCACTTTGATGTGAGGGCACACCTCAATGGAGAGTAAAGTCAAAGCATTGCTAGGTGTTCTGATGTTGTGTATTAGATATACTTGGCTGCTATTTATGAAAACAAATTCGGTAAAGGTAAACTCAAATTCGTTTACTTCCGTAAATTAGATATTTTTTTAGAGACCGCAATAGGAATAAAAAGGCAGCGATAGCCTAGTAGACATACCAACAGACTGCCGCGTAGATGGATCGAATGCAAATCTTGTTAGACTAGAAAGCGGACCACGGGTTTTAACTAGGATAAACGCTTGGAGGGTAATGATCGCAACAGAAAAATAGAACATGAATATTACAGTTAAAGTATAATTTTTAAATTTCAGCTGTGACCCTAAAATGGCGCAGGTACCTTAATCTAGTAGAGGATTACGTATTGTTTGGAGTCGAAACGTTACAGGAATGTGATTCAAGTAAAATATTTCTTCATATCTTAATCTCTGTCGCAAAGAGAATTCTCCCAGTACTTGCTAATTAAGTAGTCGCATGGAACCTAATTAATTAAACTAAAACGGAGGCAAAAATACAGTATCAACAGTGTTAGGGTTCTAATTTGGATGTGAATAATGCTTTAAACACATCTGCTACATCGTAAATAATCTTAATATATAAAATCCTTGCGTTACTGACTGACTGACAGACACGCTACAGCCGAAACTATTGGGCGCCGGAAGCTGAAATTTAGCATGTATGTTCCTTGGGGACCGTAGGGGTGCACTAAGAAGGGATTTACCGAAATTCCCACGGGATCGGCCAAAACGGGTAAATTAAAAAAAATGCAGGCGTAGCTGCTGGCGTCCTCTAGTATAAAATAAGCGTCAACTTACAAAAGGCTTCCTCCGTGGTCCAGTGGATAGTACGACTGCGGAGGTCCCGGGTTCGATTCCTGGGTCGGGCAAAAGTGTAACTGAGTTTTTCCGAATTCTCAGTAGCAGCACAGAGTCTGGTGGTGTGCCCGGTAACGGCAATAGGCTCGCCCCCTATTACGTGGGACCTAAAAATTCATGGCGAAATGTGGGTGTAATATTTACACCTCTGCCTACCCCTTCGGGGATACAGGCGTGAGACCATAAATAAAAAAAAATTAAAAACAAAAGACCCACACACACTTCTTGCTTTGTTAATAGTTTAACCAAAAAACCTTGAGATATGTGCACGTATGGTGTAGAAGTTTAAGCGGTCGCCTTGCCATTTAGCACCACTCAGTGGGTTTTGGGTTCAATCACCACACGAGACAATACTTAATAAGATCTATATATTATTGTTGGGGTCTGGGTATATTTTTGCCTGTTTATTTAATGTCTGCAAAGTCGCCCGCGACACAGGATTTATTCCTAGTGTAGGCGTAGTACTTATCTCAAAATAAGAGAATTTGTAAAACTTAAGATAGTCTAGACTAGTTTATGTCTTGAAGATGATTAATAATAAAATAGTTTTATGAGCTAAGTGACAAAATTTCTTTGTTAGTGAAAAAGTACTCGTGTTTTTACTTTCGTGGAAAACTGTAAAATAAATAATTCTGGCGTGACGTTGGGAAGAAATATGAAGATCTTAATGTAATGTGCTTTACGCTTGAGTATTTTAAGCATTTTTCTAGACATCAATATTATGGCACAACAAAGGCATGGGCCGACAAGTACGCGGCAGTCGAAATACCACGTGCTGTTTTGCTTAGACGCCGAAGATGCTAACTAAGCATAACTCTCGCGATGTAATTAGATATAGCTAATAGCAATAGAAGAAGAAAAAGCTCTTCCCCTTATTTTCACTATTTTGATTACAGAAAAAGAATATAATTATATTTAGTAGTTATTAGCTAATCATCGTCGCTCTGCTGTTATCCTAGTTGCATCCAAGAACTTGGAATCCGGAGACTGTTTTCTAGTCCAATCAAAATAATTATTTAGCTTTAACACAGAGCGAATGGCCCTTGACCCCCTAAACTCAAAGTATGGTATATACATTATGTATATTCTATCGCTTAGACCAGAGTTAGTAAATTCATTATTCATAATTCACAGTCATCATCATCGCCTTAGCGTTATCCTGATTGCATCCAAAACATCTCACCTTGGAGCCTGGGGTCCACTTACAAGTCTAAGCAGATTTGGCAGAATATTAGCTTTTCCACAGAGCGACTGTTGTATGACCAAAGCAGCCCATAGCCTTACTTTAGACCAATTTTGAGGTTACTCTAACTACGACTGTCGAAGATACTGATGACAGCAAAGACCGACGGCTCAACGTGCTCTCCGAATCATGGGGCAAGCATATTAGTAATTTAATCTGCACGCAACTTTGAAAAGTCAATGGTAAGCGCCGTGAGTTTAAGTTTTGAACTCTCAGCACACCAGGCTGTTACCACTAGGATAGTGCTGCCTTACACTACTGCAGTATGAATAAGAATACAATAATAATGAAAAAAATTGTCCATAAAACTGTTCCAGGAGCAGTGCCCACATTCGCAGAAGCAGGAAAATTCGACACCATCTCTTTTAATTCTTATATTTCCACAACGACATAATCTTCTGTATACATTTGCCTTTCAAATCTAGATGGGCACACTAATGTTTTTCCTCGGTTCAAACGAAATCAAGGCGTCCATTCCGACGAAACGCTCAAAAGACGTCTTCAACTTTGTTTCAAAGTCCCAATTTCCAACGCAATGAATAGAAAAATAAAAGTTAACAAACGTCGCTTAATTATCCGTGACAAGGTCGCACTGCGTAATCGTATTTAATTTTGAGACTGGTATCGCATTGGGCAGAGTGGAGATGAAAAGGATAGCTATACATTTGGATCATATTTGGCGCTAGATTTTATAGCTATAACGCATAAAAGCTAGTTAGAGTACATAAGTAATAAAAGTAACTTCTAGTTTTTATTCATAAAATCTATGTTTTATCTATGCGATGATGATAAAACAAAATAGTTTGTTTTCGTTTTGTTTGGCTAAATGCACTAATTTCAGGAACCACTGGTCCTATTTAAATAGCCAATTTAACGAAGAAGGCTGCATAATGCTATGAGCCACGCCTGCCTCACGAGCCATCGCCTTGTCTTATCCACAAAATTAAATGATTGGGTGTTTATTTATCCTGCAGCATGACTGTAAATTAGCTCGCGATAAAAAAATAATCGTTTTGGGTGCGCGCATGAATCCTGCGTTGGATTATAACCTAAAATACACATTTCGTCAGGTACTTTAAACTATTGAAGGTGGACAGCTATTTACCTTATACAGTTTATTTTTCCAAACCGAATTACACCCTGTTTCAAATTAAACTTCGATACCCCGCACGATCATTTACCAGCATACCTACTCGTACTTACCTATATGACAAAATTTTGCGTAGTAATAATGACATAAAAAAGGGTACTGCGAGTCATTTAAATCTCATTTTCAATACAGTGCTGGCAGCTAGTGTAGAGTATTGCGTCCCTTGGGAATACAAACACGTGTCGGCAGCCATCTTTGATGGTCGAGTGACTACCGAAATAAAACACTAATTGAGTGCTGCTACAAAGTGGATTTACTAACTGAAAGGGGTAAAATAACAAAGCATCCAACTATTTTGTTCGCTGACGATAGCACTATTGTATTTGTGGGAAACGATAAGTTGCATCTTGAATCCGATATATACAATATTCTTGACAATGTTGTAAAATGGTTAACAGCAAATAATTTAAAAATAAACTTAAGTTAAACACACTTAATGACTTTTAGGAATAGAATACCCTTACTAAGCAATATTTATATTAACTTTAATGACGAAACAATTAATGAAGTGGATACAACAAAATTTCTAGGACTTAACATAGATAACACTCTAAACTGGAAGGTACATGCGAAGAACCTATGCTCAAGGCTAAGTTCTCAGTCGTATGCGCTGTACATGCTTACCAAAAAATTAAACCAAACAGCAGTATTGATTGCATACCATGCGAATATTGAATCTATAATACGATATGGAATTATATTCTGGGGTAACTATACGGAGAAAGAGCAAGTCTTTAGGGCACAAAAGAGGTGTGTACGGGCAATGTGTAATCTAAAACAAACAGACAGTTGTAAACCTTACTTTATACATACATAGACTCACGCCTGTTTCCCGGAGGGGTAGGCAGAGACTACGGAACGCCATTTGCAACGATCCTGACATACCTCACTTGCTTCACTCACTCCCATCAAGTTTCTCATGCATGCTCTTCTGTTAAGGGTACTTCTGACTTGTCCTTTTTTCAGGATGTCACCAATCTGGTCAGAGAACGTTCGCCTAGATCTTCCCCTTTGTCCTGTCCCATTCACACTTGCCTTATATATCTTCTTTGTCAGTCTATCGTCATCCATTCTCTCCATGTGCCCAAACCATCTTAACATGCCTTTCTCAATGCTTGTCACTACATTTTCTTTTACCCCACACCCATCTCGTCAAATCACACAATTCTTTACTCTGTCGGTCAAAGACACACCAAAAATACCTCTCAGTGCTCTCATTTCTACAGCATTTATTCTACTTTCAAATCTCTTCTGCCATACCCAACTTTCACTACCATACATAAGGGTAGGCACTACCATACATAAGGGTAGGCACTAACACACCTCTATGTACAGCCAAACGTGCCTTTTTGGCCACGTTTTGACTGTTCATAAACGCCTTCAGAGCTCCATTCACACTATTACCTGCATTAACTTTCCTTTCAATATCTGCTTCATTCTTACCATCTCTTGTAAACAACGTACCTAAGTTAACAAACTCATTCACTTGTTCCACTCGCTGTCCATCGACTAAAACATTACAAGCCGTAACGCATTCCTCCTTTTCAAAAACCATAACTTTCGTTTTACTTATATTCACTTTCATTCTTTTCCTCTCTAACGCACGATGCATGATTGTTACCATCTCCTGCAATTCCTCCGTTGAAGATGCAAGTATAACCTGATCATCAGCATAAAGGAGGCATTTGATGAGTAACCCATTCATCCTTAATCCGCAGTCACTATGTTTTAAATCTTGCAAACAACTGTCCATGAAGAGGTTAAACAGGCACGGCGATGCTACACATCCCTGTCTAACACCTTTCTCGATGGTAAACCAGTCAGTGTATGCCTCGTTTATCCTCACACAAGCTCTAGAATCCTCCTAAAGGGATTTCAGAGCTCGAAGGAGGCTGCTGTCCACCCCGTTCATTGACAGCACCAACCACATTTCATTCCTCGCCACTTTATCGTAAGCCTTTTCCAAATCCACGAATGCGCAATAGACCGTTTGGCCTTTGGCCAAAAATTTTTCGGCTATGCTTCGCAAGGAAAAATCCTGATCCGTGCATCCCATACCCTTTCGGAATCCCGCTTGTACATCCCATATTTTCTTGTCAGTTACTTCCATAACTCTTTCAATAAGTACCTTTGCATACAATTTGCCAACAATGCTGAAAAGGCTAATGCCTCTATAGTTTTTGCAGTCTTGGTGCGAGCCTTTTCCTTTATAAAGAGGCACAACTACAGCTGTGGTCCAGTCATTAGGTACTCGGCCGGTGCTCCAACACAAGTTATATAACCGCTGCAACTGACCAACTATGATGCCCTGTCCAGCCTTCAGCATTTCGACTGTAATTCTATCATATCCTGCAGCCTTACCTACTTTCATACTTCCCAGTGCCTTCACGATCTCATCCACGCCAATAACGCTTTCATCATTGCTATCATTACCATTCACTTCAGCTATCGGTGTCTCTTTCGCCGTTCTTTCAAATAAACTTTCAAAATACTCTTTCCATCTCTTCAACACGCACAATTCACCATTTACTATATTTCCATCCTCGTCTCTGATGGATGTGTGTTCTGAGGATTGAGTTCTTCCTCGAACTGCACGAACGGATTTCCAGAAAAACTTAATGTTCCTCTGGAAATTGTCAGATAATCTGCTATCAAACTCATCTTTCTTTTCCTCTTTTTTCCTTTTAACCATTTCTTTCACTATTCTTTTTGACCTAACAAACACCTTTCTTGCTTCATCTATGTCTAGACTCGTTGCTTTTCCCATTCTTTCATTTGCTCTGGCAGCCAACCAATCTGACCAAGCTTTTTTCTTCTCTGACACTGCTGATTGTACATCCTTGTTCCACCGTGTATTTTTAACCTTTCGTATTTTCCTTCTCTTGGTCACACCACATACTTCAGACGCTACACATACTACCTCTTCTTTAAAGGCCTGCCATAATTCTTCCATATCATTTATGCCATCGAACCTCTCAAATCTTGCTATCAATCTTCGTTTATACTCATCTTTCACATCTTTCTCTTGTAGATTTTCTACTTTAATTCTTTCCAAGACCCTATTTTCATTACGCTCTTGGTGTCGCAATCCTTTAAAGAGCCCACTTATCCGGCTGAACACCAAGAAGTGGTATGTGTGGATGCCGATCCCTCGATATACTCTTGTATCCAACACATTCTTTCTCAATCGTTCATCTACTATCACAAAATCAATCATACTTCTTCTAACATTTTTCGCTTCTCGCGTATACATATGTATCCTTTTATGATCAAACATGGTGTTTGTCACACAAAGGCTCCACTCCAAACAAATCTCAAGCAGTGCTTTTCCATTTTCGTTCACACTCTCATCACCAAATGCACCTAACACCCTTTCAAATCCATCTCGCTTTACTCCCACCCATCCATTGAAATCCCCTAACAAGATCAATCTTTCATTATCCTTGCAGTTCCTCAAAATCTCTCTTAAACTCTCCCAAAACTCCTGCCTTTCGTCTTGCTCATGTTGTGACATACCCGTTACTATATTGACCGGGGCGTAGACCCCCACAATAAAGAGACGAGTAAATCCTACTTTCATTCTCATCCACATTAGCCTAGCATTTACACATTCAAACTCTTTTACGCACTCATTCATTCGCGCAGACAGTACTACACCAACTCCCTTACAGGCTCTGGTGGTACTATCTACCCCAGAACAATACGCCGTATATGCGCCATGCTTGGTGGTGTCACACCCTTTTCTTTTTGTTTCATTCACACAAAGAACATCAATCTTTCTATCATCGATCATCTGACATACTTCATCCAATTTGCCGTGCATTCCTCCACCAACATTCAATGTTGCAAACCCGCTTTCCGAAGGCCGCTTTTCACCCTCGCGGGAAACGAGACGTGATGGGTTGCGAACCGCGTCGCCGCCGTATGGAGAAGAAGAAGTTTTTGTTCCCATAGCGTTCCCACGAGATTTAGGGATTTAGACGGTCCATCCCCGCAGAGCCCTTTACGGGGGTAAGGCGGAATATCAGCTGTGCCCTGTGACCACCAACACAGGCACCCTCCGTTTACGACCAGCTTGCCCTCTGGCCACGAATCCCTCGGCACGGGTCGGTTCACAGGCCCATGAAGTCTTAAGATATTAACAGTACCGTGTCTGTACATATACGAGTTAGTGTTATTTGTAAGAACGAACCCCACTTTGTTCGAAAATTATAGAAGCAAGCGTCACCATCTTAAAGTAAGTTGTCCGCAACACAAAAGTGCTTTGATGACGAAAAGTGTCTTCTGTATGGCACCCCGCGTGTATAATCACCTACCGATCTATTTATTGGAAATTATTTGTAGAAATAAATTCAAACATGTTCTTAAACAATTCCTTGTTGCAAAAGCGTATTATAGTGTTAATATTTTTTTAAATGAATCCAAAACAAATATGTAATGACATCTTAGATTTGTGACTACATCTGTCTATTTTAATTTTTATCTTATTATTATTTGACATAATCATTTCTAATGTTTTAATTGACATTACTTATAAGTATTATTTATATTAATATTGACATTGTTATAAAATTTATTTTAAAGTTAATTATTATTATTATTGATATTATTAATTTAATCATTGTCATCGAAGTAATTTACGTTAATACGTTGCACGAAACCCGTTTTAAATCGAATGTTTGTATCAAGATAATTATTTAATTTGAATATTGTATTTTTACATTGCATGCTTTCGGGCCGATTATGGAGAGACCATTTCTATATTATGTATTTTTGACACCACAACTGTACCCATTTTCGCAATAAATGAGTTTAAAGTTTGAAGTTTAAAACTAAAATATTATAGTTTGGGACGATATGTGATTCTACTGCACTTGATGAAAATATTTTCTGATGAGAATGTGTGATCGTTCCAGACTTGCCGAAGTCCAAAAATAGACCAGATTTGGAGATATGGTATATTTTATTCCGGATCCAAAGAAATAATTTTGATGAAAATATGTAATCATTTCAGACCCGCTGCAGTTCAAAATATCTAGACTGGTTTTGGATAAATGAAGCATTTCGAGCTGCATTCAAAGAGAGGATTTTTCCCGTTTGACTAAGACGTGTCTGGTAGACAACCGTCTCGCGGATAATCAGGAACTTATCGCTTCACCGGCCCGTTCGTTATTTTCTTATTTACCTGTTTCGGCCTGATCACGTAGGAATTTTGGCAAATCCCTTGTTAGTACGCCCCTACGTTTCTCAAGGAACATATTTGCCAAATTTCATCTTTTTGCGCCCTAACTGGGCGCTGGCTAGGCTTTTGGCTGTGCGTTGTCGCGACCTCATTACTTAGAAATAGTATTTTGGCACCATACGGTCTTAGATCCTTTGTTGGTCAGTAGATGTCACTACATGTATCTTTGCATTTCAAATATACATCTAGTGACATCCTACTGCTCTCGCTGCAGAGTTCATAAACATAATACAAAGTTCTAATATTACACTAGTACGTTGCAGTGCCAATGTCGGATTTTTTTCTTTTTTTTAATTTATTTATTTACAACATAATAACAATACTCAATTAACGTTTACTTGTGATGCAAAAACAAACTCATTCGAGTTTTACCGTGCATCCTAATAATATGATCGACGGCGGCAAAGCCATGTGCGACCATGCTTTTATCACAATAAACAAGAAATCCACACAAATCATACAATGCACATATCAAGATGTGTTTTGTGACCATTAAAGTTTTGCTATTGTCTGTTTGTTATTGTCTTGTTATTACATTGTCCGTAATATGTTTAAGTAAATGTCGTCAAAATTCGGTACTCAATTTATCAGAATCATCATCGCCTTAACGTTAGCCCAGTTGTAACTCGGGATCCACTCACAAGTCTAACTGGATTTGACTGAATAATATATAAACTTATCCACTGAGCGGCTGCCTGGCTAACCGCCCAAACCCAAAGGGATAGCGATATTCTATGGTTTAGACTAGTGTCAGTTTATTCAGAGGTACTTAACTCTATAATTAGGCTTATTAGAAGATAGCTTTGAAATTGGTGTAGCCTATTTCCTCAAAGAATATCGAAACTTACTTAAAACAGTACTATCATTGGGTACAAAGAAGTCAGTACGAACAAATCATCACATTTTCACTAACTGCAGATGAAGCATGAAGTGGAGACGTGTATATTATTATCTCCAATCTTCACAAGCGTTAGTAAAAAGCACTTAATTATAAAAGAAAGTACTGGTAAATTACTTTAAGCTGAAGTATGGTAATTAGTGCAAGGAAGGTAGCTTCTGTTCGTCTGTCTTCCGAGAGAGCGAAATTAGTTTTGTAAAATTAAATACGTTTGCACATTTTGTGAACTGAGCATCTTTTCCGGATGGCTGGGACGTGCGTTTTTACGGTTTGCGAATGTATATTGCTGTTGTGTTTTTATACTTTGTTTCTGTTAGGCTGTTTAAGCTATGATAACTTCATGAATAAAGAAATATATATTTTAATTCTTAGATTATTGGTAGTGTATACGACAGGCAAGCTGAAGTGGCAGTGGGCAGTCCACATAGCCAGAAGAACCGATGGCCAATGGAGCAGAAAGGCTCTGGAGTGGCGGCCACGCAAGGTGAACTGACGATCTTGTTGGGATCGCGGGCAGCGGATGGATGGGGGTGGCTATCAGAATCGGTCCATGTGGTGAACCTTGGGGGAGGCTTATGTCCTGCAGTGGACGTGTTTCGGGTGATATGATGATACGGCAGACGTTGTCTAATCTATGCTGCAAACCTTTGGTGTCGGATTTGTTGGCAAGGTTGTGTGAAATAAACCTCCTCGGATCTTGTATCCCGAAATGTCAACTTAGCGATGATATATAATTATGCAAGCTGGAAATACCTGCATTATCAGATTATTCCAAACTTAAAAGAAAATGTATACTTATTTACAATGAAATAAAATATATTCCAGCATATTTCTCATTTCCCTCGCTAAGCTTTCCACAGTAATTACGTTAGTCGTTCTATGACAATAGCCTCTCTTAAACATAGTTTTAATACCGCGTAGTTTATGCAAAAATATGCAATAAATTTATATATAAAGCCCGGTACTAACCGTGAATCCGAATTTGCATACCTTACTTATGTTGATTAATAGTGTTCTTGCTATTCATGATGCAAACGTTAGATTGTATTATGAACGCATCCGTTCCTCTGATTTCTATGTTCACTTTATTATCTATTAAAGGTTAGGTGTCTGTATTAAAATGCACGGTTTTTTTTATGTCATAAGCGGCAAACGAGCAGACGGATCGCTTGATGGTAAACAATTACCGTCGCCCATGGACACAAACAACACCTGAAGAGTGACAAGTGTGTTGCCGCCCTTTGGGTAAGGAGAAAGGATGGGAGGAGGAGTGGGATGAGGGAGATGGAATAGGAGATGGGGCCTCCGGCACTCTCACTGACCGAACGAAACGCAACAGTTTCGGTACTGTTACTTAACGTGTGAGAGGGTAGTAGAAATGCCTTCTTGAAACAACGGTATCCCATTGGTTAAAGGTACTCAATTTGTGTTTGGGACTTGGCGTTAAAATCTCAGGGCCAGTTTTAAAATTATAATATTAACAAAGTACCTTTTTTTTTTTGTTTTACGAGGTGGAAAATCCCTTCGGATCTCCGACTCTTGGGGGAAATAAGAGCCGGAGTATGTGGTGTTTCCACTAAAAACCACCTCGACTGCCGCCATGTACCCGTGCGTCGGAGGGTGGGGCATCACCTAAGCACTCGTCGCCACCCTCCGACGGGTATTGGCCCGCCAGATGGTGAGGCGGGCCCCGAACAAAACCCCCTTGGCGACGGATTAAGGTGTTGGACTCCGCCGCCAAAACGCCCAGCGGCCGCAGAGGATAGGGAGGACGGCAACGCAACACCGCATCTCCTCTTCCTCTGCGGCCCCAGCGCGACGCATCGAATGGTGCGTCCCCATTTGGTCGCGGGAGATAGGGCGCGCGGCAACGCAACACCGACACGCCTCTCCTCCCGCGACCGCACGCGACTGCGAGGGACAGACAGAACTGTCCCCCGCACCCGCACCGTTGGACGCATCCTGCGCAGGCCCCTCCAAGCCCACGCGGAGCGTCCCCTCCTGGATCCCTCTTAGCTTCACCGCGGGTGACCAATCCACGGTTACTGAGCCCCCCCACCACGACAAGGTGGAGATCCCACGGGGGGGGAATATTAACAAAGTACCTATCAAAATATGTGTAAGCCTCGAACTATAGAATGCCATCAAGTTAGCGGAATACCAATTGTGCGTCTATTGAAAACTTTTTTTTATGTTAATTCGTTCAAAATACAGTGAAGATTATTTTTTTTTATTTAGACTCACGCTTGTATCCCCGAAGGGGTAGGCAGAGGTGTGATATAACACCCACATTTCGCCATGAATATTTAGGTCCCACGTAATAGGGGGCGAGCCTAGTGCCGTACCGGGCACATTACCAGACTCCGAGCAGCTTCTGAGAATTTCCTAACGGAAAAACCCAATAACACTTTGCCCGATCTGGGAATCGAACCCGAGACCTCCCAATCCCACGCGCACATTTATGCCGCTGGACCAACGAGGCAGTCTACAGTGTAGATATCAGATAAAATACGAGAATTGACCTTAATATTTGCATTATCGACGTGAATCCACTTCTAGTTCACACATAAAGTAAGTTCGTAAGTAAAGCGTTATTGTCACATCATAAAAACGTACAATTATTAGGTACATAATAAATAAAGCCTCTTATGTAAGTATGTATGTGTATGTGGCTTGCTTAAAGCGAATCATGTCAACGACCTTCACTAGTAAAAAGTAAGTAGAAAATAAACTTTGTATTTTCCTTAGGCTATGCAGCATTAACATTGCGACATTAACTACAAAGAATTCTGAATAATAACACAAAATTTAAAGTAAGTAAAGATGATTTGGGAATACCAATAATCGTTTTTAGTTTACTTAGCGTGACGGTATTAAATTTAGTAAAATAAAAAGTAGCCATCAGTCTCTGCCTACCCCTTCTGGAAACTGGCGTGAGTATGTATTGTGTATGTATGTAAAAACTTTATCACAAAAGCTAGCTTACATAAAAGTATCTCACCTGTAAACTTTGTGACCTACCTTCTTCGAAACACCCAAACATAATTGAATACATAGTATATGCAAAGATATGCAATAAGTTTATGTATAAAGCTCCTTAACTCTGATACCCGATTTGCATTCAGCGGGCGACTCTCGTTGCGGAATTTTGTTTTTATTGTCTAGATAAGATACTGTCTCTTTTTGTTGGATGTAGTTTCATTAAGGAAGATGTATTTGATGCTGTTGATATGTTTTAAATATGGCAGTAACTTTCTTTGAATACATTGCTTGAATTTTTAAGCATAAGTGCTAATTTTGGGCTCTGGGAAACAATTTAAATATGAGTAATATGATCTGACTGACAGTGCTTTTACAAAAAATCCCGCCTATTAGTACACCTAGGGATGCTTCAAAGATAGATTTACACAGCATAGCTAACAGTCCTTGCATGCACATCACGCGAGCATTTATCTTTGTTTGGCTACAGTTTGTAGTTATTCCATGTGCCTTCTGCTTAAACAAGTGCACAACCTGCACTGAGTTATTATTAGTACTGTGGTTTATTGCAAAAATGCAGGCAATCTTCTAAAAAGCGAAAAAAATTAATTCGTTGAGTTATATCGCCTATCGATATTTGCCAATTATTTTCTGTGAAAAACTTAATATTCTACAGTGGTATGTCTTTCCGCTTTTGCGATAGTTTTGTTCCAATCAAAACGTATGAAATGCCAAAGCAGGTACTTTATTATGGAACAATTTCTTGTCAATAAAAACAAAGGATTTAATACATTCCCTGTCCAACAGGAGACACAATGAATGAATCAATGATCCCATGAATCATACATGATCTTCATGGGATGGGTTAAGATTCGTGGCTGATTAAAGTCACCATCCATTTGCCTGTCAAATGCGATTAGGATCTAGCCGGCGACTATATGTAATCGATTTCGGTTTTAGTGCATCCTATTCTGCACATTGGACGTAACCACAGATCGATTTATACGGGATTGTCTCTAACCAAAATTCAACACACTAACTGATTTAGTGACATCAGAATTGCCATACGATTTACATTGTATGCAACTTCTTGATAATCTGTCCCACTGCTGGGCCCAGGCCCGTTAAGATGATGAGCTGGGTAAGGTTATACATATATCTTATCATGTGAACAGGCTCGTATCCAATATGCTCGCCATGTGCTCGACTAGGCAGACTTCGCATGTCTTTCGAGAGCATTATGGAGAACTCTCATACATGCAGGTTTTCTCACGATGTCTTTCTGCAACTTTAATAAGTGATAAATTATTATCAACTATCTAAATACACCTTACTTGGAAGAGTCACTGATGCGCGCTATGGGTTGGAGTTCCCGAACTTCAGTGTGGCTTTCTGTTGGTCTCTCCACTAAGCTATCGCTGCCTTAGTTCCCAAGAGATCTTATTTTTAACTTTTAAAAAGTATAACGTCCGCTCTTAAAATACTTAAATTATAGACTTGCAATTATTCAGTTAATGGACACACCGCATGGAGATTCAAACAACTACCGTCAATTCCCTATCTAAATTTGAAGTCGGCACGTAGTAAAAAATAAAAGCCCTTCAACAATTTCACGGCAATATTAATTTAATTATTTATATAATTTGTAGATTTTAGCTCATCTTTACTCAAAATTAGTGACCTTTTTAAATATAATTGTATACACGTAATTGTTTATTTCTAAAAGAATACTCTTTGGATTCTTTTGGCATTTCCGTGAAATTTCACAATTAAATTGTGGGTTGATAAATACAGTAAATGTTAAAAACAAATTTATATTTTGAATCAGACTGATAGGGAATAAATACTTATTTATTCTTACACAAAATCCGAGTTTACTCCCAATATGTGCCTTTCTTTGTCTTTTCTTTTTAACCAGCTTCAATAAGAAGGACATTTCTTTTCAAATAATTTTGCTATTGAGATTTTTTTTCATTATGTTTTAAAATACAACTGCCACACCCTAGTGTGGCAGTTGTATTTTAAAACAATTTTAAAATTTATCCTAATAAATCCTGTGTCGCGCGCGACATTACAAACACACAACTAAACGATACAATAAACACCTATAACGGAACAAAATGGATCACACAAAGTGTTGTATCGTGTGGGAATCGAACATACACGCATTCTCAAGCGGCGAGACGACCGCTTAAATGACTACGCCAACCGTGCAGTCTAATAGTAAAGTAGCCTATTACATAAATACTTATCAGTATATGTAAACAACGCGAGAGTTGAAAAGTATTCAGTACAACCGCTTCATTTGAGAAGTGCCTTCAACGTACATAAGATGTTCACTGTGACTTTGTACTTTGTTTTTACCATCCAAAGCAATACATACATTATGCATGAGTTGAAAGTAGTGATTACGATTACTTTACAAGCGTTCGAAGAAACGTTACCGTACAATCTGATCTTTTAGTCTAAACTTGTTCCTGGCGAGGTTTGATGGAGGCATTTAGAAGATGTGAACAATATAAAGCTTAATATCTGGCACAGATCTAGATTACTTTGGTAAGTGTAAAATCAGCTTGGCACATGACAAAGGCGCGTGTAAGTGTATAAGGGAGACCTTTTCCCAACAGTGGGACTGTAGACGCTTGCTCAAATTGCCACTTGGATGAGTGACCACGTGTGGCGTTTACATCAGAGCGCACAGTAAAGCTGTCCGTCCCGTTTCCTGTCTCGGGAATGGGGTCGTTAGGATGTCCTGATCCATGTCAGAGGGCTTTGGGTGGTCTGAAAGCTTCGACAATAACTGATGTCGTGCTCGTACCGTTTCTAAATCTTCACACTAGATGGGGCAATAGCAATGGCTTTATTTTCAAAATGTTCCATCCATAAGTTGGCTAATCGACTCTCGACAACTGAGTTGGCCACACATTAACTAAATATAATTAATCCTCTTATTAACAGTTTACCTTCCCTTTCTATCTTTTACATGGACAACAGAATCATCACTGATTCAAGTTCTTCAAAATATTCATAAAAGTCGCGGCTCTAACGATTGGTCGGAAGATCCCGAGTCGGACAGGTTAGGGTCACAAAGAGTGCGTCGGTCGCTAAGGGACTTCACCCTTTGTATTAAGTTACCCCTGACCTTGTACGTTGAAATTGTGGTAAAGGTTTAGTGAAAATATGTCATGTTTATGTCTGTTTCATACATAAGTACGTATTCACGTTTAAATACCTTTGAAGAGATAGAACTGAGAGACAGACTTGTGCTGTTGTACGGAATAACGAAAACTAGAAAAAGTTTTAGCTTCGTACAAGTGTATGTTTCAAATGGAAGTCAGAAAGGTTATAATTTTAATCTTTGTTATTTTATACTTATTAGGTATATTAAGATTTCTCCCATGTCTCGTCCCACGGATTTTACCCCTTAAGGTAGGAATTTCCAAAAATCTTCTCTTAATGCAACTCTACACTCCCAAAGAAACCAACATGCCAAAAATCAGCTTCTTGCGGCCCAGTAATTTCGACTGTTCGTTGATGATCAGTCAGTCAATAACGCAAAAGTCTTATACATACCCTTGCAAGTAACCCCCTTTAGTAAACTTTGTTAAACTTTGGAAAAAGCCATAAAGTATTAAAGTCCCCGATCTCTACAGGAATGTGAGAAACTTCCATATAAGTAGCCACATATCCACATATGGCATCCAGTCCTGGCAAAGTTATTTCAGAAATCCCAGGTACATTTCCGTGGGTAGGAATTTCCACATTTCAAAGTAAATAAAAGCGACTCCGAGTTCCACATACTATTGAAAATGTATTTATGATAAAGAAAATTCCAGAGAACAGTGGCTAGAACATGAATACATATTAAAACATTGTTTAAAATAGGGGATAAATGTTTATTCTAAAAGGTTTTACAATCTTTCGACTGTGTTTTCCCAGCATATACTACAATATTAATTTTGAAATCGCTTTCTATTTACAACGTATTTTTAAAACAAATATATGTCCAAGTATACCCAAAATCAAAATGAACTTTCTTCCCGTAGAAATGTTTCACAATTCTATGACCTCTTCAAGGATTATGTGAAAATCTGATATTAGAACGATGTAGATCTAATTATACTATCAATCACTATCTCTAACTTACTTGTGTTACTAACTGACTGACAGACAACCTACAATCAAAACTATTGATGATGAAGATGGGTATGTATGTTCCTTGGAGAGTCTAAGAGAGGATTTTTGGCAATTCTCCCAAGTGGGATAATGATCCAACGTGAGTGGAGCCGTGGGAGAAGGCTAGTTATTGCCAATAATGCTTTTTGATTTACTAACCAATTGAATAATACAAGTTTTATTATTCTCTTAAAACATGCGTAGTCTGGCGACTGAACTGACGAAGTGGATGATCTGGCTCTTCTTATGGTGAAAAGGCCCAGCAGTGGCATAGTTATATACAGTAACAGCACAATGAAGTTGTTGCTACCCTTGCCGAAGGAACATAGAAGAACTCTGACAGCGGCTGGGAGGAGGTAGTTCGTTAGTACTTACTACAACTACCTATACTCTACCTTTACGTCAAAATATATACCTGTTCAAATCCTTACTTACTTCAATTTTTTTCAAATGAGTATCAAATGCAGCCTCCTAAACGAGAGAACCATCTTATTTTCAGCGTTGTTGTGATGAAATTGCAACGACATTGGCCCATTTAATCTAGACATGACAAGGCGACTAGACAGAGCTGTATATTTACGTCTTTGTTACTCCGTTATACTTATATTGCAAGCTTGTTACATTGTATTCCTCGTTTCTTTTATAATTATTTTTTTCGGTTATTTTGTATACTTTATTTATACTAGCTCATAACCGCGACTTCACCCGCGCTGCTGTTGGTTCTCGGGACAAAAAGCCGACGTGCTATTCTGAAGTAAGTATATTATGCTATATTCCTGCAAAGTTTCATAAAAATTTGCTAAGTAGTTATCGTGACAAAGAGTAGCAAACATTCATCCATTATCGTAAAGTCACACGTTATTATGATAAATAATTAAATTAATAAAATATTATGATGCATATAACTTTATGGGTAATTCAGTAATATTGCATATAAATTGTAAACATTGTTAATGTACAAAATGATGTGACTACCTATATAATTTTAAATGAGTTTATATTTGAAATACTTTGTGTTCTTTAGTTCAAGTTATGTTATGAAGATACCTAATGGATGAGTGGGTACTTATTGCTACAGATAGCATGTTCAAAAAGCCCTACTACTTTATTACTTTAGCATAATATCATTTATATATATTTTAGCAACCCACCACATAAAAGAACACTAGTACGCAACTGTATATATTATTATAAGATAAACAAAACTTTTCTCTTTACAATAATTCTATGATATATACGAGCAAAGAAAGAAGGGGAAATCCATTTCCTCCCATACTTTTGTAGTCGGAGGAAAAGTTTCTACCAACAGGAAAATAGTGACAAATAAATTGCGTGATTGGACCGCGTTATGAAATATTGACACATTATAATATTAACTAAAATATTGAGAACGGCCATTAATGTGTTATGAATACGATTACATTCTGGGTGAAATTTGTCTATACATATATAAGTACTTATATATTGAGGAACTAAGTGTGAGAAATGAGTGTGTTTATAAGTTATAATACACTTCTGCCAGCTCAGCAGTAAAAATGATCATCAATGATATAGTAAAATTATTACACTAAATAACATTTATTTTGACGACAGCCTACGCCATTTTTTACCTTATCTAATTTATTATGATGCTATATCGGCAATACCATAACAATAAGACTGACGAAGATTACTTACAAAAGTGCACACATTTTAGTAATAGAAATATTTGTTCAGGCTTACGATAGTTGTGAACGCAACAAGTCAAAGTTATCCGGCATTCTTGCAATTATGCTAACGTTGCTACATACGACGGACATTTATTTAATTGAAATACATTCTGCAATTCAAACTATTTGTGTTAGATAAAAAGACACCCGCCGTCTTAAATGCTATGTGTGTATATGATAGAATATTTCTGAATGTAATACTTGAATTTTAAACTTAAAAAAAACCAATTGTATGTTAGTATTAGTAATTGTCCTTGTATTTTCGATTTAAGTGTTCTATTTATAAGGGTATCTAATTACATGGTAACAAATTGAAAATCTCTTCCAATAATCTCACCCTCTCCAATTCCATCTAAAACAACCGATAGGATAACGATACTATCCTTATACGTAGGTTTAGCAATTTATAAAAGATGGTTCGGTACCTCCTGCCTTTGTTGTGTTATATGTGCGACTCCTTGTCTCTCAAGTTTTTCTTTCCTTGTTTACTGGTAGGTCCTATATTCAGAGCTTGAAAAGCCTTTCAGCTTGAAGCCGATCAAGTGCACATCTAGGTTACGAGACATTGCTACAGCTATAACAATTTAACAACAGCTTACCATCAGTTTTGAAGTCAAATCAATAGACAAATATAAATATAATTATCAATTAAAATGTTTACGGGTGCATAGGGTTTATGTTTATGGGTGCATAGGGTTCCCACCAAGATCTTAGGGTCCCAAGCCAACCTCACCTGCAAGTAGTGCACCTGCCGATCAACGGACGAGGCTCTGGCAAACAAAATATCCCGATAAGCGGCAATAGGCTCGCCACCTATTACGTGGGATCAAAACACTGGCGAAAAGTGGGCGTTTAATATGCCTCTGCCTACCCCTTCGGGGAAACAGGCGTGACAAACATTTTACATACATACATACATAGACATGTATGTATGTATGTAAAATGTTTACAAAAACCGACATCA
Organism: Euclidia mi; assembly: GCA_944739405.2. Taxonomy (NCBI): domain Eukaryota; kingdom Metazoa; phylum Arthropoda; class Insecta; order Lepidoptera; family Erebidae; genus Euclidia; species Euclidia mi. The sequence continues at coordinate 59,548,574 of OX123197.2, read as the reverse complement.
AATTAAATTCCTTAAACTTAGATGACACCAAATATTGCAAGTATATTCTTTCAAACAGGTAATTGGTTAATAGAATAGCGGAATTTTGAAGTAAAAAACATACAACCAAATTGATCTCCGCCTTTTTAAAAGATGGTTGAAAAGATGGCCGACAGCAGACTTATCGTAGCATAATGCGGTCCAACTTAGTCTCACATATTTTACGTCAATGAGTAACAAAGAGGGAAGTGCTTGGCAAACATCATAGACCTTGACCCAATTTGACTTCTATCGTTAGTCAGCAGATTTATTCCTGACCAATTTGCATCTTGATTTTACGTCCCTTTTTTTCTTTAAGCTCCTAGAGAGGAAAATTGTGAAATGAATCATGGCAATCTAGTGGCAGCTAAGAAAAATACTTGATCGTTGCCTAAAATAAAAATAGATATGCAAAGAGCTATGGCAGCTTCCCATACATCATTTTAGTTAATCACCAAATTTAGCATCTATAAATGAAATATACCTTGTTTTATAGAATATATATTGCTGATTCTAAAGGTAAAAAATCGTAACTGTAGGAGGCCAGGTTTTTGAGTTATTATGCTTAGAAGTTTTATAGGTTATGTCATTAATAACCATCTATTTAGTATATTGCTGCATCAAATAATAATTTATTGGTATATAAAACTGAAGGAGCTCGATAGCATAATACTATTTATGCCCACTAGTAAACATTATTAACGATTACGCAAGTTAAGCAACCCTAGTTGTGGGCACCACTTGGATTTGTCTTAAGCTCCTCTGTGCATAGAGAGACCAGTCTGTTATCATGACATGCGTAGTTATCAGTCGTTAAAATCAGATGCACTTATGCAGCTTTAAACATATGCTATCAATATTGACTATTTATTTACATACTGAACGTTTTTCAAAGAAAAATAAAACACGACTGATTTCCCAAAAAATATATAGCCTATGTCACGTGAGGATTCCAACAATAGCCCACTCACCGAAATCTGTTCAGCCATTTAGAAGTTATGGCGGAATAAAGAAACTCACATACATTTCATATTGCAATTCTCTGTGACATTTTGACGAAGCCTATTACGGATAACCGTATGTACCTATATTTTTATCTCATGGTGCATGAATAAATGAAATATGATTATAAAAAAAAAACAATACTTACACTACTTTTTGGGTAGTTGTGTAAAATAGTGAGTCGACGACGGTTTCTTAACGTGTTACTTACATAGGATAACCAAGGATAAAAAGATGTTTCAGGTTCCCTAATGTATGAAAAAGGTTTGGTCAGGTTTGGTGAATAGTAAAAACACAAGATTTCATTTTACAATATTTTATTATTCATCATCCTCTATAACTAGCACACCATCTAAAAAGGCAGCTGGTGCAAAGATATTTTGTTGATGTCAAGCCCATCCCAAATACCAAACGATGATCATTACATGAGCGCAACATCCTAGCGTACGCCGACCAACGAGGCAACTACAGCAATATTCAGTGATTCCTATTCGTCCAGGTATATATTTTTAATCTAAACATAAACATAATATTGTTTCCGACGTCTCTTGATTTTATTCTACCTCTTATTAAAATAGCGTCATCACTGCCTCTGAGATTATATTCAGTTGTTTCTATAGGTATAATGTTCCTTACGGACTTCAACTGCCGTGGCCACGACCACGAACACTCATTTTGGCTGTAGAAACCGGGTACAAAACAATATCCAAGAAACAGGGCAGTATCGGAATCCTTAAGCACGCACAAGTCACAAAGAGGCAATATCAGAGTCCATAAACAGTTTGAGTCATATAACAAGAAGCGAAAACAGAGTCCTTGGGCAATCCGGGTCAAAAAGAATACTGAAAACAGGGGAAAAGCAGCGAAAACACTCAGAACACAAACAAACAAGCGCGGGCGACAGCGAGATGACGTGAAAATAATCGAAATGTCAAATGTCATGTTGTATTTTTTTTATAGCTCTGAATGGCCATCTTTTAGCCAGCGCCCAGTTTTACTTTAAATGTCGAAAGAAGTTATTAATCATCATCCTCTTAGCGTTATCCCAGTTTCAATCTGGGGTCCGCTTCCTAGTCTAACCGGATTTGGCTGAATATTAGCTTTTCCACAGAGCGACTGCCTATCTGACCTCTGCAACCCGAAGGGGTAGCGATATTCCATGGTTTAGACTAGTGTCAGTTTATTTAGAAGGTACTGACGCCCTGTAACGACTGTCGAAAGAAGTTATTAATACTGTACTTTATTTAAAATCCGCATAGAAATAAACGTAACAAGCAAAAAAAAATAGAATTATTAATATTAATTAACTATTTAAATCTCTTAATCTATAAAAAAAACATTCATGATTCATGATTCTCTATTTACTCTGGCAACCTTGTGGCTTTCTGACAAACCTGACAAACCAAAGAAATGGCCATTACGAAAAGCCGGCAATCAATTAACATAATAGCTATTTTTAATTTTATACTTTTTTACCTAGCCTTATCTAAATTAGACTAAAATATAGAAAATCGTATTAAAATATTTTATGAATTTTGGTTGTAATGAGTTTTCAAGATGCTTTTAGTGCACTGAACTAAAAATCTGCCATAGCTCTTTTGATCAACTATAACATCTTTCAGACAATTTCACCAGCAGTCTGAGATCAAACCCATTACAACCATCGTAAAGGTGATTTGACAATTCAAATCTACATTTCTATTCTTGTTGCATCAATGGCGGTCTAAATTGTATACGACCAATAATCTGCCAGAGCTATGGCGTTGTTTCACCATTCAAATGAAAGCTTTATGCATTGAACACACGGCTATTTGTCAAGTTAGACGTTTTGTCCTTTGTACCATTCTTATGGCGTAGGAAATAAGAATTAAAATCGTATGAATCTGATAAGCTTAACTTGTCGCTGTGTGTACTTGTACCAAGCCTAGGAAGATACAAAATGTTTCATATTCTACCCTAAGTCACCCGAAGTAGGTCACGGGACTGTTGAAATTATTCATACTCATCTACAGAACAATAAATTAGTATCGACATACACACTACGCAGCCGCGCGGGCGCCAGCGACGTAATAAAACTCACAATGCAGATAGCATTAGATTAATGTGTCTGGCGGGTGGACAATTACATGAATGTAAGAATGGATTTGTTTAAATGGATATATGGAAAAGGCAAAGAAAAGGCATCGAGATAAGAAACAGTACTTGGCATCGCGACTTGTATTAGTTCCTCCTACTCCTTGAGTCGTTCTCCGCATGACTGAAGGTCGTGATTCCCCTGCTGGCATGCAACTATTTTCTTCACAATGTTTCACCATTACATACTACTTGTATTAGTTACGCCACGCAAAAAAAACTGTAGGTGTATGATCTAAATAACACATTATTACGAAATCCTTGCTATGAAACACTAATATAAAAACATACGCGGGATTTTATTCTCATGTGCAAAACCAAAGATTAAAACAGACATAGCATCAGAAAAAATAATACTACTCAAAGACCCAAGTTCACCGACAATGATATAACCAGCGATCGAATAACCAGCTGTTAACTTGCTTATTTAGTTCTGCGCGCGCATTGTCACATGGGATGAGATGCGTACCTAGCACTACGCACGCATTGTCTATTTAATTTAACGGTGAGATAACCAAGACCAATTGGCGGTGAACACCGGCCTAAGAGGATTATACAAATATCAAGAACTGATAAAGTATATCCGTGTGGTGACGGATTAAGAATACGGATTGTCACCACCCCATATCATCCCATGGGTGTCGTAAGAGCCGACAGAGGGAGCATGTTATGCAGAAAACAGCACTGTAAGAGAAGGAAAACTTGATACAAACCCTATACCAACCCGTTTGGCCAGCGTGGTATAGTAGGCCAATTCCTCCTTTCAAAGGAGAGGCCTAGTCCAGCAGTGGACTGATAAAGGCTGATGATGATGATAAAGTAATATAAAAATTGAGCAAGTGCGAGTCGGACTCGCGCGCGAAGGGTTCCGTACAATCATCTATAAAAGAAAATCACGTTCGATGTATGTATACTTAAATACTTTTTAAGTTTCTACCTATTTATTAAGATCGAGTAACAAATTGCTTAAAAATTACGTTTGTTGTATGGGAGCCCCCCTTTATTATTTACTTTCTTTTTATTTAATTATTTATTTTGAAAGTTAATATACAACCACATATTCTGTGAAAATTTAAAGCGTCTACCTGTTACAGTTAGTAATTTTGAGCAAAACATACGAAAAAAAAAAAACACGTTTTTTGTATGGGACCACCCCTTAATATTTTTTTATTTTTAGTATTTGTTGTTATAGCGGCAAACGAAATACATAATTTGTGAAAATTTCAGCGTTCTAGCTATCACGGTTTATGAGATACAGCCTGGTGACAGACAGACAGCGCAGGCTTAGTAATAGGATCCCGTTTTTTACCTTTAGGTACGGAACCCTAAATATAAACAGGTTTTGCGAATATCGAAATTTTATATTACGCTCCGTTACATTCGAAATAACCGAACATAATTTTTCAGACTATGTTCAAAACGATAAAAAAATTTGACTTATCCAACATCTCAAACTACCGCATCCACACAATACTAATCCTTAGTTCTCGTCGTCATTGAACGGAAGAGATCGCGCGATTTGTATGGCGAGCATACGTACAGGAGCTGTAATGAGTTTGTGTCGGTCGCCGATAAACTTCGTTCTTCGCTTTCAAACGCTTTGTGGTAGGGATAACTTGAATTGCTTCGAAGCGCCAATGCAGATGAGATAGCAGCATTTACCCATTTGCGTGCATAAAATTGTTGCATTAGTGGCTGGCCGACAAACACTGCATCGCCAAAAGTACTAGGCACAGGAATTGTTTGGTATGTATGTTCCTTGAGGACCGTAAGAGTGCACTGAGAAGGGATTTCTCAAAATTCCCATGACATCGAAAAGAAACGATTAAATTTACACGGAAAGAAACGGTTATTTAAAAAGAATATGCAGTCGTAGCTATGGGCATCCTCTAGTAAATAATAATTACCTATTATTACTTGAATTTGAGTTCATTAATATGGTGAACATTGTCAAGAAGATTGACAATGTTGACCATATTAGTGAACCAACTACCAAAACCGTGAGAAGTAATGCACAAAATGAAGGTAGTTGGACAATCGCAAGGACGAAAACGGTGGAATCAACTGTGTTGGGAGTACATGGACAATCATGCCTCTATTAGCCAGCAGTATAGGGAGTAGTTACTTATTCTATTCTTATTAAAAAGAACTGCCCTGTGGCGATCTGTGTCTCCTGTGAGGCTTGATTTTCCATATATGCGTATAGTTACAATCCAGATAGCAATCTTTTTCGGAATTGCATAATATACAAGATTATGAAAGTGCCGCTTTTGGAACATAGCTTTTCTCATCTATATCTCTATGATCTATCAATTTTGCCCGTCCATTATTCGAACACAGTGTTACATATTCTAACTCCCTATGCACCGCTGTGGTTCAGTCTGATCGATCTACGTCATCAGTTTAGTGACATTTTAATGGGTACGAGATTTCAGCATTACTTTGGATGACAGGCATCTAGACTATATAGCCTGAATATTGGATAAATGAATAGATCGTCATAGCGAACTTTAAAATAGATAAACAGATTTGAATGTATTCAAGCAAACTTGTGATTTCCTTAGCAATTAGGATTTCGGGCTAGTAAAAAAATAAATTATTAGACTGCATGGTTGGCGTAGCGGTTTAAGCGGGACCTCACCGCTTGACATTGAACCGAGTGTTGTGGATTCCCACACGAGACAACACTTTGTGTGTAGATCCATAAATTGTTGTTTCGATTCTGGGTGTTAATTGTGTCCGTTGGTTGTATGTTTGTAAAGTCCCCCGCGACACAGGATTTATTCCGGGAGTTGTCTTAAAAAATGAAATGAAAGAAAATGTAAATAACCAATTAATAAACAGCACTCATATTTATTACTTAAACGTTCACAATTTTAAACTTAGTATTTCACGTGACGGTACTTGCAATACAATTAACGGGAATATTATTACTCAAATAATTATCATAAATAATAAATCTTAAGACGGTAACACTGGACATTACAATGTTTTAACGTATGTACTTGCAGCAAATTTTCTTGTCTTCCTTAATAGCGGGCATCATTTTGTAAGACGCGTTTTAATTTAGAAGGCAGATACAAAATGGCGGTGACTTAGAATCCTGCCCTGGGGTAGCAAAATGACGGCTTGGTCACGAAGCACGTTGGTGGATTGTAGCAGCAAGTCGCTGAAAATTATAAAAAATATTATTTTTTTATCCCTAAAAGGGGTAGGCAGAGTTGTAATATTACACCCACATTTCGCAATGAATGTGAAGTTCCCATGTAATAGGGGGCGAGCCCTTTGCCGTTACGGTTACATTGCCAGACTCAGACTACTGAGAATTCGGGTAAACTCAGTAACACTTTGCTTGACCCTCCCGGGAATCGAACCCGGGATTTCCTGATCAGCAGACGCATACGCTATTCACTGGACCACGGAGGCAGTAAAAATATTAGAAGAATAAAAATCACACCAAACTACTGTTACGCAATATCAGCTCTGAACATAAACTTTCCCACTGCTGGGATAATGCGACTGATACAGCCCTGATGTTTTCATAGTGAGAAGCAAAGTGCGAAACAAACAAATACTTATTTTCAATACACGCATCACATAATACACGAACCAAATTCTATAGGATGGAATATCGCCATCTCTTTGGTTTGCGGTGGTCAGACAGGTAGTCGCTCTGTAGAAAAGCTTATATTCAGTCAAATCCGGTTAGACAAGTAAGCAGACCCCGGATTACAACTGGGATACTTTGAATGTACGGTTGGCGTAGTGGTTTAAGCAGCTGTCTCGCCGCTTGACACTATGCCGTCTGTTACGGGTTCGATCCCCATACGAGACCACACTGTGTGATTCATACACATGCATACCATCACAGAAATAAAAACACTTAACATTAAACGACTACACAGTAACGAATTATGCAAATAAATTAATACGAATATTATGTACGTAATTAACGCCGAAAGAGAATTTAAATTTATTTTGTGAAATACAATATTAACTAATTGCTGAGTTGTAGCGTCACAGTTGTCAAGGTGGACTGTAATTTTTATCTTCCAAAGGAATGAAACGCCTGGCTTGATGGTGAGTTGATTTAATTCAATCTTGCTCAGGATCGGCTTGTTGCTTCGGATTTCTTGAGAGAACTACTGCTGAACTGAACTGAACTACAACGGTGCACAGTCGAGTCCTCACGCAACCCCCTAGAGGGTTGGCGGAAGCGGGTTCAGGGCGATGTGCCCTCAGCCTGCGGGATCGTCGCTGCCCCTTAAATAAAGGGCAGGTGTTTGGGGTGGGCTATGTGTGCCCGGTGAGTGTCGTCGTCGTGATTGTGATTACAGGGCCGCTTCGGTCTTCACGCCGTCCGGGCGGTCAACACGAGCCGGGTGAGACCCCCGGCGAACCGAGGGAGGCCCAGCTCCGTGAAGCCAGCGACTTACTAGTGTGCGGCCCTGTGGATGTCGATGTCTGTTGGTGTGTGGTGTAGTGGGTGTGTAGGCGTCGTGTTGTAGGCGTCCGCTGTTGCGGTGGTCGCCCGCGCGCGCACATGATGCACGTATGCTGTTCATACGCGCAGATGTCGCGCGGAAAGGGGCGGTCACCTGCAACAGAGGGAATGGAGTGTATGTTGCGAGGGCGGCGGTCACCTGGGGGTGACCGTGTTGTCCGTGGAGTCGTTGGGAGATGCGAGCAGATCTCGCGGCAGCTTCTTCTTGTCCGGGGGGCGAGCGTGCCAGGGGGCCAGGTCTCGGACGTGGTCCCAGGCCGAGGCGTCGGCACGCTCAAACATCCCCACGGACAGGCGGCGGATGAAGGCGTCCAGGCTCTCCATACGCGTGTCCCGCTGCGGACGGTACGTGGCGCACCTACCGCGGTACGGAGGGTGAGCGATTGTTGCGCTCGGAGGCGGGCCCGGTTGGTTTCGCTAGTGAGCGCGTACCAGGCAGGTGCGGCGTAGGTGAGCCGGGAGCGTACATAAGTTTTGTACACCCCCAGTTTAACGCGCAGCGGGAGACGGGATGTGAGCGCTGGACGCAATAGCGCCCTAGTCGCGCGTACCTGCGCGACGACTCTGCGGACGTGTGACTCCATGGTGAGTAGGCGGTCTAATATGACCCCCAGGTACTTCGCCGTCCTCGTCCAGGGGATGAAGTCGTCCTGGAGCTGGAGTGGTGGTGGGTGATCTCTCTTCGAGCTGAAAAGTATGGCCTGTGACTTACCCACGTTCACCGACAGCCGCCATTGTGACAGCCAGTGTGGGAGAAGCTGGAGGGTACGCTGCATCTTGGACGCGGCGTGGTAGGCGTTGATGCTGGTGGTGATGTACGCCGCGTCGTCAGCGTACAGAGCTAGCTCAGCGCCCTCGGCGACGGGGATGTCGTCGGTGAAACGCGAGTAGAGCACAGGCGAGAGACACGAGCCCTGCTGGACTCCGGCGGCGATAGGATGGAGGTCTGAGACCTCTCTCTCCACAACCACTCGGTATTTCCTGTTGCACAGAAACGAGGAGACCGTTTTCACGAAGCGGCGGGGCGCCGTGGAGGTCGAGTGCTTATACAGCAGACCGGAATGCCATACTCGGTCAAATGCTTTCTCCATGTCGAGGAATACTGCCACGGCGTGCTCGCGTTTGTTACGCGCCGCCGCTATCCGGTGCAGTACCCTCGACAGCTGCAATGTGGTTGAGTGTTCGGCGCGGAACCCGAACTGCTCAGGTCTGGGCGTGATATGCGGTGTGAGGTGCCGCAGCAGGAGTTTTTCGAACACCTTCGAGATGGTGGGCAGCAAGGTGATCGGCCGATAGCTCTCAGGCTTCAATATGTTCTTGCCCGGCTTGGGCAACATAATTATGCGTCCCTCCTTCCAGCATGTAGGGAAGACGCCTGTGCGGACGATCCCCGTTAACAGGCGTGCCAGCGCTGCCACGGTACGGTGCGGCAGGCGGCGCAGCACTGTGTTCCGTATCCCATCCGCTCCAGGAGCCTTCCTGGGCTGGGTCTGCCGAATAATTCGTAGCACCATGCCGGGGGAGAAGTGAATGGGGTCCTCTTCGGGAGCTATCGGCGTGGCGAAGTAGTCTCGAAGGTGTTTCTCGACTGCTGCGGTGTGTTCCGTGTCTACAGTCGGGTTCGGCGCGAACACGCTCTCTAAGTGCTTAGCGAGTATGGCCGCGCGGTCTGCTGCTTTGTACCTCGGCGTCCCGTCGGCGTGTAGTAGCGGGCGCACCGGAGCTGGGGTGTTAGTGAGGCGACGACATAGCCGATGTATAGACGGCCAGTCGTCGCTGGAGTCGTCGATAAAGCGCTCCCAGCTCTCGGCGGTGTAGGTCCTCAACTCGTCCTTCACTCTCTCCGCGAGCCGGTTTAGGCTGGCTTTCAATGTGGGGCATCGTGAGCTCTGCCACTGCCTTCTAAGACGCCTCTTGTCCGCGATCATTCGCTGGATGTGTGCCGGCAGAGGGGGTAGCCTCCTCTGGGTGGTGACGGGTGTTGTTGCGGTCACAAGGGCGCCCTTGATGGCGTCGGCGAGCTCGGTCGCGAGCGTTTCGACGTCGGCCGCGGAGTTGATCGGGCGAGTCGGTGTAGTGGTCTCCATCGTTTCTGTGAATTTTGTCCAGTCCGTTTTGAGACGTGGCGGTTGAGGGACTATTCGGGTCAGCTGCTCTTGGATGACGACGAGTACAGGTTGGTGGTCCGACAACAGCTCGTCGCCGAGCACCTCCTGCTGTATCTGGCAGTGCGTCTCGGTGTGTACGAGAATGTCCAGTACGTCGGGCATCAATGTGGGGTCGTCCGGGTAGTGTGTGGGTACCTCCGGTCCCGCGACCACATAATCGTACGTCTCGGCGTCTTTAAATAGTCGTACACCAGCGTGGTTGGTGTTCGACGAGTTCCACGCTGGGTGCTTACAGTTTAAGTCGCCCGCTATGATAACAGGGTGCGGAACGCTCAGCAGCGACCGCAGTTCGGCGACGTCTGGTGATGTAGCGGGCGGCTTGTAAGTGGCGTGGAGATGAAGGTTGGCACCGCCTAGGTGCACTTCGACACCCAGCGTGTACACGGTGTTGAAGTCAGGTGTAGGTAGCGGCTGGTGTACGACTCGTCGCTTGATCAGCACTGCCAGTCCGCGGTAGCTCCTTCCTTCAGGCGATATCTCGCCCCTCCGATAAACGAGGAAACCCGGGAATCGTGGTTGGTCTGCAGGTCCCAGGTGCGTCTCGTTTATCAGCGCCACGTCTATGTCTTGTTCCTGCAGGAGAGGGCGCTACAACGGTGCAACAAACCGACCTGTTTATATTCTATTTTACAGGGCGCAAGTAGTGAGTGGATGTGAGCGCAACGCATTCGGTTCGACCAATCACAACGCTTCGTCTGAGTTTTACTTGTGGTGGCGTTCGGACAGGTTTCGACATGTTCAAACCTGTTCGATCGTGCTCGCGTCCACTTTACATCGTCATGTTTTGATTTCTTATTTACTATGGGATAATAAAACAGCCTTAATCGAATAACAATAAACATTTCCCTACTCTCAAATCGTTTTTATTGAATCATCCTTATATCTACTTAAGTCTACTTATATATTCATATTTATTTACATTATTTATGATCATTACTTAATTGTATTACAAAGCTACGACGTCCGTAACATCCTCCCCCCGGCGCAGGGCTACCGTAGCCTTATCTTCCACGCAGAGGACGGCGAGCTTCGTCGTGGGACGCCGTAGGATGCCCGCTGTAGTCCTGACGTCGGCCGATTGCACCTTGCCGTCTGGACCGACGTACGTAGTCTCCACGACGCCTCGGGGCCACGTCCATCATGGCAGGGTAGGGTCGATGACGACAACCAGGTCGCCAACGCGCAGAGGTCGTCGTCGGTCGTCAGATGTTCCCCTGGGCACCAGCGTCGGCAGGTATTCATTTACCCAGCGTCGCCAGAAATGGTCGGCGAGCGCTTGGGCAGCTCTCCACTGTTTTCAGCTGACCTCCTCGCAAGGCCCAGTGTAGGGAAGGCCTGAGGAGGTCCCGATGAGGAAGTGGTTCGGAGTCAACGCCTCCGGATCCTTGGGATCGACGGAAACGTGGATGAGAGGCCGAGAGTTTATAGAGTGTTCGGCCTCTACCATCAGGGTCAGCAGCACTTCTTCTTTTAGCGCCCGCTGATGCAGTGTCGCCCCCAGTGCCGTTTTGACAGAGCGTACCAATCGTTCCCACGCTCCCCCCATATGCGGCGCCCCTGGTGGTATAAACTTCCACTTTATGCGGTGTGAAAGTCCGAAGTGGACGAATTCTTTGGCCCATTCTTCATAGGCCGTGCGTAGTTCTGTGTCTGCTCCTCGAAAATTGGTGCCATTGTCGGAGTACATTACTCGGGGCCAACCTCGTCGCGCTGTCATTCTCCTTATGGCCATTATAGCTGAGTCGGTCGACAGACTCGCCACCAGTTCCAGGTGAACTGCCCTGGTCACCAGGCAAGTGAACAGTGCTCCCCAGCGCTTCTCGTGTCTTCTTCCTATGACCACTGTCATTGGCCCAAAATAGTAGACCCGCAGTGAATAAAGGGTCGCTGCGTCTCTGTTAGTCGTTCCATCGGTAGGTCCCCCGTGACTGGTTTTACTGGTGTCGCTCTTCTGATGCGGCAAAGTTGCCATCGCTGCGCTATGGCTCTTACTGTAGGGCGCAGATTGACCACCCAGTACTTTTGCCTTAAGTCGTTGACCACGCGTTCGTTGTTTGCATGGCCGGCCCTTCGATGGGCGTCTTCTATTAGCAGTCTGGTAAACGGGTGCTTGCCGTGTAAGATGACCGGCATCTTCTTCGTGTCTGGAACCGCAGCGTGCCCGATCCTCCCTCTGACTTTGAGAATCTGGTCTTCCATGTAAGGGTCCAGTTTATACAGGCTACTGGACTTGGGCACTGGTTTTCCTTTTTCCAACAGTCTTATTTCTTCTGCGTAGTCGTTGAGCTGCGCTTGTTTGACCCATGTCTTCTCAGCCTTTTCTATCAGGTCAATGGTCATCTGGTTAGCTCGATTTTTGTAGTTTTCCTTGAAGAGAAAGAGTACCGCTGTAGTTCGTATCAGCTTCTCATATGAGGAGAATCTGCTTATGTCGGGCAGATGAGAAGCGTGTTTCTTTTCTGTGACCACATAAGTCACTTCTTCCTCTTGGTCTTCTTTCTTGGCTTTCTCTTTCGGCCAGAGTTCTTTTTCATCATATAAAAACTCAGGCCCGGTGAACCATCTGTCTTCTGGTTTCATTTGTAGTTTATAATTAGGGCGCGTTGCATCATCTGCCACGTTTTGTTCCGTGGGCACCCATCTCCATTGATTGGCGTCGGTCAGCTCCGCTATTTCGCCCAAGCGGTGTGCCACGAAGGGTGTGTACTTGATGGCATCTTTTTCTATCCAACGCAGAACGGTTTGTGAGTCCGTCCAATACGTCACGTTCTTGGGCTTGTCTCTATGCTCTCTCACAATTGTTTCCGCCAATCGTGCGCCGATCACTGCCAATTGGAGTTCGAGGGACGGTTACTGGTTTTAATGGTGCGACCCTTGCTTTTGCCGCAACCAGGCTCACAGTCACTCTTCCATCTGGTTTCAGGATCCTCCAGTAGGCGGTCGCCGCGTATGCTTGTTCACTCGCATCACAGAAGACATGGAGCTCTATGTCGTCTGCCGAGCTTTTGCCGTAGCACCTTGGGACTCGCAGTTTTGTGGCCATGCTCAAACTTCGTAGCCATTCTTCGAAATGTTGTGCGTCTTCTACGGGAATCACTTCATCCCATCCCACTCCGTGTCTCCACAGGTTTTGAAGTATGATTTTACCCGTGATAGTAAAATGGCTGATGAGACCGAGGGGATCGTAGACAGCCATCACTGCTCCGAGGGCTTCTCTTTTCGTCGGCGCTCTGTCTCTCATCCTCACTTTGGGTGCTAGACGGCTAAGCCCTGTGTTGAAGCCTAGCTCATCTTGATCCGTATGCCAAAGCAAACCGAGTATCTTATCGGAGTTTTCCTGTTTCTGACCAAGCTTCACTTCGGCTTTGAGCACTCGTTTTTCTGTAGCCACGTTGTCCACCACATTAGGCCTGTTAGAGCACCATCCACGGAGGTTGAAGTGTGCGTTCTCATGTATCTTCATGACCTCTTGTGCTGTTCTTATAGCTTCTTCCTCTGTGGCGAAGCTATCGACATAGTCATCCATGTAGTGGCTCGATGTTATTGCTTGCACAGCGTTGGGGTATGCTTGCGCGTACCGTCTCGCGTTGACATCTCTCACTGAGTGCGCGATGAACGGCGAGCACGATGCCCCGAAGATCATTGATATCATCTTGTACTTTTTCGGCGGCTTATCACGCTCTTCGTCTCGCCAAAGAAACATTTGAGCTGCTTGGTCTTGTGGTCTTATTTTTACTTGGAGGAACATCTCTTGAATATCTGCCGTCACGGCTACCTGACGTTCTCTGAATCTGAAGAGGATTCCTGGTAGCGATTTGAGGAGGTCAGGTCCCTCTAGTAAGTGATCATTGAGGCACAATCCGCTGTATCGGTGTGCCGCGTCAAAAACCAGCCGCATCTTTCCCGGCTTGTTAGGGTTCTCGACCGGGAAGTGTGGCAGGTACCATATCTTCTTGTTTCGTTCCTCTTGTCCATCGCACTCTTGGGCATAACCTTTATCGAGGAGGTTTCTTACTTGAGCGCGATACTGTGCAGCGAAATCCGAAGAGGCGTCCATCTTCTTTTCTATCATCTTTAGTCTCTTCACGGCACAGTGATAATTATTGGGCATCGGAGCGTCTTCATCTCTCCATGGCAGACCCACTTCGAAGTGTTGACCAACCTTCCTCATTGTTTGTTGGACCACGTCGATTGCCTTTTGGTCTTCTGGTCTGACTTTCTTTGCCAGGGAGACTCCAAGGGCATCAATCCTGAAGTGTGCTTTCACTATTACTTCTACGCGCCATACTTCTTCTGTCTGTTTGTTCGCAGACACGTCGTAGATATGAAGCACTAGTTGACCCTCCTTTTGAGTCAACGCTGAGCGTGGCGCCGTCCCATGAATTACCCATCCCTGTTGGGTATACGAGGCCGCAGGCTCATTCTTCTTGCCCATGCGTAGTTTTCGCGTCATGATCAGGTGCCAATTGTCCGCACCTATCAAAACTTTCGGTGTGGCTTCGTCAAAGAATGCGTTCTTTTGCATGTCTCGGAGGTGTGGATATTTGATTAACATTGATTTATCCACTGTCTGACCATGAAGTCGTAGATCCTTCATCGTGCGTGTGCGTAATTTTTGATAGTCGCCGTTCTGACCACGAATTTGTAGTTTGACCTCTTGACTGTGTTCTTCGTGTGGCTGTGAGGTCACTCCTTGTATTTTGAGTGAAGAGATTGGCCCTTTCACTTGGATACGGCATGTTAAATCCTCGTCGATGAGTGAGATCGTCGATCCTTCGTCCATTAGCGCGAACGTGGTCACTTGGCCGCCTGGTCCTTTCAAAACGACGGGGCACATCTTTAAGATTATGTGATGCGGCGCGTCGCTGCTTGCTGAGACAGTCATCACGGACTCCGCTGTCGGTTTGGCATCCATCGCTTTTTCTTTGGTGTCTCGTTGCGACATCTCTTTGTGGAGCAGCGCGTGATGCGGGTGGGTACAATTTTCTTTGCCACATCGCTTGGCTCGGCAGTGCTCCTGGTCGGTGGCGATTATTCAGACATTTAAAGCACACTTTCTCCATTCGTGCCCATTCCCACCTGTCGTCGACACTCATCATTGAAAACTTGGCGCACTTAGGCACTTCATGGTCCCCAGCATAACACAGACATACGTGTTTCTTTTTATCTTCTTTTTCTGTCGTGGCGTAAATAACTTCTCTGCCCACTTTCCTTTTTGTGCTTGCTTGCACCACATTTTTCTGTCCTCTCTTTGGTGCGGGCGTGGGCGTCGGGTTTGTGAAGGCGTACTTCATTGCACGGTCAGCCGCCCGCATCAGGAACCGAGATAATATCGTAATTTCAGGCTCACGTGACGTTTCCACTGCCTCAGAAGCGTAGTCGCACCACCTTGATTTCACGTGCGGGCTTAATTTGTCCACAACTTCACGCACTAGCATCGGGTTCCACAAGTATCCGCGGTTGTCCATATTGGATAGCACACACACTATGTTCTGTAGCTTCACTGCGAACGAGCTTAGTTCACTTGCCACACTAGTGAGCCGAGGCAACTTCTTTATGTCCTCCGTCACGTGGTCCATTAATATCTCCGGCCTGCCATAGTATTGTTCTAGCGTCTTCATAATTGTCCGTGGGTCAGACGCAGAGTACAGGAGCGCGGAGACTGCTTCCCTTGCTGGACCTCTGACGCAGTTCCTCAGTCTCGCTAAGTTTTCCATCGCGGTGAATTTGTAGACACTCGATGAATCTTCATAAGCTGCCTTGAATGGCAGCCATTCCGTAGCCGCTCCGGTGAACACGGGTAGCTCAGTCACTTGTCGTGGCGGCGGGCGTACACGCATCATTTTGTCCAGCGTGTCGGCCAGTTGTTCGATGCCTCTTCCTACTCTGAGTTCCCCTCTTGTGGGTGAACGTGAGATCGAACGTTGTCTCCTGCGTGGCATGGCAGGCGTTGTAGCGTCGACACATGTGTTCGGCTCTGCGGGCGGTTCGTTGGGCGGCGGGGTGCGGCGGCTGAGTTCTCTCTTCGGTGACTGGTGGGTGGGCTTGGTTAATACTTTGCAGCCACTCATCCACCCTGTCTTCACTCCTAAGCCCCCTTCACGAGCCTCTGCCTCTGCTTCAATTGCCGACACTTCATACTCGAACCGTTTGTTTACTAGGGCCTTTTCAATTTCCAATTGCTCGTTTCTAATTGCAGCAATTCTTCTTTGTGCCTCATATTCTGCTAGTTTTACTCTTGCCACATCGGTGCTATAAGATCCCCTTGATCTTATCGTACTTGCGGTGTCTCTTACTGACCTATTTGCCGTTATTGTCCTGGCAGAGTCCTGAATTATTGGCAGGAACGACGTGCTTGGAGTGACGAGTTGTTCTTCACGCATTGTTACACTCGCGATCGCGGTTGCTCGACTCGCCGGTACGTGGCGTGGAGCGGGTGCGGTAAGCGCGGCGGACGCACCATCAGACGGTGGCACAACTCTTCCCGTCGCGGCGGTGGCGGGGAGTGCGGTTACTGACACAGCGGCGATGGGCGTGGCACTGTCGATTTCACTTGCGGGCACTTCATGTTGGACGCGCGGCAACGCGGACGCAATGGTTGAAGGTGATCTCGGCGGCTCTTCGAATGTTCGGCGACGTCGGCTGTCGTATCCCGATTCTGCCTCACTCTCTTTGGCCGCAATACTCCTAGTCTTCATTTTCAGGAACACTGCACTTGCGTATTTTCATTATCTTTAACTCGTCAGGCGAACGATGATCCGACTGTATCCGGCGAGCGTAGGACCAAACTGTCAAGGTTGACTGTAATTTTTATCTTCCAAAGGAATGAAACGCCTGGCTTGATGGTGAGTTGATTTAATTCAATCTTGCTCAGGATCGGCTTGTTGCTTCGGATTTCTTGAGAGAACTACTGCTAAACTGAACTGAACTACAACGGTGCCCAAACCGTCCTGTTTATATTCTATTTTACAGGGCGCAAGTAGTGAGTGGATGTGAGCGCAACGCATTCGGTTCGACCAATCACAACGCTTCGTCTGAGTTTTACTTGTGGTGGCGTCCGGACAGGTTTCGACATGTTCAAACCTGTTCGATCGTGCTCGCATCCACTTTACATCGTCATGTTTTGATTTCTTATTTACTATGGGATAATAAAACAGCCTTAATCGAATAACAATAAACATTTCCCTACTCTCAAATCGTTTTTATTGAATCATCTTTATATCTACTTAAGTCTACTTATATATTCATATTTATTTACATTATTTATGATCATTACTTAATTGTATTACAAAGCTACGACATCCGTAACAACAGTGTTAATTAATTTGTGTTCTCGTATTCAACATTTCACGGCATATCATAATATCCAAAGTTACGTATGAAAATTCAAGACAAAGTGATCTTTAGTGTATTATACATTATACATACGTGACATGTTTCTGACTAGAGTTTTTATTGCTATTTTTCTCAAATTGAACGGAACCGGCGAGCTTGTATGAAAAGAGTAATGAATGTAGAGGAAGCGCGTGAAGTTGCTAATGCTGGGGCCACTCTACCGGCCAACGTCAATGGCTGCTAGCGCGATAATTATTGCGATAATTTTTAACGCGCTAAAGTAGGCTACACTTGAAATATCAACGTGAATGCCCATCATTGGCGATAAAAACGCCAAACGGCAATGTTAATGCCGTTGTCAATTTATCGCGTAAAGTCGTGGCTACACCTACGGTTAACGTACATTATCGCAATAATTAATGGCATTTCTTGTTAGTGTGGCCCCGGCATAAGAATAAAAGCAAGTGGCGTTCTATTGTATCTGCGTATCCTGACGGAAGTTTTGCCAATATTTGGTGCGGCAGTTTTCTATAGTGTGCGTTTGTTAGTGATGTCGGCAGTAACAATTACATATAAATATTGTTTCAAAAAAACCGATAACATAAGTTTCTTTTTAAAATATTATTGATTAGTAAAGATGACTCTACTTAATATAAATTCACTATCTGAGCCCGCAGTAACACCCGCTTTATTTAGGAATATTGCTCCGCTTCTGAGGCTTATAGCATAATGTTATATAACCTAGGCTTTAGGTACATAGACTATCCGAGACAAAAATAATTATTCAAATCAGACAAGTAGTTCCTCAGATTAGCGCATTCAACCAAACAAACAAATGTTTCAGCTTTATGAAATTAGTAGAGACAGGGATGAAGATTGTACTTTAATTTGATAAAGAAGTAGATACTTACATCTGCATTTGCAAGGATCCATATATTGTGTGCGATCTTCACCGGGTGGCAGGTACGATGATCTGTATATCGTCGTTGACTCCAGCTGTGGACAATTTAATTATTTAAAAAACCATTTTAAATTCCATTTGGTTTGCTAAGGCACTTTAAAAAGCTACTACATAGATGTTATAATAGATACGATTACAGAAACAGGGGAAAGATGTGCGTTATTGGTAGAAGAGGGCGTTTATAGCTTTGATATCTGCTTTTCCCACGAATGGGCATCCCTGGTGTCAGGAATTGGTTATTTGAGGATTACTTACGGAAAGTTGCTTGTAAGCAGGTAAGCTGTACCTCGTTTGTCACAAAAAATAATTACGAACTCGAGAGTAGGACAGTAACAGTTCACTATTAGAGCCGTAGTGGACATCAGCATGCTTACTATTGTTATTTTTATATCGTTTTCTTTGGGTACTATCGTTGTACGTATGTATGGTAATTATAACATCATAAACTATCAGACATGATTAGAACATCATAGATATCAATAATAAACAACAATTTTACTGTTTAAATACCGTCGTTGAGGAAGTCTGTAATCGAATAATAGCACTTCTCAGTCAATAGTATTCGTATTTTTTTTCGAAAAAGGCTAATGTTTAATGTTTTTATTGTCTCCGGTAGTTTATTGAAGATTTTGGGCGCTAAACAACACACACTTTTCCACATGAGCGCTGTGTTAAACTTAAGCTATGTCTACATTGCGCATTTTTATCTTCAATTTTCGTCTTCGTGTTCCTATTCAACTTTCGTTTTGCGCTTTCAATCATTGAATGCCTTAACGAACGCAACGCCAACATATTCATTTAGTACAGTTGTAGTTTAAAAACATGTGTGACGAGAATATTATACTTGGTAGAATATGTGCGGCTTACTTGGTCATTACAAAATTCCAGAAAAACGAAGAGAACCAAGAGAAAGTTTTGGATACGAGGTTATTTTAATAATCGAAGTAACGTGACTGAGTGAACTACGAGAAGATAAAGATATTTAAAAAAAAAAAAACACACATGTCAGAAAGAAATTTCGATCGACTTTTGAAATTGGTTGAAACAATAATAAAAAAGCAGTCAACCCAGTTAGATGTAAACCCAGTCAGATGTAGAAAAATATGAAAAAAGACTTTTTATCTTTTTTTAATGTCCTCGATATCCATATGATATTTACTAGCTAGGACAGCCAAAGCATCGTTTCTCTTACTTTATTTGTATAGAGTTTATTATTAGGATCCCAAGGTTGTGGGAAACTTCTATAATCTTCAATAAACTTCAATGTATTATCTTTTTCTTCGTCCGCCACCACCTTGTTGTTGAACGCTATAAGGCACAGAAATCCATCTGACACGGGAATACGTGTATGACAGCGCGCGCTTCGCTTTCAACTGGCATCGCGCATGCGTTAGGGCATGCCTCACGTGCGCTGTTGACTGCACTATGACGCATGCCCTTGATAAACAAGAAAATGCACAATGTGGACATAGCTTTACGTATACACATATTGTTTTTACGTCTACTACGTATGACGACATCTGACAAAGTATTAAATAAATGTGTTTTTTTTTCACAAATAACGCTATTTCAAATATAAATAAAGATGGAAGTGTCCAAATTTTATATTCAATAAAATACGGTTTGCAGCTGTCCATTACTTGAAGGCCAAACATAGCTCTAAAGCATCTTTTTTGGAATTTAAACGCTATTTCTTTGTAGGTTCCCCAGAACATAATGCCGTATCTAAGAACGGATGCAACAATACCATGATAGGCAGTTATAAGCGCATATGTATTTACTACCCGTGATAGTTTTTGTAAGGCATAGGACGAGCTACTTATTCTTTTACAAATAACCTCTATATGGTCTTTCCAATTTAACTGGCTGTCAATTGTCAAGCCAAGAAATTAGGCGTTACTTGCAGAACATATATATTCACTTTGGTAATTAATTTTCATATTGTGACCACGGGACTGTCTTTGACTAAAATGTATTATTTGAGTTTTGTTTAAATTTATCTTTAAATTATTATTTTCTAGTCACAATATAATCGAACTAAGTGCCTAATTAATGTCCGACTCATAGAGATCAGGTTTGTTGCAAGCTATGGTAACCGTACTGTCATCAGCGAATAATGCTACGGGATGTTTCACTGCTTTAGGTAAGTCATTTATATACACAATGAACAACAGCGGGCCTAAAACACTGCCTTTGGGAACCCCGAATGCTACTTCACGCTGACTAGACTTATATGTTTCTTCTTTTTTAGTTTTCAAGTTGAGTTTTTTTATTGCGACTAACTGTCTTCTGTCTTTTAAATAGGATTTTATTAAATTAAGGACATTACCCCTTATTCCGTAGGTATCAAGATTATTTATTAGAATATTGTGGTCAACATAATCAAAAGCTTGTGTCATATCACAATACACAGCAGAAATCGGTATTCTGTTATCAATACTAGACATTCCTATATTTAAAAAGTCACAAATAGCCATATTAATAGTTCTTTCCTCACGAAAATCTTTTTGTTCAGAACATAAAATGTTGTTTGATTCAAGATAGGTGCATATTATATTATAAATATATTTCTCAAATATTTTTGAAAAAATTGGAAGAAGTGAGATTGGTCTATAATTGTGCATAAGATCTTTGTCGTCTTTTTATGTAACGGTTTAACAATAGAAGTTTTAAGCCGTTCAGGAAATGTGCCATGAATAATACAAAGATTTAAGATATAGCTCAGATGGTCACATATTAAATTTGCTACAGATTTTATGACTTTTTTAGATATTTCGTCATTGCCCACAGTGCATTTATTTTTCAAATCTGTAATAATTTTTAACTGACTTCAAACAAAAAAAAAGGAGGAGGTTCTCAATTCGGCCGGTATATTTTTTTTATGATGTATGTACACCGATTTCGCCGAGCTTTCTGAACCGATTTACGTAATTCTTTTTTTATTTGATGCGCAATACTTTCAAATTGGTCCCATAAAATTTGATTCATGGAGGCCTAGTAGTTTTTATTTTATCAGCATTTTTTTATTTACTTTCACCATGGAAGAATAACTAAAGCATGGAATGAACGATATTTTTATGAACAAATTGAATATAGCTACACTCTTCACTCATATGACAAATTAGAGTTGCCAGCAGAAGATGGCACTATGTTTGTCAGCTAGGGCTAAAGACCATTTGAACACAAATTTCGTAACTTTTTAATTTTTTAGTGATTGAGCAAATTCGCTATCGATATCGATCAAAGTTTCAATATAGGTTCAAAATCAAACAGACTTGTAAAAGTAAGTATGTACATGTTATACATTCCGTAAGTTTGTGTCCACAGCAGTCAGAACGCTAGTTAATGGATAGTATTTATATAATTATTGCACAAACTTGCATTTTTAAACTGAACTTATATATTTTTGTTTCAAATGGGTACTCAGTAGAACAGGCGTTATTTTCTAATTTTCATGGTATTTTTCTTTACGCATCAACAGCCTTTTCCAGTCCACTGCTGGTCTTAAACCTTCCGTTGTGGAGGTTTGGCCTACTATTATACCACACTAGCCAGACGTATTCGTATAGGGTTTTATTTCGAGATTTCCTTCTATTGTGTTTCTCTTAGTCGCCTCATACGACACCCTCGGCATTAATGTTTATTTATACTTATTTATAGTTAGTTTTTCAGCTGTAATGATTGCTGTAAGTGGGATTAATAAATATTAAATAAATAAATCATCACCCCCAAATAACATATTTTTATTAGAGAAAGCAAATAATTAAGAAAAAAGCAAAACTCATAGCTTAAGCATTATGATAACTGAGAAAGGCATATCCAAATTAATTCTTTACAAGGATAGGACATAATCGACATGAATTTTATCAAGCAAAAAACATAAAAATTAACTTAAAATAGATAAATCAGACAAAATCTTCAATAGTCCTCAAAAGTTTGTTATTCACAATAATCACTTTTTATTGACATTTTCTCATTACATAGTGTAGGTAATACAAATCTATGTGTAAAAAATGTATGTGCGGGATCGGACAATTTTCGATCATACATGTGACACACAGAATATTTAGAGAGAAAAAAATTGTGGCTAGACTAGCCCTTCGATTTTATCTTGGGATTGGCACATTATTAGTCCACTAGTCGAACAAGAACAACCGAGTTTTGGTCTCTGGGTAGATGACATTTAACAAAATTTCTTTCAAACGAAGATTCCCTTATTTTGATGCATAACCACTCAGTAGTCGTGACTATTAAAGTAGACAGTTCTTATCAAACCTTCAAATTACTGTCCTTTAAATATGTCTTTGTAGAGAATGATCAGATTTTTTCTATAGGTGCATTAATTTTTTTGTAATATGATGGATTCTAACAAGCTTTGGAATTCACTACTGTTGCTGATAGTTTAACTATTAGCAAGTAATTATTTAAACACTCACACTGTTATGTTTAGAAGGGAGGAGCCATCTGTCATTACTATAAAAACGTTCCGCAGTAAAATGCTTGGAACAAATTCTGTGGTGCTTTCTAGGCACCTAATTTTCTCCACGACTTACTAAAGCAATCCACTTATTTTAAAAATCTTTATCACGTGCACATAGAATCTAAAAAATAACGAGGTAAAAATATACGGTGGATAGACATATCGATAAGATTTTTTAAAACACTTGAAAAGTCGATATAAATATTACACGGCTAAATTCAAAATCATGATATAACTGTTATAAAAGAAAATTCACTAGGGTTATATAATTTGATGGCATAAAATTGTCTAAATTGTATCTTACACGTCAGTTGTCTGTGTTCAATTTGGGAGTACTAGGACGGTCTCTATGTATATTATCCAATCTCTTTGACTTTCACCAAAGAAATATAACCTTAAGGCATAGAAGTGACATTAAATAACAACAGCGGTTGCTATTATTGATATCTTCTTTCTAATGGCACATGCAGTATGATAGAAAGAGCTGTCGATAGGTTTAGCAGTACGCTCTTATAGCAGCTTCGTGGTAGGCAAACAGTAGACAAAACATAGAGTTAGGAAACCGAGTGTTGTTCGTAACAGTGATGATTTATCGATAAATATTTTTGGTCAAATGTCTAACTTTAGTATGTGTCGATATATTTAAGCCGTAGAAGTAAACAACTAAAATATTGAAATTATTGTTTTTGCTGTTGACGCCGGATAGTGCTTTGCAAAGACTTGCCAGACAGACAGTACTAAAAAATTTCACGTGTTTAATTGTTCGTTTTAGCCATAAAATCGATTGACAAAAGATATTCATAAACTAATGAGCGATGCATTGCGATGAGATGCTAAGAAACTGTCACTTAGATTATGTATTTTACGAATTATACCAGAT
Source organism: Euclidia mi (assembly GCA_944739405.2). Lineage (NCBI taxonomy): Eukaryota > Metazoa > Arthropoda > Insecta > Lepidoptera > Erebidae > Euclidia > Euclidia mi. The sequence goes on along the minus strand of OX123197.2, from coordinate 59,525,093 downwards.
TGGCTAATGCGGCAGGCTTTGGCAATTTGTGTGCGTCGCATCATATCACGTTGCTAGCTATCGCTTACGTTGGACACTGCTTGATTTTTTTAGAGTTGTAGGTAATCCCATTTGTGATCCGCCAGCACAAATGATTCGCCTTTATGTAAATATTAGTACAGCAGTGAACTACTTTGACAACCCAGTTGGCGTGAGTGCAACCGACTGCCACGCCGAAGCTTGCGGGTACGATTCAGTTTTACATTCATGTCCGATAGTTTATTTCCGTATTTATCTCTCATTCAAAAACATCGATATCTCCTTTCACTGTCAAATCCCATCACTCCTTAATGATGAGATTTGACAGCACGGCTATTTAGAGAATGCAGTCAATGATATTAGTCTGTAAGGAGTCTATGCCTCTTTAAATGAGACGCGTAATTTGACGTTATGATTAACCAACTAAGACCAACTGACATTACATGTTGCACGTTCGGTATAAGGAAATATGGTGAGCATGTTCTCTCTAGTCTAAACTTGGTCCTAGAGTCTAAACGTCCAACCTCTCTGACTTTCACCTACCCTTAAGGTTGAAATTCCAATGAATAATAATTGTGACGGCTGGTGTCATGTCAAATTGTCATCACTACGGTCACCAAGGACTACTGACGTCTACACTTTATGCGTCTACACGACAAACTGGCCGGTCGTCAAACATAATAATTAGCAAAAAGGTTTGAAGACTATTTCATTATTTGGCAAAGACAGTCTAAAGTATAAGTGGTCTAAGTAGGATTAACATTATAATGTACAATAAAATAAAACTAATTATATAACTAAACTATCCTAAACTATAAAAAAGCAAAAGTATGAAAAGAAAAGTAAATAAAATATAATAAAAAAATAAATTCCTCCGCAACGCTGTCGAGCGGTAGCGTGCCCAGAAGGCTGGCAGCATTGCCACGTTGAATGGCAATGCTTATTCTCTCAGCGAGATATAAACCAGCCCTCTGGTCACGGGAAGCATCGATCAGCCTTTTGGCGATTTCTTTGTATAATGCGCGTGCACTAGGGCCCCATGGCCCCAGCGTTTCGACCCCAAACGGCTCAAAAACGTAATTACCAGCCAGGTTTCCGTATTTGCGTCGTTTGAGGATTTCCGCCGATGCAGCAGCAGCGCCAGCATCATCAAAATATTATTTTAATATTTCGAATAAAAATTAGAAAATTCTAGAAACTTCAAAAAGGAATGGACAGACTGCCTCGTTGTTCTCGCGGCATATATGTGTGCGTGGTATTGGGAGGTCTCGGGTTCGATTCCCGGGTCGAGTAAAGTGTTATTGGGTTTTTCCGTTAGGAAATTCTCAGCAGCAGCACGGAGTCTGGTAATGTGCCCGGTACGGCAATAGGCTCGCCCCCCATTACGTGGGACCTAAAACTTCATGGGAAATGTGGGTGTAATATTACACCTCTGCCTACCCCTTTGGGGATACAGGCTTGATTCTATAAAAAAAATATGTCAGACATCGGGTGTTGGGTTTTGTATACGTATTTAAATTGGATGACAATGAAAAGTTATTATGACATAGAGCTGCTCTGATGATGGAATCAAAAGGTGGCCATAGGAATAATATAGGAACTCAGTAATTAATTGACAACATTTTATAGAGTTTGGGCTCGTTCTCCTCCGATGAAGGAGTCAGAAGGTGGCGATACGAACTCAATAATTACAAAAATCTATTTGAATTGCACAATGATGATCATGGTGACTTCAAAGACGTAAATCATGCGGTAATGCCATGATTTGTCGATTATTAATGAGACCAAGTGTATTAGCTCTTTGCTCAAAAGACTCATTCGCTAGACGCTCTTGGATCTTACCGATTCTAGAATTATACTGTTTAAGAGTTTCTTGATGTTAACGTGATTTCATATATGCTTTCCTGGCCAACACACGTTTTTCAGGATCTTTAATAGTCTCACAAGAACGTAAAACTGTGTCCCGAAGAGCGTTTTTACAGAGACGACTACTTTTATCCGTTCCCGTTTCTTGAGATCTATATTTTAGGTGTACCTATAACTATGTAGGTCTACCTATAACTAGTTGACAATACAACAATAGGTTCACTAAAAAGTATTAAATAAAAATAACTACGTTAAAAAACAACCGACTTCAAAAATGAAAAAGTGAAAAATAATAAAGATTTAACATTAATAAAATACTACCTATTATTTACATGTGCTATTTACTAATTAGTTTGAAGTCTGCTTTGTTGTTGTTTGTGTGTCTGTTTGCTTGAAGTTTGGCTTTTTAATCTTGTTGGCTGCTCTATGGATGGTATTAAATTAAAAACTTGCATTAGACATTTTAGTTCAAGAGTACTGTTATTGTTTTTTAATACATCTATATTTAAGTCGCCTGCTAAAATTATATGTTCATATTTTATCTTACTTATTTTAATTAATAATTGCTCTAATTTACAAAAAAATATATTCAAATTTCCCCCTGGTACTCTGTATACACAAATAATAATCATTTTGTATTTAATTAACTCAATTGCACAACATTCAAAATCATTAACTACTGAGATCATTGAAACATCAGGCAGCTGTTTCCAGTAGTGTCCATTTCGTACTAATATGCAAGAACCACCTCTTTTACAATTGTTCCTACTAAAGTACGCTGCTAAAGTGTAGTTTGGTACATATAAATGTGTTTCATGACCTGACATTATAAAATGTTCAGTGATACATAAAACATCAACTATTTGGTTTTTTTCTGACAACTCATCTAAATAAATAGAAAGCATATCGACTTTGTCTATGGAGATATAGAGAACTATTAAATTTTACGAATTTTATTATATTTAAGCGTGGTATAAAAAAATTACTGCTTGCCAAAGCTTACTATTCTGTCAAGGAATATCTAACAGATAGATTTTTATAAAAACAAGACTGTGGCATTATTTAAATTGTATGACATGTTTGGATTTGTTTTTAGTTTATATTATTCTAATTAATTCTGACATCCCATGTAAGTATTTAATATTTAGCTGACATACTTGTGTCCAATAATGTTTTAAATTAATACATACCTACTAATGTTAAATATGAAATTTTGCATGCTTAAAGGTTGTATGGTGATACCCTGTATTGATAATTTAAGATCCCTGTAAACCCATATTAGGCAAATAAATAATTTGAATTTGAATTTGTTCAAAAGTCCGGCAATGTTCTGATGAAGTAAATAAAAATATTTATTATTGATGAAAAATGTCTACATTCTCATCACAAGACTGTACAGGTGATTTAACAGAACTATCAATACATACACTTACATTTTTTGTTTGAACGGACACATTATTTGATAACTTTTTAAAGTAATAAGGTATAGTGCCAGGTTTACACTTATCAGTATTATTGTTGTGGTTACATTTTTTAAAGCTTTTATTATGAATCGTATGGTTAAAAAACTTTTCAAAAAGGCTATGTATTTTTTTAAGTAATGAAATGTCATATGAATAACTTAGATGTTTAATAGTGTCAAATAAGTAAGAGTATTCGTATTTCTTATTGCTTAAATATAACAATCTGTTGAAAGCCTCTATTCTATTATTAAATAAATTAGCGCGATAATCAAGCTTAAAATTGGGTGAACACAGAATGACATTATTTTTTATTTATTTATTATACTCTTTATTGTACACTTATATAGATATTTAAGGAAATTCACATAAAATATAGTACAATGGGCGGCCTTATCGCTAAAAGCGATTTCTACCAGGCAACCTTTGGATGGAGATATTATTGGTAGGAAAGAAATGATAGTTGTAAGCGTACCAATAAATATATATTATATTTAAATATATATAAAGTTATATAATATTAAGATAATATGCATACACATACATAAATACTTATACATGCATAAATATACATATATAAAATACATACATATACATACATCAATAATATATAATACACATATACTTAGTAGAACGGGAGAAACTGGAAATATTATAATGATAGATAGTGCTCCTTAACTAAATATTTGAATCTGGTTACCGTCTGAGCCTGTCTAATATGTAGCGGTAATGCATTCCATAGACGAACAGCAGTGACGGAAAACGATTTGTCATAAAAGGTTGTGGAATGTACCGGCATCTTCAGTTTCAAATTTTCTGATGACCTCAAATAACGGTTATGCGTATCATGAAGGAATTCGAATCGTCCTTTAAGATAGGAAGGAGTTGAAGGGCTAAACAGTATATTGTACAGCAAAGAAAGAATGTGAGCATTCCGGCTATATCGTATGGGCAACCACTTGAGCTGTGCTCGAAATTGTGAAATATGATCGTATTTGCGTAATCCAAATATGAATCTTATACAAAGATTTTGAAGGCGCTCAAGTATGTCTAGCTGGTTTTTGGCGAGATCTAGATAGCTGACATCTGCATAATCAATAATGGGTAAAAGAAGAGAGTTTGCAAGTGCAATTTTGGTGGCAGTAGGGAGAAAGTTTCGTAGTCTTCTCAATGAACCTGCTGAAGCAAACGCTTTTCGACTCACCTCTTGTATCTGCGATCGCCACATTAGTGTAGAATCCATAATTATACCCAGATTCTTTACCTTATCCTGTATTGGAATAATAGTGCCATCAAAGGTAACGTGAGGCATCTGAGACCAGTCGATTTTCGTTGTCATTCTTGCGCTCCCAATAACTATGACCTGGGTTTTAGAGGGATTGACTTTAAGCCCAAATGATTTGATCCAACTGCTGATACGCATCAGGTCACTATTAATGACACTAATAGACAGTGACATTTGTGCCAATGGCGACTGCGTATAGATTTGGAGATCATCTGCATAAAGGTGATAGGAACAGCGAAGATCATTTGATATAGAATTTATAAAAATTGCGAAGAGTAAAGGAGACAACACGCCACCCTGGGGCACACCAACAGTTGTGTCACACCAACAAGAATGTGAGTTTTCGATGCGTATACGCTGTCGGCGGCCACACAGGTAACTACGAAACCAATCAACCACCGTAGGAGATATGTTAAGAGAGCGTAGACGGCCAAGTAGGATATCAAAATCTACCGTGTTAAAAGCGTTGCTAAAATCTAGCAAAGCAAAGATCGTAAGCTGACCGTCCTCCATACCAGCCCTGATGTCATCCGTAATATTATTGATTTATAAATTATTGACCAATTAATATACCGTAATATAAAAATATAACGTAATTTATTGACCAAGGATGTAACTGTGCTGTAACCCGAACGGAAGCCGGACTGGAAGGGATTAAGAAGATTATTTTTAGAAAGGAACGAGTTAATTTGGTTGTAGGCGAGACGTTCGAGGACTTTGGAGAGGAATGGTAGGATAGATATTGGTCGATAATCGGAAAAGGATGAAGGACGGGAAGTTTTTGGGATTGGGATTATTAAGCCGTCCTTCTACATCGATGGGAAGACACCACTGGACATGGAATAATTAAGGATGTGGGAAATTATAGGTAGGATTAAATCGAGGATTGGAAGGATCATATTACGGCTGACACAGTCGCTACGAACAGCGTTGGACGTGATGGATATAATGCTCTTCTTAACATCACTATCGGAGAATTGATTAAAGACGAATGGTGAATAGCTAGGGGCAATGATGAAAGATAATTAATAGTGCTTGTCTTTGTAGTCCTATCAATATTGGATGAGGCAGAGAAATGTTGATTGAGCAAGTCAATATTGAAGTCATAAGGAATAGTGTTTAGACGTGCTTTGCCAACCCCCAGAGTTTTAAGAAATTTCCAGACTTTTGCCGGATCTCCGTTTTTTACAGAACTATGGATATGTTGGCGTTGTGCATCCCTACACACCCTATTGCAGTGATTCCTAATATCTACATATTTTTGTAAATTGGAAGCATCGGGTTTAATTTTATATCTAAATTTAGCCGCAGCTTTTTTGTGCAACAACTTTTTGATATGATCAGTGAGCCAAGGCGAGGGACGGTGCTTTAGTTTCACGGGTCGAATAGGCGCATGCTTGTCGAAAAGTTCTGTTATTTGATTTGTAAAGAGGCTGACCTTTTCATCGACAGATTTAGAGTTCATGAGAGGAATCCAGTCGATACCTCCGGCATCTTTACGAAGATTATCTGTGTTCATGCCACCAAAATTGCGCTGCAATAGAATTTTAGGCTTAGTCTTAGGAGGGCGGATTTTATAGGATATGAAAAGTAAGTCGTGATAAGAGAACATGTCTGCTGGGTATTGTCCGTGCATGGCGACATGTTGTCTTGAAGAAACTATGATTAAATCCAGAAGAGAAGCTGTAGAATTTGAAAAGTGGTGAGTAGCGTTTGAAGGTAGTATTGTCATATTACAGGCCGTAATACTGGAAAGAAGGGAAGAAGAGCGGGAATCATTTTTAAGTAGACAGGTATTAAAATCACCCATTATGATAGTGTGACTGTAAGAGGGCACGAGATTAACCAATAAAGTTACGAAACTAGAAAAATAATCTATACGTAATGAAGGACAATAGTAAACGCCGAGAAGGATTTTGGTGTGGTTTAGAACAACTACCAGAAATAAATGTTCACCGGCATTAAGCGGGGGAGGCTGTGCAGACATACTTACAACTGAATAAGGGATATATGAACGAAGATATATAGCAACACCCCCACCGCCTCTTACCACCCGATCATTTCTGATAAGTTGGAAACCAGGTAGGGAGTATAATGTAGATGGCAGACAGGGCTTTAGCCATGACTCGGAAACAAAGATAGCATGAATACTCTTACAGTCTAGATTAGCCAGCATATCAGGGAAATGTGCCGGGATGCTGTGGGCATTGATATGAACGGCATTGAAGTTTTTAGGTACATCAGAAAACTGTGAATTCAGACAGTCTGCAAGGGACGGCACACTGGAAAAGCTTTCATCAGAATCCAAACTACTTATTGAATGGAAACTATCGTCACTTATTTCGTTCAAATCAATGGCGATAATAATAATGTAATAACGGTATCCTTATATAAAATATTATAATATATTATTGTCTATATTATATATGATTAAATATAGGTATATAAAAATAAAACAAAAATATATGTCAATAAATACTATATATATATATATAATTAAAACGAAAAATTATATATAGAACCAATAATACACCACCTGCCAGTAGTGCCTATAGTAGAGGGACATCAAGTTACATAGGTATTGTAATAGGGTAAAAACGGTAAAAACATGGAAAAATAAAAAGATCAAAATATGTTAAACATACAAAAAAAGAAACAAAGAGAAAGAAACAGAAAAACAAACGAGAAGTATCGGTCCGGGTTATTGCGAATACTCTTAAGTAATTATTGAATAAAGAAATATACATGAAGATGGGAAAAAGAAAAGAAAGAAAATAAGTTACATTGAAATTCCCAAAAGCCTCGTATTCAAATAGGTACTGTTATACATGACATTGACAAGTACGTGATAGATTCATAGATTATTAGATTTGACAGCTGACAGACAGAAAACAAGAAAAATATCGTTCACCGACAAATTAAAGTTATAATGAATGTAATAATTTTGAAAATATTAAAGTAAGTTTAAAAGTGGGTATAGAGCAAGAAAAAATGTTTGAATCTACTTACTATAGTTACTACCTGGACCGGAAATATATTAAGACAAAGGATATATTATTTCTTTTGGGATACGTTCCTTTTCGACTTTGTGGCTGGCTTTGCGGCCGTTGAAGCTTGCTCCACGTCGTCCTTCTGCTCAATCTTGCTCAACTCGCTGAGATTGACGACCCGATGACACGAACCGTCAGGCGCCAGCACATGTATGATTCCCTCCTTGGTCCAGCACTGAGAGACACCAAACTTCTGACGTGCAGCCATAAATGTTTCATGTCGCGGCTTGGTCAAGAACTCCGATAGCGTAACACCAGTGCCCTTGAACTTTGCCATACCATATACTGTCACGTACAGAGAAGCTGTTGAACTTCAAAACTATGGGCCTAGGCTTGAGGTTGTTTGATGTGCGCCCCATCCTGTGGCACCGCCGAATATCAGTGACAGATATATCACACTTGAGGTGCTGCTTATATACATCTACGACCACCTTGGCAGTATCCTCTTTGCTGCCCTCCGTCACACCATGTAGCAGCAACATTTTACGCCTGGTCCTCATCTCCATTGTGTCCACTGTTTGTTCAAGAAGCTCAATTTGGCTCTGCAGCCCATTCAGAGCCTGCATCACGAAGGTCTTGAAGGAGCTGAATTCTGAGGCCAACGCCGGCATGGTTGGAGTTCCTTGTGTTTTGGGCAATTCAGCCTCGAAGTCTGCCATCCGCTTGAGGAACATGTCTTTTAAATTGCTCACGGACTCTTGTAGTGCTTGAGACATATTGCAGTGAAATGTGTAACAAATTGGAATTTATTAATGCAGGAGAGTGTCCACACTATACTGGCAGGTACTGATTGTAATCAATTAAATAATGTCATTAAAACTCATAAAAAAATGAATTTACTATTTATTTTGAATTTTTAAAAGTAGAGCTCTTAACTTTTAATATTAGTGCTACAACTACCCACAAGTAAGTCTTTGACATTAGTGTCTGTGATATCATCAAGCTTACCTTTAATGTGTTTTACTAGAATTTCATAATTTTATGACACCAAGAAATCACTTTCACTCATAAATATAACACAATAACCATGTTTAGTGAAGTTCATTATTTTTATATCTAATGTATCGATCATTTGTAATATACCCGCATTACGCATACAATAATGACATATTTTTGTGTAGGGAAAGAAGCGTTCAGCATGTTATTAGTATTATTATCACTAAGTATGCACAGTTTATTTTGTAATATTTAGTTGTGTAATTGAGGATAACAAATATTACTTTGATGTGGAATATAATTTGACGTGGTGCCATCTGTTGTTGAGTTGAGGTACTTGTTAGAAATCTCTGTTTTCATATCTTGCTTGAGTACTACATCACCATCATCACTTGAGTACATAACGTAGATTTTTGTTTAACAGCTGAGCAATCAATGGCTTGTTTCTGAGTAGATGTTTGAGCTTTACTAATTGATGAGCAGAAGTATGTTTTGTTGTTTTCATATTCGGCTTGATGTTTTTAGGTGTAGACATTTTTAAACCTTTATCAGTTATATTATCTAATGATAAGTTTTTTGTAGCCCTTTTTAGTATATCATATTTAGATGTTAGTGACTGTACATTTTCTCTTAATTCTTGGTTTTCCATACATAAAATGTTAATTTCTTCGTGTGCCGAATTGAGTTGCATCCTTAGTTGTTTCATTTGTTTTTGTTTTTGGTTTTATCTGAGCGTTTTCATCATTTGAGATATTAGGGAGACTACTAGTAGTGCCTTCTAGTATGGAGCTGTTGGAGCTACTATCGTCGCATGTAATCTCTGTCATAGATTGAGTACGTGCCTTTCGGAAAGTAATGTTATCGAAGAAATTCATTATGGAAATATTTGAATGAATCTCAAAAAGCAGCTACAACATAACTGGGGATCGATCGTGAGTCTCTTGAAGATGGTAAGTGTAGTGCACTGTGTGTATGTGTATGGGTAATTTAGGTGGAGACAAGTGAAACGCTCGGATGTTATAAGCCAAGTGAATATTTATTTCATTTCATAAAGTCGATACATAGGTACATAGGTACACCTTACGCACACGACAACAATTTGCATTCGCAGCATTCTCACACATATACAATACCCCACAATATTCCCGCCTTTTTAAAAAAAAATATAATATATTTTTTATAAGTTCTCTCAATGTTACATAATTATAATATTACATATAATCTTTAAATAGAAAATGCAATTATTTACTTTATACAATATTAAACTGTAATTAATATTCACCTGAAAACATTACTAGTTACCAATCATGTTAAGACAGTTTTGAACAAGTACATAGCAACAGATAGTATTTAGATTATACAAGAATGTATTGATGCATAATATATATCTACAACAGTCAATCAAGTCAACACATATAATTTACTGGTTTCATTACACAAGTAGATCAGACTACGCTGTTACACAAATTTCTTACAGCTAATGGTTATAATAAAACTATTGTTGAGCACTTACACTTGTTTACTTTATCACTTGACTCTTATTTTTACGTTTATTCACTATATTTTAAGAACACCTCACTTAACCTATGTTTACACATTGTTAAATCCCGGTTGCGCCTGTTGTGGCGGCACCTGAATTGCTGCTGTACTATGCCACACTGTCATTTCCCTTTGAAACATTTTTCTGGCACCTTGTTTACATTTTTTGTATATTATATATGCTAAGTAGACGCTAACCAATATCGTAATGGCCATGGCTATCGTACCATATTTTTCCAACGATTGCTCACTTTGCGAACTGCTAGCACCATTTGCTCCATTTTGGGCAATGATTACTTCTTCCGTTTTCTTTTCAACACTGTATGACTTGCCCATTTTTACAAGTTATAGGTAAAATAATTTCAATAGTTATGTTTGACGTTACAAATAATATTATGAAATGATGTCTAATAAAAGTGTTACAACATGTTATTCATATTCAACTTACATAGTTGCGACACCTACCTAATACAATTTTTTTGCTATGCTGCATAAATTATATACTACTTACATTATTAGGATTTGCGTGTTGGAAATTTTATTATTTTATAACAATTCAATTTGTATTTTATTAATCTAAAAATCTTACTGGTCTTTTGACTACTCTTCCAGATTTCGTAACTTTCTCACTATTTTGTAAATTATCTTGTACTGAAATATTTTGTTCTAACAAATATGCTGGTTGTAATCTATCTATAGAAATTGAAATGACTCTATTTTGTAACTGAACTTTGAAAACTTTTTCTGATCTTTCTAGCACTTTGTAAGGACCTTCATAAGGACATACTAACGATTTTTTTATTTTATCTGTTCTTATAAATATATGTGAACAATCTCTAAGGTCTTTATGTACAAAAAATGTTTTAGATTCGTTATTTCTTGTACCTACAGGTCTATATTGCTTCATGACGTCACTGATACGCTGTAATACATTGTAAGAATCATAGTTACCATTGTTTACGTCTGATAAGAACTCTCCTGGCAAACGCAGGGCTCGACCATAAACCATTTGAGCAGCGCTTACGCCTGTATTTTGCTTGATGGCTGCACGAAGTCCTAACATAACACTAGGTAGTTCGCGTGCCCAATTTTTATTACCGTCCAATCTAGCCATGAGTGAAGCCTTTAAACATCTATGGTACCGTTCGACCGCTCCGTTACTTTGCGGATGGTATGGGGTCGTCCTAATCTTTTCAATACCTAAATAAGCCATTAATTTTTCAAATAATCTACTTTCAAATTGTCTGCCCTGGTCACTGGTAAGTTTAACAGGGCAGCCAAACATGCATATCCACTCTGTATATAATTTCTCTGCAACAGTGTCGGCTGAGATTTCCTTTATCGGATACGCCTCCGGCCAGCCGCTCCCTCTGTCTACTATCGTTAAGCAATACCTATACTCATCCATTGTGATTGGGAGAGGTCCTACTATATCAATATGTATGTGCTCAAACCTATCCACTGGGGGATATGTACCATGATTAGAAGTGGTGTGCCTATTTACTTTCGATCGCTGACAACTGAGACAGGTTTTTGACCAGAGTCCAATGTCTCGATTCATGTTCGGCCAAAAGAACTTTTCCTTAATCATCTGGCGAGATGCACGTACGCCGGGATGACTAAGGTTATGGATCGCCTGAAATACATTTTTTCTAAAACTCTCTGTTAAGTATGGTCAAGTGAAATTTCACAATATATGTAACGATTAGAATTCGTAACTAAATTTTTTTTGAATTTGTATCTAGAATTATTCAAAAAATCTTTGAGCTCAGAACCCTGATCTTGCTCTAAAGCTAATTTTTCATAGTCTACTATGCTCGACGTACATTGTTTAGACTCTATGCGCGATAACACATCTGCTACAATGTTATCCATTCCACTTATATGACGGATATCAGTCGTGAATTCGCTTATAAAGAGTAATTGTCTTACACGCCTAGGACTTTCCTTCTTGTTATTTTTACATATTTTTGAAAATGCGAATGTTAAAGGCTTGTGGTCTGTAAAGATTATAAGTTCTCGACCTTCGAACAAGCTTCTAAAATATTCTACAGCTAAAAATATAGCAAGTAACTCGCGGTCATAGGTGCTATATTTTTTTTGTGTGTCAGTTAGCTTTCTCGAGAAATAGCCTAACGGTTGCCATGAGTCGTTTATGTATTGTTGCAGCACAGCACCTACGCAATTATCCGAAGCGTCGGCAAATAGCGCATGTGGGGCGTTGGCCACCGGATACGCCAACGTGACTGCGTTCGTTAATCCGTTCTTACATTCCGAGAATGCTTGCTCAGCGTCTGGCGTCCACTGTTTAGGTGTTTTGTCATTCTTTTTGGTCTTGTGAATATATTTATTTAATGTTTCTAGGTACTCTATTGCTCTCGGTAAATGATTACGATAAAAATTGACCATGCCTAAAAATTGTCTTAACTGACTAACATTCTGAGGTTTTGGGTAGTCAAAAATTGCGTGTACCTTGCTTTCTATAGGTTTGATACCCGATGTAGTGACTTGGTAGCCTAAAAATTCTATAGAAGTAGCTTTAAAAGTGCATTTCTCTAAGTTTATGGTGATGCCATATTCGCTTAAACGTTCAAATACCTGTTCTAAGTGTTCCTTATGCTGCATATCATTTTCTGAACTTATTAATATATCGTCAGCGTAACAATATAAGAAATCTAAACCTGATAAGACTGTATTCGTCATGAAACGTTGAAAAGTTTGAGCAGCGTTTCTCAAACCAAAAGTTAAACGTTCGAATTCATATAGTCCGAACGGTGTTGTAATCGCTGTTTTACAAACATCGTCGGGATTAATTAAAATATTATGGTATGCCTTTTTGATATCGATTTTGGAAAAAATAATTTTGTTAGCTAATAAATATGTAAAGTCCTGTACACGCGGTATCGGATACCTATCCGGTGTTGTGATCGCATTTAATGCTCTATAATCACCACATGGGCGCACTTGACCGTCTTTCTTTGGTACTAAATGCAACGGACTTGCCCAAGGCGACTTCGATGGCCTGCATATACCTATATCTAACATTGATTTAAATTCCTCTTTGGCAATTCTATATCTTTCGGGAGCTAAAGGTCTAGGCTTACAGAATACTGGAGGGCCTGTGGTGTCAATAAAATGGTAAACCGCATGTTTCGGTGCCTCCTTGAATGACATCGGTTTGAGAATGTCCGGATATCTACTTAATATATCATAGGCGGGGTGATCTTTGTGTAACGTAGAAATCGCTGGTTCAAAATGGTTTGCGATCGTTCCACGTACTGCCAGGTTGGTAACCTTATCTATTAAACAACGGCCATTTATATCTACAATTAAATTATAATGATTTAAAAAATCTACGCCTAGAATAGGCTGCTTTACATCACACACAACAAAATTCCATTTAAACGGTCTCCTTAATTTTAGATCTAATTGAAGTGACTTAGTACCATACGTTTTAATCACTGAACCATTGGCGGCAAAAAGTTTAAAATCGGAATTTAAGTCTAATTCTTTCTTATTTCTAAAATAAAATTTAGGTAACACAGAAATACATGCGCCTGAATCTATTAAAAACTAATAATTATATTTCCTATCACTTACTATTAAGCGGTGATCCTTGACTGCACAACCGCCCGCTACCGGCTGCAGCTCTGCTAGTTTTCCGACCTCGAGGGCTGCTGTTTTGTCTTCCAGTTGCAGGGCGCGACGCAACTCCTTGTTTTGTGCCTGTACCTCCAGTGATATGAGCACAGCCAGTCTGGGCTCTCCGGTGTCCTGCGCGGCCTGGATCGCGAACGGCTGCGTGAGAAGTTCCTGTATCCGCTGTCCCTTCTGTACCTTGGTCTTCCCCTGTCCATCTCATTTATCTTCAGGTTGATCTTCGCTATCCCCGCCATGATCGCTGCTATGTCGGTGGTTTGGACGAATGTTGCTGGACTGCTGCGCGCTACCTCGTTGACCTGCGGTGACTGGTGCGTCTCCATGACCTTGTCTGCTATCACTGCCATTTCCTCCAGGTCCTTAGTCAACGTGACGGTGAGTACTGCTCTGACTGACGATGGTAAGTGACCTTGCCATAATATTTTCAAAGTGTCGTCTTCTATCTTTCCTCGCGCCAATTCTTTCATGCGACGTAGCAACTGGCTGGGTTTCTGGTCTCCCAGCTCCATTTCCGACACTAACTTTTGTATCTGTCTTGTCTCCGACTCTTCATAGATTTGTAGAAGGCGTTTTTTTAATGTGTCGAATTTGTCGCTCTCCGGGGGATTGGCTACGATGTCTGCTACCTGCTGTATGACTTCTTTGCTGAGCTTTGCCACCACCATGAAGTATTTGTTAGCGTCGGATGTTTTCTGCGGGGCCAAAATTGCTTCCACTTGTACAAACCACAGTCGCGGGTTTTCGGGCCAAAAGTTGGGTATTTTATTCGCAACTGACAGGCTAGAGATGATGGCATGTTGTTCTTCCTTCACGACGCTTGACGGAGTTGGCGGTGTTGGCGTCGAAGCTGTCGGCGTCGGTGCGGGGTACATTGTAAGTCGTATTTTTTCTTCGTCGGGGTCACCACTGTAGTGCACTGTGTGTATGTGTATGGGTAATTTAGGTGGAGACAAGTGAAACGCTCGGATGTTATAAGCCAACTGAATATTTATTTCATTTCATAAAGTCGATACATAGGTACATAGGTACACCTTACCCACACGATAACAATTTGCATTCGCAGCATTCTCACACATATACAATACCCCACAGTAAGTATATTTATTAGATATAACATTATATTATTAGGATAAACCAATTATAACTACTTAAATAATACTACTAAAATTAAATTAAAATATTAAAGTACAATACAAATAAATAAGAAAATGTATATTCAAAGGGCGTCGTGAAAGTCCTCCACATCGCCGTCTATTGGGAACGTGCCCAGAAGACTGGCAGCATTGCCACACTGTATGGCAATGCTAATTTTTTGTGCTAGATACATACCAGCCTTCTGGTCACGCGAGGCGTCGATAAGTCTCTTCGCAAGATCTCTATAGAGAGATCTAGCACTTGGACTCCATGACCCCAACGTTTCGACTCCAAACGGCTCAAATACATAATCCCTTACGAGATTTACGTATTTGCGCCGTTTCAGAGTCTCCACTGTGGCAGCAGCAGCGCCCGCACAATCCGCTGTGCTAGAAAGATGAGATGGCACAAGGGTATCGACACACGTTGCGTCCCATACCAAAGGCCTACCCAACTTCCAAGGCAGTAGAGACATTCCACCTGGTATTTTACCATCGATGCGTGCCAAACCCTGAGGTTCAAGTTGGGCCGGAACGTCGGCGGTGACAAGAGCCCGACGGAGAATGACATTCAGGTTGCTATGTCGTAAAACACGACCTACGCTCCTGTTGCATGATAGGCCATGGTGACCAAGGCTGTCGACAGCCTCCGCACAGGGACAACGATGTGGAACGACACACGGGGCACCTAAACGGAGGCAAGAAGCAAGGCGGAAGGTCGTATCGTCCAACATGATACCTATGTTGGACGATGGCAGTGCTTGAAGCCAGAGCCCCGACTCCCACTCTCCCACAGCCAGCAAACGAGCACGCTCTGCAGCATTGTACGATGTGCTAAGGAGATTTTCTCGTACTGCGTTGCAAAGCGGCCCGTCCCACTGCCTCTGAGAGGATAAATTTCGGGGCAACTCAGTGCTTGGACAAGCCATTTTCCAAGCGTTATTGGCATCGATCTTACACGGCACCTCAGAATCGACTAGTGTGGGTGCTAAGATTTTCCTGGTCAATTCTGCAGTGCTGTGGACTGATGACGGAAATGCTGGTAAGCTCACGTCGCAAATTTTGCGTACGCCAAGCCGACCCAGGCGAACAGGTAATGTCGCCCATGCTCGGTCGTCCAGAGCCACATTTAAAATGTTGCTTAGGGTGTTTTGTAAAATTTTGTCAATATTGACTAGGGGGCTTGGGTTTTCCAAAAAGGCGATGAACGTAAAGCATGTGTGAACTTAGGCACAAAAAGACAGTATCGAATAATAGTGAAAGCCGAATGTATTAATTTTGAGCAGGTGGTCCGAAATTTCACTAAAATTTTGAATTTTTTCATTAATAAAAGAATCAAAACCTTCGTCTAATATTGGGGACCCAAGAAGGCGAAGAGAACTTTTTTTAATATGCGTTATACTGGGCGCCAGGGTTTGAAATTCGGAAAGTATTGCGGATAAAAATTTCACACTTACTTGGATTAAGGTCTAGGCCAATAGATGAAAATTTGGTCTTCAGAAGTGCCAGGTCCTGATAACCAGTGTGTACATCGCCTCCTAGGGTTCAACCATCTAGGTACCAGATGTTAAATTTAGAATTTAGCTGGCTAATAACTGGATGAATGGCTAAGCTAAAAATGAGTGGTCCAAGAGGGTCGCCTTGTTGACAGCCAATGGCGGACTCCAAAAGATTTTCCTTGTATATTAATTTTGCTGGGTTCCTGTAGCACTGTCAAAGGAAGTTGCAAAGGAGAATTACCATTTTTGTATGGAAGTTGAGCTAAGTTTGCTTCTTGATGGTTTGACCAGTAATATGTAGAAAATATAGTCGTAATTAAATCAGGAAAAAATAAATACGAAATTCGGCGGCAGACCTTAGATATCGGACGTTTAAGATTCCAAATATTTTGAGGTTAAGTTTTGTAATAGTCATATGATTTAATCATATTAGTAGTAGTAAATTAGTTAATTAACGCCGTTGCTTTGGAGAGTAGGTACGTTAAGCCGTCGGTTCCGGCTATCATTAAGATCTTTGACAGTCGTTACGGGGAGTCAGTACCCTCAAATAAACTGATACTGGTCTAAACCATGACAAACCGCTGTACCTTTGAGTAACGGAGGTCAGACGGCAGTGTCTATGTCGAAAAGCTGATATGTCATATCTGGTTAGTCTTGTAAGCAGGCGCCTAGGCGTTTCAGTTTTGGATGCAACTGAGATAACGCTAGGACTATGACGATGTGATTTAATCATATTATCGGCATTTATTTTAAGTATACCCCGACGGGAAAAAGGCGTGAGTATATGTACATATGTATGTATGCTATTTTAAGTCTCTTGTATATATTTGATACATATAAGTATAGAAAAGAAGTTGTAACAAGAAATGGAGCTACGAAGCAAAGCTGCATACATTTGAACGCCTGTACATTGTATAAGTTTGGGGTATTTTCAGTCTAATATATTATATTTCTTACTGAGAATTCTCAATACCATGTGATACAATTAATGAGAATTCAATGACGCTAGTTGGCAAAAGATAATCTCATTCCTTTGGACTTTATATTATAAAGTTGGCATTTAAACTAAACTGTTTAATGCTTAATAGGCAAATGAAACATAGTTATTATGTTATTTTTCATTTTATATGTTATTATAAGTCTTCTTCAAATGAATCATATACCAATGAAGCAGGAGCTTGAATATCGCATACCATAATGTGGTGCAGGTTTGGCCTCAGAAGTTGCAACAGCTTCAATTAATGTGTAGCATTCTAAACATAAGACTCCATTCAATTCCTGAAACAAAGAAGTTAAGGTCCGTCTGAGTATTCGCTTAAGAGAGATAATAATTGTAAGAATTGTGGAGAAAGGTAAATAACACTTACATAGACTGGCGCTATCCATGATGTCAAAATATTGAGCGCCGAATGAGATACATAGCTCGTCTAAAGAATGGACGTGCCGTGCTGACGAGGTACCGCAAAGGAACAGTTAATAAGACGGCGATCCTCACCACGGTTAGTTGTTCTACGTCTAGACGACATAGGTTTATGTTACCAATAGAGTCCTGTGTCTAAAGTCTAGTAACCACACTCACAGAGTACCTTTGTATTTAGGAGGATAGAGACGTCACTCAAGCTATTAGCGCTACCTGGCGGCCTTCTCAAGCATTTTTTAACTATAGTACTTTAATAGATATTATTAGATAAATTTATTTTATTATGGTTCAATAACATATACATCCCTAAGTGAAAACCATGGTTTTCGATTACGGATGTACCTACATGCTACTGAACCATTTATTTTTTACCAGGTGTGTAACTGCGTACTGTACAATTATATAAAATAAAACATTGATTTAATAGCACCCTTTATTTTACTAAACGTTTTTTACAATATTCATAACATTTTTGTTGTATCTGAGATTTTTGATTATAGTCAATTCTGGTCCAGACCGGTCTAGCCCAGTCAAAACTTTATTGATGACTTTACACCAAGTTAAAATAAATAAGTTGGTGCATATTTCTTCAAATTTTTTGAGATTTTTTGATTCAAGATGCGTGAGTTCCTAATACAGTCCTTCATATTTAAAAAAAAAAAGAGTTTTTTTTATTCAAGAAGCGTGAGTTTCTAATGCAGTCGTTCCGCGTGAATCCACTCATCTAGCGCAGCATATTCATCTCATTGACACGCAGGCTGTGCGATACAATCGCTGGCAGCCATAGTTCGGCTAAAAACCTGTGTTGCACATTTTACTTTCATGTTTGATATTTTCTTTGGATTCACATGATATATTACTTTTGGCACTAAACAAAGTCCTTGATATGCAGAATTTTCACTTTATAGAAGCATAATATGTTTCCCTTTGCGAAATTTTCTTGCCCATCATTAATTAAGGCAAGGTACTGATGCCTTAAAATGACTGCCCATTACTTTAAGGAAACTTTACATACAAAACGATATCCTTAAGATCAGTAGATGACTTGTGGCTTTAGTTACAAATGTTATTACAGTTTCAAACACAACATTTTCTTGTGGACATTGCTGTGAATGTGGCTGAATTCCACTGTAATGCAAAATTTCTCGAGTAAGATCGAGAAGAGAAGAGAACCTAGGCGAAGAGTGCGGGCATCAGAGTCCAATATGTTGCCACAGTAGTTGATGAAAGAAGGATCGTCAGAATCACAAGCTGGGTCGTCGTAAAGAAATAAGAAATATATTATCCATTCACACAAAAGAAAATAACGGAGATTTTTAAATTTTCAAAAGCTTTTATGTCAAAATTGACATACATGTTTGACATGGACAATGTACAAATCAAAGAGTATACAAATACTAGTATTACTTTATGGTTTGACAGCTGCTCATTGTTTGAAAATCAGGAAATTGAGAATCATTAACATTTAAATGTTGTTTTCAAATAAAAAATTGTTGTTTAAAGATATTTTTATGCAGAAAAATTTAAGTTTTTTTTGAATTTAGAAATAAATATTATAAGAATAATTAAACGTGAGTATAAGTGATTATGTAATAAAGTGAGTTCTACTGTCATCTAGCGCTCATTTTATGTAAATAAATGAGGTTCTATTCAGCTTTGTTCCAAGTTTTAAAACCATGACCACACTAGTCACGCAGTAAACGTGTTTAGCCTACAAAGGATTGCTCAACTCAATGTAAATTACTTATTTTCCATATTATACACAGTAGGTAAATTACGTATTTTCTACAATATCATCGATACACACACGCAACCAACACGCAACGTTCATACGAGAAAAAGAAAAGCCACAGAAGAATAACTGAAGCATGGAAGGAACGATAATTTTAAGAACAAATTGAATATAGCAACACTCTTCACTCATATGATAAATTAGAGTTGCCAGAAGAAGATGGCACTATGTTTGTCAGTTAGGGCTAAAGACAATTTGACCACAAATATCGTAACATTTTAATTTAATAGTGACTGAGCAAATCCGCTATCGATATCGATTAAAGTTTCAATATAGGTTCAAAATCAAACGGACTTGTAAAGTATATTATTTATATGTTATACATTTAAAATTCCGTAACCTTGTGTCCACAGCAGTCAGAACGCTAGTTGATGGACAGTTTTTAAATAATTATTACACAAACTTGCATTTTTAAACTGAACTTATATATTTTTGTTTCAAATGGGTACCCAGTAGCACATAATCTTTCGAGGCATTATTTTCTAATTTTCATGGTATTTTTCTTTACGCATCAACTGCCTTTTCCAGTCCACTGCTGGTTTTAAACCTTCCATGGTGGAGGTTTGGCCTACTATTATACCACACTAGCCAGACGTATTCGTATAGGGTTTTATTTTGAGATTTCCTTCTCTTGTGTTTCTCTTAGTCGCCTCATACGACACCCTCGGCATAAATGTTTATTTATACTTATTTATGGTTAGTATTTCAGCTGTAATGATAGCTGTAAGTGGGATTAATAAATATTAAATAAATAAATCATCACCCCCAAATAACATATTTTTATTAGAGAAAGCAAATAATTAAGAAAAAAGCAAAACTCATAGCTTAAGCATTATGATAACTGAGAATGGCATATCCAAATTAATTCTTTACAAGGATAGGACATAGTCGACATGGATTTTAACAAGCAAAAAACATAAAAATTAACTTAAAATAGATAAATTAGACCAAAACCTTTAATAGTGCCCAAAGGTTTGTTTTATTGAAATTTTCTCATTACATAGTGTAGGTAATACAAATCTATATGTAAAAAATGTATGTGCGGGATCCGACACTTTTCGATCATACATGTGACACAGAATATTTAGAGAGAAAAAAATTGTGGCTAGACCCCTTCGATTTTATCTTGGGATCGGCACATTATTAGTCCACTAGTCGAACAAGAACAACCAAGTTTTGGTCTCTGGGTAGATGACATTTAACAAAATTTCTTTCAAATGAAGTTTCCCTTATTTTGATGCATAACCACTCAGTAGTCGTGACTATGAAAGCAGACAGTTCTTATCAAACCTTCAAATTACTGTCCTTTAATTATTACTGTCTTTGTAAAGAAAGATCAGATTTTTTCTATAGGTGCATTAATTTTTTTTGTAATATGATGGATTCTAACAAGCTTCGGAATTCACTACTGTTGCTAATCGTTTAATTATTAGCAAGTTATTATTTAAACACTCACACTGATATGTTTAGAAGGGAGGAGCCATCTGTCATTACTATAAAAACATTCCGCAGTAAAATGCTTGGAACAAATTCTATGGTGCTTTCTAGGCACCCAATTTTCTCCACGATATACTGCAGCAATCCACTTATTTTATAAATCTTTATCACGTGCACATATAATCTAAAAAATAAAGAGGTAAAAATATACGGTGGATAGACATATCGATAAGATTTTTTACAACACTTGAAAAGTCGATATAAATATTATACGGCTAAATTCAAAATCATGATAGAACTGTTATAAAAGAAAAATCACTGGGGTTATATAATTTGATGCCATAAATTGTCTAAATTGTATCTTACACGTCAGTTGACTGTGTTCAATTTGGTAGTACTAGGACTACCTCTATGTATATTATCCAATCTCTTTGAGAAAAGCAAATTGACTATTTACATGTCAAGATAACTGACGTTAGACATTATGGATGCCAGTGTCATAAAAATATGTTCCCATATTTTAGATAAATACAAAATATTACTTCGTAAGTAATATGTTGCATAAAGCGCTTCAGAGCATAATGACCAAAAAGCAAAATGAGCACTACAATCAAAATGTTCAATATGCAATATGTTCAGAACGCAAAATGTGCAAAACGCAAAATGTGCACCACAAGCAAAATGTGCAGAACGCAAAAAGAGCATCAAAGGCTTTAATCACACTGGCGTGTTTATTTATATTTTATATGCAACCTTGATGGCAAACTTTAGATCTCACTGTATAGTACTGGCACTTGAGACTTTGTGTCAATAAAATAATTATTATTGTATTTTATTGTCAGTGTCAATGTTTTGTATCAAAATTTTCTCAATTTTTTACTAATACAATTGTTCACTAATGGATGAATTGATAATTATAGAAAAAAATCAAAAAGGTAAACCATCTTTATTATATGGTGGTTACCGTTATAATAAGAGTACGTGTACGAATAAAAATCGAACCATATTATGGCGATGTGTTAAGCGGCCATCCTGCTACGCGTCGATTACTACAGACAAAACTGTAAGTAATATTTTACGACAGTCGGAACATACTTGTCAACACATTCCACTAGAAAATGAATGTTTTACAATGATGAACAAGACTAAAAAAGAACTTTGTGACACCTAGGGATCGATGCATGAAATATTTGAAAAGAATTTCTCATGTTTTCAAAACTGTGATGATCGACATGTGATACCTAATTTTTCGTCAAAAAAAGACACGCTACTCAGAACAGTAAAAAGATTTTTGGTAGCCAAAAAACTGTCCTTCAATACAATCGATGAGGTTTATATACCAAAAGCATTGTCAGCCAATTTTCTTATTAGCGACGATGATGGTACTAATAAGATTTTAGTTTTCGCAACAAAGGTAGCACGACGTGCGATGAAATCAGCAAGTTCAATATTTTATTTCGGGGATGCCACGTTCAAGTGCGTTCCCAAGCCATACTATCAGCTATATACAATTCATATGGATTTGAATTCTGATGAAAATTCCACTAACGTTGTACCGGTTATATTTGCCTTGATGTCCGACAAAAAACAATCTAGCTATGTGCGTTTATTTGACTTGATTAAAAAACTTGGTATCGATTTAAAAACTTTCAAGTGTGATTATGAAGTAGCGCAAATAAATGCATATCATCAAGTTTTTCCGAATGGTGCTTTGAGTGGATGTTACCACCATTTTAACGCTGCAGTTTTCAAAAAAGCGAAATCTCTTCATGGAAAAACTAGTGCTGAACGAATGGTAGTCCGAAAAACTGTGATACTACCTTTATTACCACCAAATAAGATTCCAGAGGCATGGCTTGAAATCACAGAATCCGCACCAAACACAAATAACATGAGGGCTTTTAAAAAATATTTTGCAAAAACATGGTATCCTCAACACGCTGAAGTACTAAGTTGTGCCTATCAAAGACATCGGACAACAAACGCTATCGAAGGCTGGCATCGACGGCTACAGGTAAAAATCCCGAAAAAAATCAGTTTGTTATTTTTTTTACATAAATTGCGCAAGGAAGCTGGCATCAGCGATGGCAAAATTAATATAAGTTTATTTGAACCAGCAAGGAGAAATCGTAGAAGACGTGACATCTTGTTTGACAAGAAATATAAAGATAAATTACGAAAGCTTATCAATAATGAAATAACAACATCTGAGTTTTTACTTCAAATGATTTATACTAGACTTGTGTTGTAAATTTTAGAACCAAGGCAAGAGGCCAAGTAAGTTAAGTTACTAATAAGGTAATTAAGTTTAATCCAAAGTTTTAAGTTGATTCGTTACTATGAGTTAATCCATAGAGAATAAAATAATATGTGTTTAATTTAGCCTACCTAATGGAATGTTTCTTTTGCCGTTTCATTTTTATTCTCTTGATTTATTGTTTAAGGTTAGATATTAATTAGGATTGACCCTAATAGTACTTCTTTAACATTGGGGAAATAAACACGCCAGTGTGATTAAAGCCTTTGATGCTCTTTTTGCGTTCTGCACATTTTGCTTGTGGTGCACATTTTGCGTTTTGCACATTTTGCGTTCTGCACATATTGCATATTGAACATTTTGATTGTAGTGCTCATTTTGCTTTTTGGTCATTATGCTCTGAAGCGGCATAAAGGATATAAATATTATTTATAGAAAATATTTCACCACCTGTTTCAAAATATCAAAAGGTTTTGGTGTTATTTTGGTTATTAGAACTGTCATTCAGCTACACTGTTTGTACTATACCTGTCATTTTTTCCTATTTAAAGATGTTTGCAAGAATCTGTAAACATTTGCCGAAATATGCAAAATGAGTTTTAATTACGAAATGGCGAATGGCGATGTTACTTATTGCCGAATAATGCAAATACTTATATTTTAGAACTAAAAATGCCCATTTTTCTTTAACATCAAATTAATATATATATATAATTATATAAAATAAAAGAAGATTTTCCACGTATGAATGGTTTAGAAGCAAACGTGAAACAAAATAGCCCAGTTTTGGTCATTCTCCTTTGGGGGGTTTCTAATTTAACTTGCGTCAACAAGGTGTCCCTGTTCACTAAGTTAAAAGCATTCTTTAAGCCAATCTTCAAGATAACATCACCCTCATTACAGCCAAGGTACGTTGACAGGGCATGTATGGCGGCCTCACAGCCACCCTTAGAGCCAAATCCAAGTTGTAGTGGTTGTAATTTGCTGCCTAACATGGAGTTGTTATAATGCCGTTAAAATGTTTCGACAGCAAATCTTGGCTGCCATACGCCTGTACGTACACCCAACGGCAATGGGATGAATACCATCGTCTCGCTTTCGTAAAGCGCATAGATTTGCGCCATACAAAACGTCAACGATGGCATCGTTTACATTGCCGGAGAGCATAAGGCTGACTAGAGCCGTTAGCTCCTCCAAAAGCGCGTCCCCGGCCGCCTCAGCGCTTGAACCCACAAGATCTTTTAAGTGTTGGGGTGTTAAGCCGTCGAGACCACCAGCAGACCCGCTTTGGAAGGAGCCAACGGCAGTCAGCACGTCCTCTTGAAGTAGGTTCAGACGCGTAAACCACAACACTGTGACAGGTTAATAATTAGTTCGTACGTACTTTCGTTTGGCGCTTTCAATCATTGAATGCGTTCGTTAACGCATTCAATGATTGAAAGCGCCAAAAGAAAGTTGAATAGAAACACGAAGACGAAAATTGAAGATGAAAACGCGCAATGTGGACATAGCTTAAAGTTAACACGGCGCTCATGTGGAAAAGTGTGTTTTGTTTGGCGCCCAAAATCTTCAATAAACTACTGGAGACAATAAAAACATTAAACATTAGCCTTTTTAGAAAAAAAATACGAATATTATTGACTGAAAAGTGCTATTATTCCATTACAGATTTCCTCAACCACAGTATTTAAACAGTAAAATTGTTGTTTATTATTGATATCCTATTATGTGTTTAGTTTAAGGTTAGTTATTATAGAGATTTTTAGTTATTTGTGTTCTTCTTGCATTTCATTATTTTTTATTTTTTTGTTTATTACATGTAAATATTTGTACGCCAACATTGGCAGGACACAGCACTGCACTTCTGTTATTTCGTAACATCTTACCATAAACCTGTGTTTAACAAATAAATATAATTTGAATTTGAATTTGAAAATTTGAATTTGAATTATTAATTGCATGTGAGTTCACTAAGGGCCTCCGCATACTAGCTTCTTTTAGCATCGGCGACCGGCGATTCAGTCGCTTTTTAGCATCCAGATGCAGCGTCCGAATTCTTACACCGCACACTGGAAGATGCCGATCGCGGCGACTGTCACTTAAAATAATAACGAAGGGATCGTCCATTAATAACGTGATTTTATGTCTTTTCAATTTTAAACTTACTCTGTGATGATGATACCTGGGTAGGTTGGAGGCTTTACCACCTGTCCTCATTCTTTCAAAAGTCAGTTTCAAAAGTATTTTTTATACAAAGTAAATAAAAAAATATTTTATCCAAAAAAGACATTGTGAGCTACGGGTGTCAAAATTGAAGCTAAAATAAAAAAATATTACACTCATTATTCTCTTCATCTCTTACCTGACTTAAATTTGTTTTGATCTGTGTCTCCTGTGAGGCTTGATTTACCATATATGCGTATAGTTACAATCCAGATAGCAATCTTTTTCGGAATTGCATACAATATTATAAAAGTGCCGCTTTTGGAACATAGCTTTTCTCATCTATGTGTATCTCCATGATCCATCAATCATGTCCGTCCATTATTCGAACACTGTTACATATATTCTAACTCCCTATGCACCGCTCTGTTTCAGTCTGATCGATCTACGTCATCAGTTTAGTGACATTTTAATGGGTACGAGATTTCAGAATTACTTTGGATGATAGGCATTAGACTATGCAGCCTGAATATTGAATAAATGAATTGGTAAATCGTCCTAGCGAACTTGAAAATAGATAAACAGATTTGAATGTGTTCAAGCAACCTTGTGATGTATTCCTTTAGTAATTAGGATTTCGGGCGAATAAAAGAATAAAAGCACCAATTAATAAACAGCACTTATATTTATTACTTAAACGTTCACAATTTTAAACTTGATACTTCACATGACGTTACTTACAATACAACTAACGGGAATATTATTACTCAAATCATTATCATAAATAATAAATGTATAGGTAGCACCGTGAACATTACGACATTTTAACGCACAGCAAATTTTCATTTCTTATTCAGTACCGGGCGCCATTTTGAAAGACACGCTTTAATTTAGAAGGCAGATACAAAATGGCGGTGACTTAGAATCCTGCCCTGGGGTAGCAACATGACGGCTTGGTCACGAAGCACGTTGGTGGATTGTAGCAGCAAGTCGCTGAAAAATATAAAAAATATTATTTTTTTATCCCTAAAGGGGTAGGCAGAGGTGTAATATTACACCCACATTTCGTAATGAATGTGAAATTCCCACGTAATAGGGGGCGAGCCCTTTGCCGTTACGGTTACATTGCCAGACTCAGACTACTGAGCATTCGGAAAAACTCAGTAACACTTTGCCCGACCCGGGAATCGAACCCGGGATTTCCTGATCAGCAGACGCATACGCTATTCACTGGACCACGGAGGCCGTAAAAATATTACATACATACATAGACTCACGCCTGTTTCCCGGAGGGGTAGGCAGAGACTACGGAACGCCATTTGCAACGATCCTGACATATCTATCTTGCTTCATTCACTCCCATCAGATTCCTCATGCATGCTCTTCTGTTCAGGGTACTTCTCACCTGTCCTGTTTTTAGGATTTCTCCAATCTGGTCAGAGAACGTCCGCCTAGGTCTTCCCCTTCGTCCTGTCCCTTCCACACTTGCCTTATATATCTGCTTGGTCAGTCTTTCGTCATCCATCCTCTCCATGTGCCCAAACCATCTTAGCAAACCTTTCTCGATGCTTGTCACTATATCTTCTTAGTAAAAATATTACAAGAATAATAATCACACCAAACTGCTGTTACGCAATATCAGCTCTGAACATAAACTTTCCCACTACTGGGATAATGCGACTGATGCAGCCTTGATGTTTTCATAGTGAGATGCAAAGTGCGAAACAAACAAATCCTTATTTCAACACACGCATCACACAATACACGAACCGAATTCTATAGGATGGAATATCGCTATCTCTTTGGTTTGCGGTGGTCAGACAGGTAGTCGCTCTGTAGAAAAGCTAATATTCAGTCAAATCCGCAGGCCGATTCAGAATGTCACGACAAGTAATCGTACGATATGTCAAATTGTTGTCCTCGTCTTTTAGCCGCCTATCAGAAATATTTTGAACAAATATTCATTGAATTCGGTTTATTTATTAATTTACTTCATACTGAATGCATAAAATTGATAGAAAATGCGATAGTTTTGACAATAAATAAGGTAGGACGTTTGACAATTAACGGAATCGAATGTCAAATGAGATATCGAACGATTCTGAATCGCTCCGCCGGTTAGACAAGTAAGCAGACCCCGGATTGTAACTGGGATACTTTGAATGTACGGTTGGCGTAGTGGTTTAAGCAGCTGTCTCGCCGCTTGACACTATGCCGATTGTTGCGGGTTCGATCCCCATACGAGACAACATTGTGTGATTCATAAATTGTTGTTTCAAGTCTGGGTGTTTATTGTTTCTGTTAGTTTCATGTTTGTAAAGTCCCCCGCGACACAGGATTTAGTCCTAGTGCGGAAGTTATCTTTTTCAAAGAGAAAGAGATAACGCTATGAGGATGACCAGTTTTTTTGGACCAAGCCTGACAAATTTACTGACAACGCTTAATATCAATGAGGACTTGATTTGCATACCACCACATAAAGAAAAACACTTAACATTAAACGACTACACAGAAACAAATTATGCAAATAAATTAATACGAATATTATGTACGTAATTAACGCCGAAAGAGAATTTATAATTATTTTGTGAAATACAGTATTAACTAATTGCTGAGTTGTAGCGTCACAATGTTAATTAATTTGTGTTCTCTTATTCAACATTTCACGGCGTATCATAATATCCAAAGTTACGTATGAAAATTTAAGACAAAGTGATCTATCTATATATATCGTCACGCCTGTCTCCCATTGGGGTAGGCAGAGACTATGGAACGCCACATGCTTCGGTTCAAACATACCTCTTTCGCTTCCTCGATAGTCATTAACCTCATCATGCATGCGCGTCGATTATGGGTACTTTTAATTTGGCCCTTTTTCAGTACGTCACCTATTTGGACGGCGCGGCGTACATCCGCCTAGGGCCTCCCCTACCGACATTTCTATTCATTCTCGCACGATTCAATGAATCTTACGTGTATTATATATTATACATACATGACATGTTTCTGACTAGAGTTTTTATTGCTATTTTCTCAAATTGAACGGTACCAGCGAGCTTGTATGAAAAGAGTAATGAATGTAGAGGAAACGCGTGTAGTTGCTAAGGATAGAAGCAAGTGGTATAATTCTATTGTATCTGCGTATCCTGACGGAAGTTTTGCCAATATTTGGTGTGGCAGTTTTCTATAGTGTGCGTTTGTCAGTGATGTCGGCAGTAACAATTACATATAAATATTGTTACAAAGAAACCGACAACATAAGTTTCTTTTTAAAAGATTATTGATTAGTAAAGATGACTCTTCTTAATATAAATGAACTATCTGAGGCCGCAGTAACACCCGCTTTATTTATGGCTAATGCTCCGCTTCTGAGGCTTTTAGCGTATGTTATATAACCTAGGCTTTAGGAACATAGACTATCCAAGATAAAAATAATCATTCAAATCGGACAAGTAGTTCCTGAGATTAGCGCATTCAACCAAACAAACAAATTTTCAGCTTTATTAAATTAGTAGAGACAGGGATGAAGATTGTACTACAATTTGATAAAGAAGTAGATACTTACATCTGCATTTACAAGGATCCATATATTGTGTGCAATCTTCACCGGGTGGCAGGTACGATGATCTGTATATTGTTGTAGACTCCAGCTGTGGACAATTTATTATTTCTTTAAAAGACCATTTAAAAATTCAATTTGGTTTGCTATGGCACCCTAAAAAGCAACGAAATAGATATTACAATAGATACGATTACAGTAATAGGAGAAAGAGGTGCGTTATTGGTAGAAGTGGGTGTTTAGATAGATAGATAGATAATTGCTTTATTGTGCAAATGTTTGTACAAATTTGGTGTAAATAACTTAAAGTTCATAGCTTTGGTAACTCCTTTTCCCATGAATGGGCATCCCTAGTGCCAGGAATCTGTTATTTTAGGATTACTTACGAAAATTTGTTTGTTATCAGGTATGCTGTACCTCGCTTGTCACATAAAAATAATTACAAACTCAAGAGTAGGACAGAAACATTTCACTATTAGAGCCGTAGTGGACACGACAGCATGCTTACTACTGTTATTTTTATATCTTTTTCTTTAGGTACTATCGTTATACGTATGTATGGTAATTATAATAGCTTACCCGTTGACAGGGCGCCTGATACTGTCCTTTACAAGCCCACGGTGGACGTTGTGGCTGTGGAGCACACACGGGCTGGTATGACATCTTGTGTGTGGTAGCTGACTCCATTCTGGCTGTAAGTTGGACACAATTTTAACATCGTTTTCTTTCTTGGATACTTTGCCTTTGTTTTCATACTGGAGTGAGTTTACAGGTGGCGCGTATTCTCAAAGGCTAATATCTCCAAATGGATGATGCCTCCAGACGTCAACGTCGACCCACGCTCTCCTTGAGATATATCGATGTACCGCGCGTAATGTCAGTATTACAACGTATCTTGTTTTTGTCAAGCAATGTAAAATAATGTTTAATTTTGCTGTTCGAATTTAACTTACCAGCTGGTTTCTCGTAACATCTGACTGGAGCATACGAGGGAGTTCTAACAGGGCCAGGATTTATATATGACATGCGGTTTATCGTCCGATCTGTGAAAATAAGACAAAGTGAAATATCCAGGTTGAAGAATCTTACTTTATTTAGGGAAATTTTAATTTCGGGTAATTTGGGAGTAAGCTCAAATCAGCTGCTTGTAATTTGTTCTCAACTAGGGATGTATTGCAACATCCATGTCATATAATTATATTTCAGAAGAAAAGTCATGCTCTGGGCTCAAACGTTCCTACTGCTATTACCCTTTTCTTTCTTGTTTGTAATCTCAGGGTTTCATAATTTTCTTTGGATTAACTCTGTATGAATTTGAGGTAAAATTGTAAAAAAACAATCTTTGTCTATTTCCAATTAATTCAGTATTTCTAAGTGTTGAATAATCTATCAAGATCTACTTTTAAAGTGGGATTTTATAAATAACACGAAAGCAAATCCTACTAACTTTCAAAAGGCTGCTCCAAACAGTGAAACTTGTGTGGCGGTTTGCACGAGGCTCTGATGCCGCAGGGCTTCGGTACATAGTCATGACGTTGCGTGGTGAGGTTCTGCATGGGACCCTGGCCCCACATGTCGTGGTGGCACGGCCTTATTGGCTGTGTGACGAACGGCGGGTTTGGGAGGTAGGAGAGCTGTGAAGTAAATACTTTGT
Organism: Euclidia mi; assembly: GCA_944739405.2. Classification (NCBI taxonomy): domain Eukaryota; kingdom Metazoa; phylum Arthropoda; class Insecta; order Lepidoptera; family Erebidae; genus Euclidia; species Euclidia mi. Next base: position 59,494,365 of record OX123197.2, on the reverse strand, counting down.
AAGTAGGTTGACAGTAAAATTGCTGATACTATAGTATCAGCAATTTTTTTTCTATTCCTTTCCATTCATTCTAAAATCAGCAAGGCCAAGGATTTTAGCATGAATAGACTGGACTGGCCCGAAATGGGAAGTACTACCCTCTCACAGAAAATTTACGCAGAGTAACAGTACGTACATTGTTGCGTTTCGTTCGGTGAGTGAGAGGGCCAGAAGCTCATTCTCTATTCCTTCTCCCACATCTCACTCCTCGTCATACGTCTTTTCCCAACCCAAAGGGTGACAACGCGTTTGAGACTCATATAGTGTTGCTTGTGTCTATGGGTGGCAGTAATCGCTGGCCGTCAGGTTATCCGTTTGCTCGTTTACCAACTATTACATAAAGACTAAACAGATAGTATTCCCACACAGAACATAATTATCTCTATAATAACCTCTAGATAATATCAGCCATGCAGTCTATCAGGCATCACCTAACCTGGTCTCGTTCCTCCACAAGTTCTGCATTCTTCCCTCGTACTTCTGCAAAATCACATTGATAACATACCATAACCTAAATTCGCTCGGCTTACAAGACTACTAGGTAGAACGGCTCACGGCTGGGTGGACCTACGACCTACAAAAAAGATTGCTGGGACCGATTGGATGGAGTGGAAGGCTGAACACCGTGTACTGTGGCGTGTTTTGGGAGAGGCCTATGTCTAACAGTGGACTGCGATAAGCTGATTGATTGACAAGACAACCAACCTTCTGTATAGTACATCCTTCCATCGGTTCGCAGCTGGGCACAAGGTTGGGTGGGGGCCTCCGCATCACACCTCTGAGGTTACAGCACCCAGTCGTCGGTAAGTACGACAGCTTATATGTTGTGCAAGACTCGACGGGAGCTGACGGTCTCGCGTAACACCGACGTGGGGCGTACGAGTCTGGGATTCGAGGTTGTTTGTAACACTGGAAAGCATATTCTTTTATTAGTAAGGCTGAATTAGTTTCATCTTGAAATGAGGTCATTGGTGGCGTTTAACTAGTATTATTATTTGCCACCAAACCTGTCCCACTGCAGGGAAGGCCTCTCTGACCTCTTTCCACCTCTATTTACCGTGAGGTGTTGTTAGTCACTCTTCATTATAATTTTAAATTATTTTGCTACCTAACCTTTCAACCATACCACCATTTATAAAATAATAGATGAGCCCGCGGTTACACCCGCGTTATTTAAGGCTACTACTTCACTCCAGTGGCTCATAGCGTGATGTTTTATAGCTCATAGCCTTCCTCGGCAAATGGCCTATCTAACACAGAATTTTTTTTTTTTTAATCAGACCAGTAGTTTCTGAAATTAGCGCGTTCAACCAAACAAACAAACAAATAAACAAACAAACGAACTCTTCAGCTTTATATATTAGTATAAGATGGGTGTAAAGAAGCAATATTTGTATCATGGCATTTAGGCAAAAGATCATTTACTGATGCAGCATTATGATGAATCGTATCTTCTAACAGCTGCGCAACGTCATAACACTACAGAATAAAATGTAATCAAAACCACAAAATTTTATCTATGGTCCCTAAGAAACATGCATGCCAATTTTCAGCTTTTTGCACCCTCATTATACTTTATAGGATTACTCATTCACCAGAAATAAATCCTGATTGGCGAGGTATTTACACACATTCAATTAACAAGCATAAAGAACATTCAAAGTCAGATCAATTTTTTTTAAACGGTTCAATATTTCGTCCCGTGTAGGATCGAACCCACAAGACTCGGAGTGTTGCTAAACAGCGAGGTGAACATTCAAATCACTATAATAATAATAATAATCACCTTCATTGTGTAATATGAACAAAAAATGTATAACAAGATGAAAAGAAAGCTTACAACCGCAGGGCAGCTTTGTGGCGAGCTGAATGTGTGTGGCGACACTGCGGCCCCGAATGCTTCAGAGAGTCGGTCAGGGCCTCGTCTCCAGCTTGCCTTTATTGGCTGGCCGGAGTAGATTTCCAAGAGTGCCCGCAGGACTCTCAACTCTGGCTTGCCTTGGTCGGCCGGCCAGAGGGAAGCCGCAAGAGCTATTAGCTCGGGGGTGGAAGTGTCATTCTCAAGGGCGTAACTACGGGGAAACCCGCTCCGGGCCTCCGTTGTCACGAGGCTCGCGATGGCGAAACCGGTGCCGCACCGCTCGACACCCCTAGCCACTCGCACCGGTGTTGCCCTCTGGCTGCCTTTATGGCAGAGTTTGTTTGCTTTGGGTGGCTGTTTAGAGAGGGCCCATCTAGTGAGTTGGCGAGTCACCACCTGCCACGCGGACGGATGCTATAGGAGTATCACTGGCAGGTGCCGTTTGTTATCCATAGTATCATTATTACCAGTCCATTTAACACCCATCCCCATAAACTAGTAAATTAGACTCCACATCATTGCAATAGTCCTACATTTGCTGCGGCTAGTCCATAGCTGTACTCTGTAGTGCAGTTGTGGAGGCTCCGCGGCATGTGTCCCATCCCATTTTAGATTAAAACTCTCTACGGGCCTCTGCACGTTGGATCCATATCCCCGTGTAAGCCTCCCAAAGGACCGGTTATTCTTCTGACACCAAAGTTAGAAGAATAGCCGTGAGTAAAGAGAAACATAATAATATAATATAATATAATATTCTACCACATACACACAACACCATCTAGTCCCAAACTAAGCAGAGCTTGTACTATGGGTACTAGATAATGGATAAACATACATATATACTTTTTTTTGTAAATACATACATATTATACATAGAAACACCCAGACCAAGACAAACATCCATGTTCATGCACACAAATGTTTGACTTGAGCGGGAATCGAACCCGCCACTATAACACCAACTACTATATTTTTCATTAAGACGTACTGGAGGCAGCGGTGGTGGTTTGCAGCAGCAGCAACAACAGCATCCTGGAGGACATCCCGCCGCGAAGTCCTGGTTACCATCGATAGGCCAGCCGTCGCGCAAACCAGACTTGATTCCCGCTGAACACGCCGTCGGCGCGTTGGCCGGAGATGGCATGCAACACCTGGGAATAAAAAAACAGAGAGAATTTCAAAGCGCGTGACAAAACTACGTTATGAAGAATATTGGACAGTTTTGGGCACTGACCATTTATTTATTTATTTAGGACCACCAATGATTATAACAACAATACAAATTCAAATATACACTGTAGGGTGCTGATTGTCGGTTGCATAACCTTTTAAGGTAGCCACTGCATGCACAAATAAGTGAGCTTATAAAGACTACTAAACTTATATAACTACTTGGTAACAATTCGAAGATAGGGACATTTCACAAATTGAGCCCATTGCGAATTGGATACTCTGTGAATTGGATATTCTGCGAATTGTACATATTGCAGCCAGTACACATTTTGAGAATTGGAAAATACTGACAATAAACGTTTCAAAGAGACATTCATCCATTTGGACTAAGGAAATAATCCATTGGAGCGTGAACGCACTGCGACTGTAGCCAGTATATGCGGATGAGTGCAACGGTCACACATCTTTTCGTACCACTGTTATACAAAAATAATAATACCTATTTTAAGTAAAGGCAATAAAAAAATGACAGTCCTAACACATTATGTTATCGGATACTAATATGCTTACTAGTACAGTTGAACTGAATAGATAAACAGGCCCTCAGGAATCAACCACCCCTGATCAAGTGTAGTAGGTACTTTGTATTTGCTTTTAAAGGTAAGTAGCTATATAATAATTTCGAATACTTACGCTATCACATGTTGCATTAATTATTAGCCACTCATGAAAGCAGTAAAAACATGCACAGTTGTGCAAGATAAACGATCAGGCTTTACTTATCATATACGTCTTAGGATCTACCTCGTTTTCTTAATTTACTTAATCAGAGCTACCCGCAGAAGCTTTATTCGTTGGGCGTAACCAAATAAAGGGTCATTTATGGCTATTCGCATAGTGTGGCAGCATTAACATCACAAGTTTCAACAAATTAATAAATATAAATACATTAGTACTTACTCTGGCATGATTTTGTTAGAATCCTAATATACACTGTACAAAACAGAAATTTAAAATAAATTTACTGAATAATTTATGAAATCATTTCAGTCCAAAAATATAAAATGGATTGTGAAAAATGACAGGTTGCTAGATTATTTGATTGATTAATTATTACTTCTTTTGTGTCAGTTCATTTCAAATTGATTGTATTCTATTTTCTTCAAAAAGTTTGGATACCTTTTCTGTAACTTTCTGTGAGTTTATTGGCGATGCTAAGATTCTAACTAGCGACTCTAGCGGTTTTTAAAAGTTTTTTATAGCTTTCACGCGCGGCTCTGCTCATGTGTAAGTCGACTATTGCGGTAAACCTAGCCTTAGAACTTCTAATATCCACATATACAACTAACTATCCATAACTAAACTCCGTTGCGAAGTGGAGGAAAAACAAACATACTTTCATATTTATATTACTTGCATGGACTTTTACGTGTGGAGATTGTTGGGAGACTAGTGACATCTACTAGCTACTTTTTAAAGCCTTAACAAACACAACAGTCGAATTTTAGTACTAATTATAATTAAATCTAAGATACAAATTATTACAAGCTGCACCTGTCTTGTTTTGTAGCATGATTAGGAGCTGTAGGTACCAGCTTGAAAACATGCTACAAAACATGCTTTAAATCAGCTTGACTTTTTAAACACTCTCACACCGCGTTACTCTTAAATGAATCCCGCGACTTATACTGCTAAATCCTAAGTCAGTTATTTTGTTAGATCACAAAATAAAACAGTTTTTCTGTGATCTTCATGAAACAATATTACATCTTAATATAATCTTCCCCACTTCACAATCCAAAACCGTTCGTAGATAGTCTTATTGCTAAACCAACACGAAACATTAAGCCCAAGATCTACGAGCAAAAAATCCCTACAAGACACATAAAGTAGAAATAAAACCTCAAAGATAAAGGTGTAGCAAATCGGCTAAAAATACCTTTCAAAACATTTTTATATTACAGAGCCCCTATTCCGGTATATGATCAGAAGTTAGTCGGCGCCTTATCTGAGCTTTCCGGTACGCTGAGCGCTGGTTGGTACGTAATTAGCAATGTTATTATTTATCACAGGAAATATACGTTTTAAATGTACGGAAAAATGAAAGTATATTTTGGGAGTAATGGATGGAAATCGTGAAGAGGGAAAACTTTCGTGTCTTGCATTTTATCGGCAGTAGGTCAATAAAATGTAAATGCTTGACTTTAATCATCAATCTTTAGGGAGCGTAGAGGAGCACTAAGACAGGATTTTTAGAATTACCTTCCCTACGGGGTGAAAAGTCTAGTAATAAATAAAATACTTCTTTTTAATAATTAATATTCGTGATCATGGTGCTAGCAAGGGTGCTGAAACATCAGAGAATTTCTATCAGGTCAAGTGTAGACGCAACTTAACATCTAAACAATACACAAGATATACTTACAAAAAATAAGTTTAAAAACTATAACCCGACTACTAACAAAAAGGAAAAAACATGAAAAGTATAAGTACAGAAATGCTCAAGCTAGAGCCGTAGTCGCACCTATTGTATACTAGTGTATATTACCCTGCCATGTCTGTTTAATGCAGGTAAGTGTTTCAGACATCCACATTAGGTGTAACGCATAATAGGTGTGAAAAAATGCGTAAATGCATTTCCACAGCGAGGAAAAAATAAGTCATAGGTGTATTACACACCCACACAATTATATTCTACTTGACAAAAGTGCTGCATTTCAAATATGGAATTGAAATGTTGAAAAAAGATCCACAATTAACATGGATACACAAAAATAGCGTCAGCAAAATTACAGATCGTTCTCAGATAAGCTGTACACGGATTTAATATGGACTCCCATATACGTACAGTATTATTATCCCCATTAACCGTTACGGTTGTAATAAAGATAATGTTACAATGCGAAACAAATCGAATTTTCATTACTATCGAAAACCGTTAACGGCATTTGCTCGATTCAATCTGGTACGAATCGGTTGGTGCATGTTTTGTTCCGATTGGAACCAAAAAATGATGCCTGTTTTGAATGATAATAACTTTGATTGCACTGGTTGCGTAGTGATTTAAGGCCGTCTTGTCGCTTTAAACGACGCCGAGTGTTTCAGGTTCAATCCCCAGATGAAACAACACTCAATGTTATGCACAAATTATACTTTAAGTCTTTAAAGTCCCCCTTTACAAAGACGTTTTCTTAATTCGGGAGTTTTTGGAACGAAGTTCCTTATCGCGCGTTGCGAAAGGGGGCTAGACGGAAAAATTAAGACGAAAAGTTGTAACGACACTTTTTGCTATAGTAAGCTATTGTAAGCCGTGCGGCGTGCGCATGTTTCTCTGTCTGTCTCTCTCTCTCTCTTATAGAAAGCAAGCATCATGTTCATTCTTTCTGATCACGAAAATGACATCTAATTGGGAATCCAAGATGGCGGACGGGACATTTTTAATAAAATTAATATGAGTATCATTTTCGGGGTTTTTATGGATTCTGGTCACGAAAATGACATCTATTTGGGAATCCAAGATGGCGGACGGGACATTTTTAATAAAATTAATATGGGTATCATATTTGGGGTTTATATGGATTCTGGTCACGAAAATGACATCTATTTGGGAATCCAAGATGGCGGACGGGACATTTAAAAAAAATCAACATGGGTATCATTTTCGGGGTTTATATGGATTCTGGTCAAGAAAATGACATCTATTTGGGAATCCAAGATGGCGGACGGGACATTTTTAATAAAATTAATATGGGTATCATTTTTGGGGTTTTCATGCTTTCTGATCACGAAAATGACATCTATTTGGGAATCCAAGATGGCGGACGGGACATTTTTAATAAAATTAATATTGGTATAATTTTCGGGGTTTTTATGGATTCTGGTCACGAAAATGACATCTATTTGGGAATCCAAGATGGTGGACACGACATTTTTAATAAAATTAATATGAGTATAATTTTCGGGGCTATCATGCATTCTGATAACGTAAATGACATTTATTTGGGGATCCAAGATGGCGAACGGGACATTTTTTTGTAAAATTAACAATTTTTATTAAAATTTAGCCTACTGATTAAGTTTATATTACATTGTATTTGTTAATAATAAAAAACAAATTATAACTTTAAAAAATTAAATTTTGTTACAATTCCTTCACTAACTAATCGAAAGGAACTTCGTTCCATTCGGGTGTCCCTTGACACCTCTCAAGCAGTTTTTTTTTAATAAATGGGATCCCGTGTGCAGACCCACGTGCGCCACTGTCATTTTGAAATACGTCTTGTTTATTATCACTTGCGAAGGAAAACATGGTGTGAAAACCTAACCCATCTCCATTTAATAATTCAATTAATTCTCGAACGTCATGTAAATTTTGCTGCATCGCATACCGTGGCATACCGCAACCCTCATTTGGCCAGCGTGGTAGACTATCGCCTAATCCTTCCCATTGTCAGAAGAGGAGCCTAGGAGGACAGTTTATATACCTACAGTGCTAATGATGATGATAGTGTACCTATTATTTGGGTTGCACTAAACCACGAGTGACACCCATGTAAGCTGCATTGGTCTCCCAGCCCTAAGTGGAGTCCATCAATCATCTATCAGGTTATTAATTCACTTTGCACTACAACTCTGAACAGCCACAATTGCTTTCGAATTAATATGAATCATTACCGTCATCATTAAATGATTTTATTGGTTTAAATCATGTTGCATGATTGTCACAATTATAAATTTGAGGGAGCTAAAGTTCAAACGCTGATGAAACAGGTTTATGGCGCATTGTAAACACTTTTAGCAAAAAACAAATGTGATGTAAGGTTTGCATTTGTTCTCGAAACCTTCTGAATGAATGAAAAAAATTTCGTTTTATAATCCAAGTCCAACTATTCCACTATAGGAGCTGAAAATAAAATGTGGATATCAGTTACAGTGACTAGTAAAATGATAGACAATCTAAAAATTAGAGTGTGACGTGGAAGACAGCCATATACAATACATGTCGCCTAAGAACCACATATTCATCACAAGAATATTTGAACCAGCTGAACAATATTTTGCAAAATAGATGCTATACGTAGCATCTTTATCATGGGCTGAGTACATACGTTTCAGGAAAAAACTGACTTATAATACACGGTGCATATAGATTAAATGAAGTCGAATTCAAACTCCTAAATCACTAATACTATTTCTACGCCTTCAGACCTCCGACGTCGGGACTACGAATACCTTGTTACACAAGCAATCACTCGCATTAAAGACATTCCAAGCTGACCCCAATACGTACGAGAGATCGTATATCACCAACATATTTTGAAAGGCGCCCTGTAAATACTCGTAACAATCTATATTCGACTCGAAAACATGATTTTTCCTTAGCAAGAAGTAAAAATTCATGGCTAAGTAAAAAGGACTTCCTATTGAAGTGAAAATAAATAACTAGTTTGTGCCTGCGGCTCAGCTTACGTGCTTTTTAGACGCGAACGATGGAGTTTGTCAACATTAATTTTGTATTTTTTGCGTATAACAAACATTCCAATATGAATAAGATACTTTTCAACAAAAACTATTTATTTTTTATTTCGTATGATAAGATCTTTTACGGCAATCTTTATTCACGAAAGATTGTTTTTACATTATTATCAAGCTGTTGATAGAGTGATATGAACGAATATGGACTGGACTTTTGGTATAGTGGTTAGCGCTCACTTCTGACTAGTTCTGACTGCTACAGCAAGATGTAGGCATGATTCTCATCCAAAACTAATATTCGTGTGTTGACACTGATATTTTGTACTGACTCCAGGTATAATTTATTTGTTTAATGTAGGACTTATTTAACTGTACTCTAACTAGGCAATTTGCAAATCTTTATATATATATTTCTTGTGTGCGTGTGTATGTCACTGAACTCCTCCTAAACGACTGTACCGATTTTCATGAAATTTGTTGTGTGTGTTCAAGGGTACTTGAGAATGGTTAAGATTCACAATTTAGTCCACTGGAAAATGTGTTTTAAAAGCTAGTCTATATACAGGTTATCACAAGACCCATCACCAAGCCGAAGTCTACTCGTTGTGGATATCATGCCAAGTCATACTAACCAAAAATAATACCTACGAATCATTGTTTTTTTTTAAGATTTCACATTTTTTAACCGAAATTTAAAGCGCGCGCGTGCAATGCTCAAAATACCTACTTATCCACGAGGTCACAGGGCATCTATAGAACATTGGCGGGGTAAATGCATCAATTTTGTACCTAATTAGAAAAAATCCTTACTAACTTTGAGCCTCAATATCTCCTGAACCAGTAATATGGTGCCGAAGTGAAAAATGTTCGTAGTGATTGGTACAACATGGGATTTCAGTTTTCGTTAAGGGTCTTTTTACACCCTGTATATACACCACTATTTTTTAATTAGTACAAAAATTTTAACAGGGCACTAAGTATCTTTAACTGATCATATTTATGTAGTTAAAAAATAAAACACAAAGTCCCAAAACTGTCTCCAAACTGTCCACAATAATACGTAATAATTGGTAAATGCATCACTAATACTATGACCAACTCGCGTACTATTATAGTAAACGGATCCATTAATAAATCCCCCCCCTCCCCTCTGCGCCTGCGCCGCGCCCCGACGATGCGACAAACAGTGTTAAATTGCTAGCGAAAGTGAACGTCTCTATTTTTTCGTTGCAAAAGTTAATTGTTTGTCTACGTTTGCCCGACGCGACGGCCTATCATATCAGTTCATATCACGGGAGTATGTAGCTATGCTACGTGCGTACTTTTTGAGTGGAAAAATCGCGAGTGCAGCTGTGTACCCATGGACATTATTTTGTGAGTGTACAAAAGTGAGCCGGTTAGTGTCGAACAATTAATTAAAAGCATATTGGATGCTTTTGACGAAGTGAAAAGACTGTGATCTGTGTATTGACAATGTTTGTGGACATTTCGAAGGACAATGGAAATACTGTAAGTTTAGTAAATAATACCAACTGAAGTAAATAATAATTAGAGGCGGGCGGCTCAAAATCGGTCTGTGTGGAGAACCTTGAGGGAGGCCTATGTCCAGCAGTGGACGTCTCTAGGCTGACATGATGATTATAAAATAATATTTGTAAATAGCAAATGATTCTAACTTCATAAATACGCCAAAATTACTGTTTTCTTTTATTACAGAATACCTTTTTTTATTTTGATATGTGTTTGCTTTCTAAATACATACCTCTGTATTTAATTACTTGTAAAACGGTAAATTTTGCCGGTCCTAAGCCCGGATGAAGTAAGAAGGAGAGGGTAGAATAAAAAAAAATACAAAAAAACTACCTACACTTATTATTTTGCTTCATTTTATTGTCTAAGGCTACCTATATTATAAGTGCGACGGAAACAAGGGTATGACGGAAAGTAAGTACTATCAATGAAGTAGTGAATGGATTGTAAAATATGTCTATGATTTAGGTGAGATTTTCTACAAAAAACAAATGATTATAACTTTGCTATTTATAGATATTATGACATTCTTACCTCACATATATGATAATTATGTCTTTGCTAATATGTCCTTAAAGGTTTTGTACTAATTAAAAAATAGTGGTGTATAAAAGAAAGTAATGTTTGTTACACTATTTATAACTTAAGAGCGGCTGAACTGATTTGGCTGAAAATTGGTGGAGAGGTAGCTCAGAACCAGGAAAAATACATAGGATACAATAAATTGCAAAAATAATCTGGGAGGGATTTTAGAGAGAGTCGAAGTTTGTAGGGACAAACCTACTACCTATTGACAGTAAGAACGCATGAATTGTAGTAATTGAGTGCTGCGCATGTGCTATCTGTCGGTACTGTCTCATCATACATTGTCACACATTGTTAAATTGTGCACTGTCATTACATCGTTCGCTATATAAACTAATAATTATTTTAATTGCCTTGGCTAATCCCTACAAATATTAGGTACTAGCTTTTGCCCGCGGCTTCGCTCGCGTGTAACTATAAAATAAAGGATACATTTTCACAGAAGTATGAAATTTTATTTCTGGTTAGGAAAAGCATAACACAGCGTTTTTTAAATTTACGATTGATTATTATTAAATTATGATTGATTGTCCGTGTGGTAACGGATTAAGAATACGGATTGTCACCAAACCATATCATCCCATGGGTGTCGTAAGAGCCGACAGAGGGAGCATATTATGCAGAAAACAGCACTGTAAGAGAAGGAAAACTTGATATAAACCCTATACCAACCCGTTTGGCCAGCGTGGTATAGTAGGCCAATTCCTCCTTTCAAGGAGAGGCCTAGTCCAGCAGTGGACTGTTAAAGGCTGATGATGATGATGATGATGATGATTATTAAATGGACCTTAGTGAATAACTGTTGTTTGTCCACAGAATTACTCCAGCACTTCTTTGTAAGCGACATTTGCAGTGGTTCCTTTTGGGGCTAAAATAACTAAGCTACTCGCAGAGCCCACTCTAGAGCAAGCTACATAAAACTGTCCATGTGAGAAACAGTCTTCACCTAAATCAATGCCGGCCATTTTTAATGACTGCCCTTGGGACTTATTGATTGTCATGGCGAAGCACACTTTAAGAGGGAACTGTATTCGTTTGAATTCGAAAGGATATTTTGATTATCAATGGTATCCTTGGTATGAAAACTATTTCTCCTCGAGCGCATCCCGTAATAACTGTTGCTTCTATGATGTTTTTGTGTAGAGCTTTAATTTGTAATCTGGTGCCATTGCACAATTTAGGCGGATTGAGGTTTCTCAATAGCATCACTGGAGTTCCGATTTTAGGGCTTAGTTTATGGGCTGGCAAACCAGAAGGATTTAGACTGTTGAGAAATTCTATAGCGTAATGGACGGCATCATCTGTTTCAATCACAGAATCAAAGGACTTGTATTCAACTTCTTGTTCTTTAAATGTTTTTATCAAAAGGTCGTTAATTAAAGCTGCTCTATCATTTTTAGGTGTTAGGATAGGATGCTCGCATAGCCATTCAATGGGCTTTTCCTTTATGCTACTGATGTCGGGATATATTTTAGCTGTTAAATCGGATATGGAGGTAACTACTGTGGCCAAATTTGAAGGGATTGTAATTTTGCCTTCGAGTAATGGATAATTTCCATTACCTATTTCGAGTAGTATCTTAGCAAAAAGCCCACCGGATGCATCACCTCTTAAATCAACCTGCATATTCTTTACCTAAGTGCTAGTTTACGAACATGTGGCCACAAATACGAAGTTCTTAAGCACAATTTTACTTGATGTGCCCGTGTACCTCTAGAAATCTCCAGATAAAAGCACGATGACGCCGCCTGATAGTTCCAGTAATAATAATTGTCTTGTAAATTACATATTTCAAGCACCTTTTAATTCCACCGCCTTAAAGTGTTACCTACTTAGGTAAAATAATAGGTACTTTAGGTATTCTTATTTTGATTTGGTCTCATTAGCTTATATTTACGTAAACATGGCACAACAAAAGAAGCCACGCATGTCGAAAGAAAAAGAGTTGACAATCTTAGAAGCAAAGCGTAATATTTTATTTGAGCGTATTCAAAACATTTACGAGCGCTCAAAAACTGCCGCTACTTCCGATATTAATAGGGAATCATTTCTTAGTTATTGTATGACACTAGATAGTATTCGAACAGATTTTCATAAGTTGTTAGACGATTATAACGCAAGATTGCTTTCTATTAATCCTGATGAACAGCCGAATTATCAGGCGTACACCTTATTCGAAGATCTTTATTGTATCATCAAGCGCATACAATCACAATTGGAGGGTAAATATTCAGCACAGCCCGTTTCTGCGCTTCGAACGCCGAGATTACCGCCAATTGAGCTCATGTCATTCGATGGCGATATACGAAATTGGCTGTTATTCTATGCGAGTTTTAAGTCTACAGTGCACGATAATGGTTCTCTGACAGATGCTGACAGGTTGTACTATTTAATTGGTAAACTGTCACCGAAGGCCCAATCTGTATTTGCAGGTATCACACCCAGTGCAGAGAATTATCAGGCCATATTTCAGTCACTACTTGATAGGTATCAAGATACTCGTGTAGCTCGTCCTACAATAATAATAGCAACAAAAGGTCGAATAAAGCGCGAAATAGCAATAATAACTCAGTCCCTAATCCGCAATCTTACGTAGCATGCTTGGAATCTAATAATAATAATTCACAGAAGTGTCTGTGCAGTATTATAGTACACGACCATTTCTATAAATGTCCCGCCTTTAATAATATAAATCCGACTGCTCGTTTCAAATGTGTGAAGGATAACAAAGCTTGCATCAATTGCTTAAGTATAAAGCATAAAACGAGTGATTGTTCTGGTAAGACGAGATGTCGTTCATGTAAGTAAGTAAGTAAGTAAGTAAGTGTTTTTATTTGCAAGAACATGGTAGAAGTAGATACAGTTGGTCGTTAGTATAGAGTACAGCATATTCTATCATAGGTACTTTGATGTGCAAATTTTATCCAGTAGTAAATTATTAGATGAGATTAACTAAATTATATAAGATATTACAATTATTATCAATGTATTACACATGCAGAATTACAGTATTGAATTGCCCTGGATTTATAACAAACATCAAAATGTCATTGTGATAATAAATTAAAATTTATATTATTAATTATATTAATGTCGTTAGTATGCAAATTATAGATTTCTATTCACTAAAATGTCAAATTATCATTAAGATATTCACGGATGTCATAATACATTTTTTCCCAATAATATGTCAAATAGCCTACGCTTAAATAATGTCACAACATGTAATCAACGACACTACTCATTATTACACTTTGATAAAAGTTATCCGTCGTCGAGCCAAGCCGGTAACCTTGACATACTTACGTCGCAGGTGCAGGCCACGGTGACTTCCCCCTCCACGTCTCAGGGTGAAGTTTCGTTGTGTACGACGTCCATTGCGCGGGCGGCGTGCACGCGCGGACGGCCCTCGCGCGCTTGTAGTGATCAGCACAGTGCTAAGCCGCGGTGTACGGCGTCCAAGACTGTTCTGTTAGCTACAGCGCAATTTATCGTTTATGATATTAATGGAGCGCCTCACATGGTACGATGTCTACTCGACAGTGTGTCACAGAGTAATTTTATTACTTCTGATTGTTTCAAACGCCTCGGACTGTGGGATAACTTTAGAAATACTAACTTAGTGGTCAAGGGCATCGGGGGTTCAGAAAAACATTGCAAGGGTTCCGTAGATGTTAAAATACATTCGCCTTTTGATAGGAATATTAATTTTAACATTTCTTCGCTTATCGTGAAGCGTATTTTTTTTTTTTGCATTGCCGAACGCTGATGTGGACGTATCATTACTCACCCACCTCGAGACACTGCCGCTGACAGACGCGGGGTTTGCGAATCCGGCAGACATTCATGTTTTGATCGGAGCTTCAATATTTCCGCACTTGCTACTAACTAAAGTAGTACGTAGTGAGCGATATGATTTACCGCCCGCTATTGAGACGGTATTTGTGTATGTGATTATGGGTACCGTACCTACGTTACATACTTCTCAGTATATTACGTCTTGTTGTTGTTCTGTTCTTCAAGAAAATAATATTAATTCTCTTCTCAAGCGATTTTGGGAGCTCGAAGAGATTACCGCACCGCCCTCGATGAGCCCTAAGGATCTCGAGTGTGAACAACATTTCCGCGCTACCACTGCTCGTGACGACAGCGGCAGATACTTAGTGGCGTTGCCATTCTATGTTGACCCTTATTCGTTAGGCGATTCGTACGCTGCTGCGCTTAGACGTTTCCATTGTTTAGAACGTAAACTTGATGCATCACTTAAGTTACGCAGCGCCTATAATGACGTCATTCGTGACTACCTAAATAAAGGTTTTTTGAGTGTCGATGTAAACAACGAGGGCAACTCTCTTCCCTCATATTATATACCGCATCACGGCGTAGTTCACGAAGATAAAACCTCTACTAAACTTCGTGTGGTTTTCGATGCTAGTTGTAAGACTACATCGGGTCAGTCGATTAATGACATTTTGCATGCCGGCCCTAATGTACAGGGTGATTTATTTAACATCATAATAAAGTTTCGTCTTTTCCAAATTGCTCTGTCAGCTGATTGCCGCCAAATGTTCCTCAATATCGGCGTTTGCGAATCTGTCCGTAGATTTCAACGGATTTTTTAGTTTTAACAATAAGGAACCTTTATCCGTGTATCAGTTCAATCGTGTTTGTTTTGGACTCAAGTCTAGCCCATATCACGCGTTACGAGTTGTTCGCCAGTTGATCGCTGATGAAGGCGATCACTTTCCCGCCGCAGCAGCTATTGCTACTTCCGCTTTGTATATGGATGACATTGCCTGTTGTGTCATATCCGTCCCGCTAGCAATTTTGCTTTGTGAAGAGCTTATTCAGCTTTTCAAGCGAGGCCAGTTTGATCTTGTCAAATTGACAAACAACTCTAAGAAGTTTCTCGCAAGCATACCTGATTCTCATAAAGCTTCTCCAGACATTGAGTTTGAGAATTCTGTACCGCATAAAGTTTTCGATTTACGCTGGGACGAATCCTGCGATAGTTTTCGGTTTGACGTCTCACCGCCAGATGATAAATGCACCAAACGCACTATGCTGTCCACAGTGGCTCGACTATGGGACATAATGGGTTTTGTGGCTCCCACAATTTTGTACGCCAAGCTCTTGATCAAAGAATTTTGGCTATCAAAGTGTGAGTGGGATGAAACACCCCCTGACCATATTGTCACCGCTTGGGGCCAGTTTTGTATTGAGTTTACCGCGCTCAATCAAATTACTATTCCACGTCATCTTGGGTTGGTAGATGGATGTACCATCAACTAAATAGGTTTCGCTGACGCCAGCGAGCGTGCTTACGGCAGAGTCGTATATCTGCAAGTCCGCATTGGTTCTAACTACTCGGTGCAGTTAGTTTGTGCCAAGTCTAAGGTCTCGCCTGTTAAAACCATTTCGGTTGCGAGACTGGAGTTGTGCGCGGCCCTTCTGCTGTCTCAGTTGCTCCGCAAGGTTCAAGACACAGTTTTGCCCCACTACCCTATCAATAAAATATACGCCTTTTCTGACTCCACAGTAATGCTCGCTTGGATTTATTCTTCTCCTCACCGCTGGCAGACTTTTGTCGCCAACCGCGTTAGTAAATTAATTGAACTTGTTCCTGCTACTTGTTTCAATCACGTCTCGGGTATTGAGAACCCCGCTGATTGCCTGTTTCGTGGTGTTACTCCACTTAATCTTCTGCATCATCCATAGTAGCATCGTGGACCTTCTTGGATTTCCCATGATCCCTCAGAGTGGCCCATGCAACCCTTTGACCACAGTGCAGAGGACGAGGATGTACCCGAACGGAAGTCTGTTTCTCATCCCGTGATTGCTGAGGTTGCAGAATCTTCGTTCTATGCACTCGCACTATGTACGCATGTCATCGTGGTCTGAGTTACTCCGTGCCATCGTTTATTTCTGTAGGTTTCTTAGGCACCTACCTAATGGGACTTTTGTTTCAAGTACTGATCTTGAAATTGCAGAATGTAAGTTACTACGAGCTGTACAGGCTGTTCATTTTAGTAACGACATTCAAAATTTGAAAAACAATGTACCTTGTTCTCCCGCTATTCTTAGGCTCAAGCCGTTTCTCGATGAGCACGGCGTCATACGCGTTGGTGGCCGTCTGTCAAATTCGGATGAACCTTATAACTACAAGCATCCTTGCATTCTACCGCGTCATGATCATGTTGTCTACCTTCTTGTTGATTTTTATCACAAGAAGCATCTCCATGCTGGTCCAGAGCTGCTTATGTCCTTACTTAGGCATAAATATTGGATTTTAGCCGTTCGACGAATAATTCGTCACAGAGTACATAAATGTAACGTCTGTTTCAAATTTCGTCCGCGTCCGACTTTCCTTCCCATGGCAGATCTTCCTAGCCAACGCGTCAATCAAGTTGATAAAGCGTTTACACATACCGGTTGTGATTACGCAGGACCACTGCAGTATACGCCAGTGCTAAAGGCCGTAAAGTTTGGCTATGTATTTTTACATGTTAAGCATGTGCGACGCGCGCTACGCATATTAAAGTTGCGACAGATTTAAGCACAGTGTCATTCCTTGCAGCCCTTAAACCATTTCTTTCACGGCGCGGCCCTATACAGTGTTTGTATACGGGTAACGGCACTTGTTTCGTGGGCGCAAGCTCTTATTTACGCGACCTTTATAAGTTTCTCAGGGAAGAATATCATTCTCGTCTTCAGGAATAACTTTCCATAAATAATATTGACTGGAAGTTTATTCCGCCAGCATCACCACATATCGGTGGATGTTGGGAAAGCATGGTCAAAGTAATTAAAACGCATATCTTCAAAGTTATAGGTCAACAGATCCTCTCTTACGAAGAGCTTTTAACTGTCCTTGCACAAGTCGAGGCGCTGATCAACTCGCGTCCGCTCACGGCATTGAGTAGTGGCCCTGCAGAACCATCCGCTTTAAGCCCTGCACATTTTCTGAACACAGTGCCTTAATCGTCATTTCCGGCTCCTGAAGCAGACTCTTACAGCTTGCTCCAGAGACATACTCTGCTGGATAAACTCGTGCAGTCGTTCTGGCGGCGCTGGCGTGCGGAATATCTCTACCAGCTTCAGGCTAGATCCAAGTGGAATAATCCTGCATCCCCTATACAGGAGGGTACGTTGGTAGTCATAATACATGATAATGCTCCGCCGCTTTCATGGCCGTTAGCCATCGTAGAGAAACTGCATACTTCCAAAGACGGTACAACCCGCGTTGTTACCGTGAAAACCGCGAAGGGGAGCTACGTGCGCCCTGTTGTACGTCTCTGTCCGCTTCCAACTCAGTGAGATCTAGCCTGAAGTTGGATCTACTTCTTAGTTTAAGTATTTAGTTTGTAGTTTTTGTCATAATTGTTCGCCAAAGTTAATTTAGATTAATTTTAATATCATATCGCTGTCTTAGCCTATTGATGGGTCATACGGTAGTACATCCAACATAGCTAAGTTCAATTTTTTTTTTAAAGGCAACCCTTTAGGGCCGGGTGGATATGGTATGCGCCATCTACCTTTCTTTTGATCATTAATTACATCAACGTCAATCGTTCCTCGCTTGCTTGTCCAATACGAGCGATCCTTTTTATTCCCTCACTTTCTCGCAAAAAGCTTTCGTCGCCGAGTCCAACGACGCGCGAGACAGTCAAGAATCATCCGTGTTCCGCCGAACACATGTACCTTATACCGCCATATTTTACCGCTTCTATACTATAAACGCAACAAAACCGCCCGCGGGTGAAGTGGAGTGATTTGTGGAGTTCTGGGTTGGATCCAGACGGAGTGATCAGCTTACAGCCCGATTCTGCAAGGAGCCGACAACAGCCATCTTGTCGAGCCGGCACGCCTATCGCTGATTCGTCGCCGAGTCCAACGACGCGCGAGACAGTCAAGAATCATCCGTGTTCCGCCGAACACATGTACCTAATACCGCCATATTTTACCGCTTCTATACTATAAACGCAACAAAACCGCCCGCGGGTGAAGTGGAGTGATTTGTGGAGTTCTGGGTTGGATCCAGACGGAGTGATCAGCTTACAGCCCGGTTCTGCAAGGAGCCGACGACAGCCATCTTGTCGAGCCGAGAGAACGAAGGTAGGTGTGCTGCAAAATCCCAGTCCCTTCCAATCCCTTTTCCTATCCTAGGCGATCAGAACTCGCCCTCATACAGTCCACAATAATAATATTTTTTCCAAATCGCCTAGAACATACGGTTTCGGTGTATCGCCGATCCACCGCCCATTATGTTATTATTTCCTCTGATGTCTTTTAATGTTCTATTTAGCGTCTCAAACCCACCCTTATGCGCCATTGTGCATTCATCCCAAACTATTAACTTACATTCTTTTAAAACTTGCGCCATATTACTTTGTTTTGAAATATTACAAATAAGCGTCTCTACTCGTGTCAAATTCAAAGGCAGTTTGAAGGCAGAATGAGCTGTTTTACCACCTTCCAGCAATGTCGCAGCAATGCCCGAGGAAGCAACTGCTAAAGCTATACAAACATACATAACTTTTCGTATTCTACGTAGCAAAAGGTTTATTAAAAATGTGCTTTTTTCCATGCTTTTTAAGATTTGGTGATCAACCTTGAACTGTTCGTCATTTAGTGATTTTTTTCTCTAAAACATTTGGGTCGTGACTGATTTCTCGAAGTAGTCTCTATTTTGTAAGATAGTTTTATACCTTTGTGGCTAAGGTAAGCCATACTGTTGTTGACATTGGCCTCCAAACGATAGTACTGTGTCTTCAATACAAACTAAACATTTGTTGTATACTTCATTTAATATTAAATTACCATCACCATGTTTTAACTCTATTTCTACTTGATGTCGTATACCTTCCAACATGCTATCTTTGTGCTTTTCCCAAAGACTTAATACACCTGACAATTGACAAAATATTAACATAACTGAAAAAAGTTCGCGTAATTTAAATTGAGAATCACAAAGTGCTACTGCTTCCATTGTTGCATCCCAGTTCCTATCGTCTTCTAGGAGGCCTAAAGCCTTGCATGCTAACTGATATGTTGGATGAACCCTTCCATTAACAGTTTTCAAATCTAAGAAGGATGTAGGGCCACGAATTTCGTGAAGCAGAAGGCGAAGATTATTATTATTAGATAATAAGATTATATTAGGCGTGTATTATTATAAGATTATTAGATTATATTAGGCGAAGATACTCGGTATTATTTGGGTGTATGGTATATACCCTACCTAACGTCTGGTCTTTCTTTATACCCGGCCACCCATTGACGTCATTGCCACGTTTTCTTCTCTCGAATTTATTATTTTTCCATGCGTAAAACGATGCAACTTCAACATAAAGAAGTGTTTTAGCAAAATTATCAATTTTACACACTTCAATAAATGCTAAGAGTGTCGTTTTGGATTTGTGTGTTAAATGGTTGGCGTCGGCACGTATATTTATTTATAACCAGTAGTTACCAACTATTAATAAGCATATGAAATGGCATACTTACATTATAAATGACGGACTGCGCATATAAACTTTCAACCACCATTTCACCCTTTCCAAAGTAGATATTCAAAAACGCTTAAACACGTGTTTGTTTATTTCTAACCAGAAGTTCGCACCCAAAATTACATGCTTCTATCTTAGAAAATGAAGGACCTCCCATACAAACTTTCAACCCTTATTTCTCACCCTTGGAGGGTAGATTTGCAAAATTTCAAAAGTAAATGTATATTTATTTTCTACCAGAAACTTACATATGAAGTTTCATGTGCCTAACTTTAAAATGACGGATTTCCATACAACCGTTCATCCCTTATTTCACCCAGTCAAATGTCAAAGCTATGGTCCAATATGACTCTGAACACACCTTTGGATTTATAAAATTAGTAGAAGTATATGTTAATATAAATAAGTTCACCCCTTTAGGGGTGGAATTTCCAAAAATCCTTCTTTAGTGAGTACTTACGTCATAAAATGCATCAACTGTCAAAAGTTCAAGTCTCTAGCCCCTGTGGTTTAGACTCTGTGTTGATGAATCAGTCAGCCCAAGCAATTTTGTATATATAGATAAATGTGAAAGTGTGTATGTATGTAGGTACCGATTTCACTTCTACTAATTTTATAAATGCAAAGGTGTGTTCAGAGTCATATTGGACCATAGCTTTGACATTTGACTGTATGTAAGGTAATGTTGTTGAGTAGGTACGTTTCAGTAGATAATGTCATGGATACTGACCAAGTTATTTCGTACACTATAGAGTTTCTGAACTCTTTAGAATTATCAGGACTACCTTCACACAACCTGATACTGAAAGCTGATGTTCCAGTCCTGTTAATGAAGAATTTTAACGCACCACGGCTATAAGTAAAACACATAGGACGAAACATTATAAAAGCTATTATAATGAGTGGGACGTCAAAAGGTGAAAATGTCTTAATTCCCCGCATACCCGTTATTCCCCAAACAATAAAGAGATTTGTGTTACGCAGAATTTAACGCGAGCGAAGCCGCAGGCAAAAGCTAGTAACCTACTAAAAGTTTATTATCATTATTTATCGTTCTTGTCACACAATGAGTTATCCTAGATAAATATCAAAAACACCATCTCTGAGATGGGAGTTAGGGTCACCGTCCACTAGGAGAGGCGTGTCGGTGTTGCGTTGCCGCGCGCCCTGTCTCCCGCGACCAAATGGGGGCGCACCATTGTTGCGTCGCGGTGGGGCCGCAGAGGAAGAGGAGATGCGGTGTTGCCAGGTTGCCGTCCTCCCTATCTTCTGCGGCCGCTGGGTGTTTTGAGCCCAACACCTTCATCCGCCGCCAAGGGGGTTTTTTTCGGGGCCCGCCTGACCATCTGGCGGGCCAATACTCGTTGGGGGGTAGCGAGGAATGCTTCGGCGATACCCGACCCTCCGACACACGGGTACATGAGGAACACGGGTTGTTTTTTTTATTCCAAACATAGTACGACTTGATGATCAGGGCACATCCATCTCGCACAGCGCTTACACCACTTTTGTGTGGATCGGTTTTGAGCTCGAGGACAATGGCCTACTCTGCCCATTCTTTGGGGATCAGACGGTTGCTGGTCTCATCTTTGACTCCTAAAAGCCATTTCATTTTACTCTTCAACTCACGTTGAAGATATTCAAAAGATAATCTTCTTTTCATAAGTGGTTTGACCAAGTCAAAAGACAGGGTGTACTGAAAGTCCTGCCTTACCATCATGTTCCTCCTACAGCCGATTTTTGGCATCAGAATCCATTGGTTATATTATGTTCACTAGAAAACAAACATAAACATATAATATTTTAAATACGGAGATTAAAAGTAAAAAATGTTCTTATTATACTGATAAAATCAACACAAAAAGATAATCTACACTTACCTTTTATTTTTACGCAAAAAGTCGCATGTACTACCTACTATAGTAGAATACGGTTTTTGTCTGGAATTTACAGAAACATGTGCACACGCCGCGGTTGGGCGTCACACTAATTCGTTGGGTAATTTAGTCGCCAAGGCTTATTTAAAGGGGTGGGCGGATATATAAAAAAAATAAAAATGGTACGGTATTAATTGCAACCCATCTACTATAGTAGAGCGCGCGTGTACTCTAGTGTTAAATTAATAATAATAATAAAACCATTTATTTTCAGGTAAAAAAACCCATAGATCTTTCTTTCTCTTAGCGTTATCCCAGTTTCAATCTGGGGTCCGCTTTCTAGTCTAACCGGATTTGACTGAATATTAGCTTTTCCACGGAGCGACTGCCTGTCTGACCTCCGCAACCCGAAGGGATAGCGATATTCCATGGTTTAGACTAGTGTCAGGTTTATTTAGAAGGTACTGACGCCCTGTAACGATTGTCAAAGATCTTCATGACAACCGGGACCGACTTAACGTGCTCTCCGAGGCACGGGACAAGCGATAATTAACAATTCAATACGCACATAACTCCGAAAAGTCATTGGTGCGCGCCGTGGATTCGAACCCGATACCCTCTGCATGGCAGCCTGTTGGTATACCCACTCGGCTATCGCCGCCAACCAAAAAAATCCCATAGATAAATTACCTTAAAGACTAACATATATACAAAAATACTATAATTATTAAACGAATTGCGTTTTGTTGTTTACACTGTTTTCATGTTAGGCTGCGTGTTATTTCGTAACCTCCCATGAAAACGCCGATATACAACACCTTTCGGCCGAAGATCTTGAAACGTTTCGCGCTTTGACATTAATAGGGGTATTAATGTCAAAGTGCGAAAGTAGGTTCCTGGTTACTATACTAGCGTCTAATGTTTATGGTTAGCTATTTACTATGCAAGGATTAACACTAGGATCTTCCCATGCTATTTCTTAATCTCTCAGTTCATCAAAATATGACTAGTTACTAAACGTTATAACAAGATACAATACTTCACACGCAAATTGTGCGCCTAAGCCTTTCTCGCGAATCATACTATATATTGGTAAAAATCGCACAAAAATCTGATAGTGTTTGACTTTATCGCGATCATACAGACAGATAGAAGCGGCGGGGGACTTCATTTTACAATATATACAGATATTTGTGTTCCACGTAGCTTTTAAAATGATAAGAATAAATTATAAAAGGGTTACATACGTTTCGCTCAGCAGACTAACATAACAGATCGATTTCTATCAGGTCAAGTGTAGACGCAACTTAACATCTAAGCTATATACAAGATATTCTTACAAAAACCTTTGACCCTTGACCTTAAGTTCTTAGTGGGAACCCTATGCAGTACTGATTCTATTATTATAGCAAATAGTGAAAAATAAGAAGAGTACTTCTTAATTCATTGCTATAATCACAAGTTTCTTTATATTCCATCGTTTATATACCTAAAATTATTACCTATTAGCCCACGTCGTGAATGATTGTCCGCTCCACCGCTTCCCTGGCTGTATATCCGAGTTGCACTAGCTCTCTGCAGCGGCCAAAGACTGGCTAATAAACCTAAAAATAGACATATAGGATCCAGCGCAAAGAACGCCATACGAAATGATGACATACCTAAAAGATTTTGCTTCGTCAAGATAAACTTAATCTACGAAATCTATCTAAACTACATTATGTTCATTAGCAGTGCGACTATCATTGCTAAAAGAAAGAAAGATAATACGGAGGTCGAGGTCTTGACCTTTCCGACCCCAAGGTCACTGCCGAAGAGATGCTTTGGAGATAAAGCAATTGAATGAACGCTGTCAAAATAACATTTACTAAGCGTTGACTCGCATTTATTGGCAATTAAATGAATCGCTGTTTTTGTTTTGACGTGAAAGCATAGTTTTAGAAGTAATTATAGTCATTTTATATCACGATAGCCTAGTGGTGTACGTAACGGACTGACGTGACGATGGTTTCGGGTTCGATCCCCAGGGACCCCGGGACCTCTCACTTTTCAAAGTTATGTGTGTATTAAAAATGTTAATTATCACTCGCTTAATAATGTGCCCGGTAGATGGCAATAGGCTCGCCCCCTATTACATTGGGACCTATACATAACTGGCGGAATGTGGGTGTGTATACACCTCTGCCTACCCCTTTGGGGATAAAAGGCGTGAAGTTATGTTATGTTATATCACGTATCCATTTAAAATCTGGAATTATATATACAAAGTTTTCTTTGGTTAGGTTTCATTCAGCTCAGAAAGAGAAACGTATATTTAAATGGTTTGGAATGGAAGGTAAAGAGTTGCCTATAAAAGTATGTAAGATGATTTTGCACCACCAAGCGGCAGATTTTAAACTAAGTGGATTAATAAGCAATGCCCAGAGTCATTTGACTGACCTTTTGGGGAGCTACTCTTACCCACATTCTCACTCCTTAAGAAATTGAGAAAGGTAGAATACAATGAATTTGCCGCTCGTGATGCCCGTAGAAAAGACAAACTGTCCCACAACTCCCAACAAATTTAATCACAAGGATGTTAGAGCTATCATTTAGCACCAGAGCAGACAGAGTAAAGTACTACGGAAATGCCACACCGACCAGCCATCAAAAATGTGCTGGGGATGAGAACCGAATTGACTTTCTGTTACAATCGGGAGTGCATTATCGCAGCTAATACTTACTTTCTTTTTTCGTTTTTAAAAAGACAACTCCCGCAATAGGCATAAATCCTGTGTTGCAGGGAACTTTACAAACATGCAGCCAATGGACAAAATAAACACCCAGACTCGGAACAACAATGTATGGATTATAATAATATATGGATGGAAAGTGTTGTCTCACAACACTCGGTACATTGTCAAGCGGCGCGAGGTGGCCGCTTAAATCACTACACCCACCGTACTAAATTTATAGCTTGCTCCAAACTGCCTTCTATTTATTGTAATAATATTTATAATAAACACACTACCGTCCTAACGCCATTATACGGGTTTCAAAAGCATATAACGTAATTTGCTCATGAGGCAAATATGTGAGAAATATTACAAAACACCCTAACACATAACGATGTATAAAAATAGCCTTTATATTATTTTGAGGGGCCTAAATCTATACAATAAAAAGTATACTTTATGGGCAATTTTGGGCTTGTTCTTAGGCTATGCTAATGATAATAAACTTTAATTTGAACCATAATGGAGAGTGCTTTTTGTATTAAAAAGCGGTCGAGTGTACATTATGTTTATTTGGCGAAGATTCCGTATACGCAATTTCAGGAACAGGTTAAGTACTGATAAAAAAGTTGCAATGTACGTTTGGGTTTGCGTAAGTTCGCGAAATTCCAGGTTCACAGTGTTTAGCTAAAAAAAAGAAATCGGTACCCTTGTATATTCTGACACTGGTCTATACCATAGAATATCGACATCTTGCTGAGTCATCTGCTCTGAGGAAGCAAGTAAATTTGAAATTTTAAAGTCAAGGCTGCAACCGGAATAAGGCTTAAATGATGATTATGATCCATATTGTATTTTTACTACTCCCACTCAAACACATTTATGCAAAGTCTCTTTAGCCAACTTAGCTGTTTATATACTGTTGGTATATAAACATCCGTAACACAAAAAAACTAATGTCAAACTCTACATTGCTTTTACATATTTTTATTCACACTTTGGCCAATAAATTGTGTTGAAGGATTTCCCCAGTTTCCCCAACAGAGCGGGATTGACGACATCCCGACGTCCCCAATTGTAGCTATCAGTAGCGTACATATATGTAAAGTTGCTGTCAACTCCGCTCGTTTGGTAACTTAGCTGTGATTGGATATGTCACTATGGGCAAATTCTACTTGGCAGCACTGAATGTAATGCAAATAAAATTCTTTATATTCGACAAGAAAATAGACCTTTTTACTTTTGTGATGAAACTTTGGATTGATGGTTTTGTGGATGTGGGGATGTGAGATCCCAGGACAGTATATTTGAGGAGAGAATGAAAACGAGACATCGAACCCTACCAACCAGCGTAATTTAGTCGGTTCAATTGACTCACAATGCCATTGTGAGGTAAATAAGGAGAGACCTGTCCAACAGATGACTGGGAAAGGCTAGGTATGTAAAAAAAGAATGGGCCAAGTGCGAGTCGGACTCGCGCAGGAAGGGTTCCGTACCATAGTCTATAAAAGAAAAAATAATAAGAAAAGAAATAAAACGAAAATGAAAACTTAAAAATCGCAACAAAAATGTTTACTAAGTACGTATTTAGTTTCTTTTTAAAAAAAAAGAGAACCGCCTTCAAAAAATCGACCCACTGAAAAGTGCGAAATAATTTTTACAAACGCTAATCCTCTCAAATTTACTTTCGAATTTCTCCCAAAAACTAATTACTAAATTAAACTGAATACTTAGTTTTTGAAGTCGGTGCCAAACCGAATCCCTGTAAAATCCTATTGTTTGGCGTCATCCTATCCAAACCAGCGCATTTTTTGAGGCTTTATTGATTTGATACATTCGTCATATTATTTTCTCTGTTTGCCAGTATTCTTTTTGTTTTTGTTGGTTTTTTTTTCTTATTATTTTTATTTCATACTTTTTAGTGTTAGGTACCTACTTCGTTCGTTTACTTCAGGTTATGTGTTAATTACTCTTTTATTTTTTATTTCATACTTTTTAGTAATAGGTACTCCATTTACTTTAAGTTTTGGGCTAATTAATACCATATCGTCACGCCTTCTATCCCCGAAGGGGTAGGCAGAGGTGTATTTCTACACCCACTTTTCGCCAGATATAGTTTAGTCCCACGTAATAAGGGGCGAGCCTATTGCCGTACGGGGCACATTTCCAGACTCCGTGCTGCTACTGAGAATTTCGTGACAGAAAAACCCAATAACACTGCCCGGCCCAGGAATCGAACCCGGGACCGCCCGATCCCACGCGCACATTTATGCCGCGAGACCAACGAGGCAGTCGTATAGGGTTTGATGTCGAGTTTTCCGTCTCTACGCAAAGATGGTATTTGCATCGTGTTATCCCTTAGTCGCCTCTTACGACACCCACGGGAAGATAGGGGGTGGTGACACTTGTATTCTATGCCGTCAACCACACGGCTAATTAATAGTTTGTTTATAGATAGATTCTTCAATTATTTTAGTGATAAGTTTTCTGCTGGTATCAGTCTGTAATCATGACTTTGACATAGGTACCTACTTTTATTCTGTGTGCTTATGGGCTTAGGCTTGATGCTGCAAGAGAGGGATAAGTCTAGGGAATCAGCCACATACGGAAGGACGCCCTCCGCAAATGCTACTCCGGCTGATCCAAACAAATGCGGCGGACTTCTACATACTATTGAATTGGCTGTGAGTTCTCGAATTATGCTCCGGAGAAATATGTCAATAACGGATGGCTTAGTGAATGGGGCTATGGGTGTTCCTAAGGGATTTAAATGTCCGGCACTAAGAAGAGATCAACTTGAGTCAAGTGAACTGCCTGATGCCATTTTGATATTATTTGATGATCCATCAATAGCATTGCGTCTTAAAGATGATGATGGATACATTTCCATAGCTCCAGTGACAGCGACCTATCAAGGCAATCGCGGTTATGGTGATATCGAGAGGTGGATGTTGCCAGTCATATTGAGTTGGGTTGTGACGGTATACAAGTTGCAAGGATGTACACTCAGTGCCGCGGTAATCAACCTAGGGCCTAAAATCTTTGCTAAAGGCCAATGCTATGTTGCCTTGAGTCGGGTTAATCCCTAAAAGGCATGGCTTTAAGTGATATTGTCTAGAACAAATTGCTCAACCATCCCCACGACAACAGAGCCTTAATTCTTTCACTGACTTTCTTTGTTTTAATCGCAGAGACATAGACATGTAAACACACACACACACACACACACTTGTAAACACACACACGTACATATACAAATACACAAACTCGCGCGCGCGCGCATACACGTACACACGTACAAACACACACACATAATACATACAAACATACTAAGAACCAATATACCTATGTATACGGGTCAAACTGAGTTGTCTGAGAAACTGAGAAGTCGGTTAAGATAATAAAACTTTCTCCTAAGTGTAACAAATACTTTTCAGCCAAACTCGAGTTAATCGTGGGCAAACTTACATATTATATACGGGTCAAACTCAGAACCTTCTTTTTTGAAGTCCGTTAAGGGCCTAAAACCTTCTCCTAAGTGTAACAAATACTTTTTTGAAAATCGCATCAAAATCGGTTCATCCAAACGCGAGATAATCGCGGACAAACATACATACATACATACATACATACATACATACATACATACAGGTCAAACTGAGAACCTCCTTTTTTTTTAAGTCGGTTAAAAATCACGTCTGCTGTATTTATACTTAAATATTTTTAAGTTACTAACTGTTTATTAAGATCGAGAAAAAAATTGCTTAAAAATTACGTTGTTTGTTGTATGGGAGGGCCCCTCTTTAATATTTACTTTATTTTTATTCAGTTTTTTTATTTTGAAAGGTAATATAAAACTATATATTCTGTGAAAATTTTAAGCGTCTACCTGTTACCATTAGTAATATTGAGCAAAAAATACGAAAAAAAAACACGATTGTTGTATGGGACCTCCCCTTAATATTTTATTTTTTTAAATTTTAGTATTTGTTGTTATAGCGGCCACGGAAGTACATAAATTGTGAAAATTTCTGCTTTCTAGCTATCACGGCTTATGAGATACAGCCTGGTGACAGACAGACAGAGGAGGCTTAGTAATAGGGTCCCGTTTATTACTTTTAGGTACGGACCCTAAAAATGAACTAGCTATAATGTGAAAATCTGATGTTTACAAAAATATCGGTGGACCAGTAATATCAGACTCTAACTTCGGTAAGCTTCGTGTGTAACCTGAATTCTCTTATCAAAACAAAGTCTTTAAAATAAAAAAATAAAAGATCATAACTCAAACTCAGATTCAAACTCAAACTCAAATATATTTATTTCCATAAAAATGTTTAAATTTTTTGGACACGTCAGAAGGTCATACAAATTTAAAAATAAAAAAGTAACTTTGAATGCATATTAACATAGTTGAGCATTGAAAAAAAATGCCCGTTCAGAAAGTAGAGCCTCGTGAGAAGAATCAGGCAAGAAACTCCGGGCCACTCTTTTCTTCGTCTTGATTCTATACAATTTAAAAACTTAGTAACTACATTGAATTTTTCATAGGTATATGAGCTGGTGTGTCTATAATGTTTTTGTCAATTAATAAGGTTTCTTTAATAATAATATAAAAGTACTAAACTAGCATAATATAGACACAATAACTCACACTCACATGAAACTTAATACTAATCAAACATAAGTAGCCTGTGGGACCGAGCAAATTAATCCCAAGCATTTTTGTCTTCAATATAATCTAGCACCGAATAGTACCCTTTTTGACAAAGTTTACGTTTTATAACCTTTTTGAATTTATTAAAACTTAAATTTTGAATATTGCTTGGCACTTTATTGTAAAACCGCACACATTAGCATTGAAAAGATTTTTTTATTTTCTCTAGCCGGGTAGCCGGCACTTGCTTACTCTTATTTTTAGTATTCAAATTGTGGATATCACTTTTCTTTGAGTATCAGGCCTTGTTTTGGAATAAATATATTAGGTTGGAATAAATGTACTGGCTTGCAACTGTTAAAATGTTTATTTCCTTGAATTTATTCCTTAACTAAGCCCCATAATCCAATTTATAAATTGCTCGAATAGCTCTTTTCTGCAGAACAAAGATGGTCTGAATGTCGGCAGCATTTCCCCACAGGAAAATAACGTATGACATTATACTATGAAAATAGCTATGATATTTATATACAAGCCTGGCAGTGTCAATGTCAGTTAACTGGCGAATTTTCCTGACTGCATATGCTGCAGAGCTGAGTCTATTCGATAATTTACTAATATGTGGTCCCCATTGCAGCTTAGAATCTAGTGAAATGCCTAAAAATTTGGTGTTATCCACAAGATCCAACACATCATCCTTAACCTTTACTGAGGTGTTCACTTGTTTGACGTTAGGCATCAAAAATCGAATACATTTAGTTTTAAGTCTATTCAAAAGCAGGTTGTTAACCTCAAACCAGCGAACCACCTTTGAGATAGCAATATTTACATCGTCCATATCAATTTGTTGTTGTTTTAATTTAAATAAAAGTGAGGTATCATCAGCAAACAGTACTATCCCGTGCTTGTCATTAACCAGGTGTGGTAAGTAATTAATATAAACTAAAAATAAAAAAGGACCGAGGTTGAACCCTGTGGGACGCTCATTTTGACTACAGACCCATGCGAACGCGTCCCGTTGACATCAACTCTTTAAATACTATTACTCAAATATGAAGTAAGAAGATGCAGAGCAGAACTACTTAAACCATAGTGATGTAATTGCTGGATCAATGTATCATGTTCCACACAATCAAAGGCCTTGGACAAATCACAGAAAACACCATGATTCACATGATGCTTTACATCATGTGAATCCTCCCAGGCATCAAAGATATGTTTTACAAGCTCAACACCGGCATCGGTCGTGGAGCGCCCCTTTTTAAAACCAAATTGTTTAGAGTGTAGAAGCTCGTTGTTACTAAAATAACTTTGCAGTTGGTCTAGTATCAATTTCTCGAAAATTTTACTAAATGTGGGCAGCACAGAAATTGACCTATAGTTGGTGGGGTCTGATGTGCTACCTGCTTTGTACAAAGGTATTACCTTCCTATCTTTCATAAGATCAGGAAATACACCACAGACAATACACTTATTAAATATTAAAGCTAATCTGTTAGCAGCTAAAGCAATAATGGACTTGGTAATAGTAACGGAATTTCCCCACAAGTCTGCAGTCTTATTTATATTTATAGTATTAAAAGCATAACATCATTTGAATTTATATACTGAAATGAGAAGTTACTATAGGTTGTACTCATGTTTTCTTTTAAAAGAGATTCCGCTGCATTGGTAGATGTATCCAAAGATCTAGTAGTAATAACGGGGATATCAGTAAAAAAAATTTCAAACGCCGATGCAACTTTTGAGTCTGATGTAATAGTGTCGTTATCAATGTACAAACTAAATTTTGAACTTTTACTTTTAACTTTCCCAGTCATACATTGATAAAGCAGTCTCTCCTATCGAAACCTCTATATACTACCGGACTTTTGTGATTTTTGCTCTAGCTAATAGTTATTACAAAATGAAGGTGAAGTATCTTTCCTATATTCTATCCAGTCCTTATATTCGCCCGACGCAACTTGCCAGCATGGGCTACACCGACCATGGCCACGGGATGACTACACGGTCCACTGTGACCCATCTAAACGTAATTCACGCGATTAAGACCCACTATAAAAATATATATGTATCAATATCAACAAACCCCAGCATTACAAAAATAAAAAGAATTTGCGTTGAATAGCAAATAATTATTGCCCTCGAAAAAGAGTTCATTGACCTTAGCCATTTTCCACGGTCTAGGGGCAATTTCAAAACGGAACTCTGAATAAAGATCCATAAATTTTATGTACTTTATTATGTAATTATCATCTTACTACGTAGGAACTGACTCTAAATAGCTTTGCTTTTAAGAAAACTTTTTATATTGAATAGAAGACAATTTGGAAAAAATATTTAGACAATGTTAAGTCCCAAACTAAGTAGAGCTTGTACTATGGATATGACATTGTGATGATACGACGAACGAATGATGAATGATGACTAACGAATTAAAAATTATATTCACAAACATGACATAGCTTCACGCATTTTATCCCCGAAGGGGTAGTCATAGGTGTATTACACACCCACACAATTATATTCAACTTGACAAACGTGCTGCATTGCAAATGACGAGTTGAAACGCGATGAAAAAAGATCCACAACCAACATGGACACACCAAAATGGTGACAGCAAAATTACAGATCGTCCTCAGATAAGCTGTACACGGATTTAAAAATGGACTCCCATATACGTACCTACAGTATTATTATCCCCATTAACCGGTACGTTTGTAATAAAGATAATGTTATAATGCGAAATGAATCGAATTTTCATTAGTATCGAAAACCGTTCACGGCATTTGCTCGATTCAATCTGGTACGAATCAGTTGGTGGATGTTTTGTTCCGACTTGAACCTTTTAATGATGCCTGTTTTGAATGATAATAACTTTGATTGCACTGGTTGCGTAGTGATTTTTGTAATTTTAATTCCCAGACGAAACAACACTCAGTACTATCGATAATTCTTACCTCAGGTATATAAAGTCCTCCGTAATACAGACCTATTAATTCGGAAGTTCTGTTAAAGAAATAGGGTCATGGATTCAAACCCACGTGGGCCACTGTCATTTTGAAGTGATGTTCGACATAAATTGTTCATTAAAGCTTGCTATTTGGTGAAGGATTATATCATGAGGAAACCTGCTTATCTGTGAGTTCTTCATGATATTTACAAAAGACATGGGAATTTTAACCACATTCGGGTAATGTGGTAGACTATCAACTAATCTTCCTATCTCATTGTTAGATGAAAAGCCTAGGAGTATGACAGATTATATACAGGGCTAAGATAATGATGGTGTCCAATAAAATGTATCATTGATTTAGCACTAAACCATGAATGACACCCTTGTAAGCTGCATTTGACTACCAGCCCTAAGTGGAGTCCATCATAATCTATCAGATTATTAATTAATTTTGCACTCCAGCACTAAACAGCCAGAATTGCTTTCGAATTACTATGAATCATTACCGTCATCAAAGGGTTAAATTTTTAAATGATTTAATTGGTTTAAAACATTTTGCATGAATTTTAGGAAACTAGTTCGAGGTTCAGCTATTGTTGAATTAAGTTTATGGCAATCGGTCATCGGTAATAAATCACTTTAAGAATCACAATTTGACAACATTTTTGGCAACAAAACAAATTCGAGGCCCAATTCACCTAAATAAGTTTGTTCAAGATGGAGTTTCGATCTAATGTCAGTAGGCGGGTCCCCACAGACCGAGCAGCCTCGCGAGGAAAATGCTTCGCGAGGCTGCTCGGTCTGTGTGGACGTGGCTCGGTCGAGGAAAACACATGTGCCGCCGCGGCCGAGCTTAGCGTGCGCCCGAGCTACCGAATTAGACACGTCCACACAGAGCGCGCAGCCTCGCGAGGAATTGGCGCGCGAGGCTGCGCGCTCTGTGTGGACGTGCCGCGGCCGAGGCAAGCGCGTGTGCCGCCGTGGGCGAGCGACCGAGCGGCCGAGCCATCGAGTTTGGTTTTTTGTTTTGCCGCGGTCTGAGGGTCTAGTACGAGTTTGCACTTGATCGTCACGGTGGACGATAGCCTAATCGACGGGAACAATTTCCATACATTTTCTACAAGCGCCCCTAACGGAGAGTAGCGATCGATAGAGTCCGCTAGGGGGCGCATTTAGAAAATGTATGGAAATTGTTCCCGACGACTAGGCTATCGTCCACCGTGACGATCGAGTGCAAACTCGTACTAGACCCTCTGTACGCTGTTTCGTGCCTCGCTCGAACATAATAATCCTTACTAATAATATAAATTCGCAAGTGTGTTTGTATGTTTAATTTTTTTTTTTATAGACTCACGTCTGTATCCGCGTAAGGATAGGCAGAGTTATAATATTATTACATCCACATTTCACCTTGAAATGTTTAGGTCCCACGTAATAGGGGACGAGCCTATTGCCGTTAACGGGCACGTCAGCAGACTCCATGCTGCTTCTGAGAATTCGGGAAAACCCAGTAACACTTTTGCCCGACCCGGGAATCGAACCCGGGACCTCCGCTCAGCAGTCGCATACCCTATCCACTGGTCACTGAATGACGGAGGATACATTCATCATAACATTCTCATCTTTGACGCTATTTATTGTACGAATAATAATCCGTCAGTCTGTGCTTCGGTTACAGTATCCTTGCCTACAGATATTCATTTCCTATAATTCATTCTATATTTTTTTTCATGTCTACCTATTCCATCCTTTAGGTATAACAATAATCGACGACCGGTTGGCAAAGCGGGAGTGTAAGCGACTACAACGCCGAAGGTCGCGGGTTCGATTCCCGCTCATGACAAACATTTGTGTGCATGAACATGAATGTTTGTCTTGGTCTGGGTTTTTCTATGTATATATTTACAAAAAAAGTAAGTATAAGTAAATATGTATATTATGGCCCATTATTACCATTGTCTAGTACCCAAAGTAGGTACAGCAATTGGCGTCAGTCATGCAGCCGGCTAGTAAAATCACATGCCACAACCCTATTGCAGTATGACCATTTCCAAGTACTATATTTATAAACAAAATTTAAAAATAAGAGAGAGGAGAGACCAACAATCTCACATTGATACGTAGACCGATAGATGGCAAATGTACTATTTCACTCTAATTCACAAGTCGACAATTTGATACATGGGCAATACATAATAGTTTTCAACTATAGTCCGTTCACAGTTATTTTACTTCTAGCTGTTAGATTGGCCAACCTGGGCGTTGTGTTGCTATATTTAGTATATAATACGCCCATTTTAAATATACATTATTGCTAAAATGTACTTATTTTTTTATTGCCTAAGCGATCGTATTAAATATTTGGAAGTAATGTTTGTAACAAAACCTCTTGATATTGGCATGGCTATATGCATGTACATTTATTTTCTTACGAAATAACTAATTTCCTATGAAGATAAGTAGTTATAATAAAAATGTTGTCTATTTAATATATAAAGGTAAACGCATCATAATTACGGCAACGTGAGGTTCTAATTATCAAATACAAAAACTATAAATTTAATTTTCATATTTATTTTGAATAAGAATGATGTGGGTGTCATATTACACCTCTGCCTACCCCTGCATAGAAACAGGCGTGAGTCTATAAGAATGATCCATGTGGACTGCCAATGTTATGATGATTCGTAACTGCTGTCATATTCTGTATCAGACTCAGAATTTAATTCTATTATGAACCTGTCCATTTCAGCATCCGTAGACCCATCTGTTTCACGAAGCTTGTCTTCAATGTGGCGCTCATGTTTGCATTGTTTTTGTCAGTCTTCTGCAGTGATAGATTGAAAAGCTTCTTCAGCTAAATTCACAATGTTGGTTGCTTCTTGTCCTAAATTTTTGCTTGTGACTCGCCTTTTAATGAGACTCCACATAAGTTCAATTGCGTTTAGCTCGCCGTGGTATGGCGGTAATCTAACCACTTTGCGGCCATGAGCTTCAAGCATTTGAATTTTTGAAGCATTTCCACTAATATTGGGTAAAATGTTATGCACGGGTAACCCTATTTTACTTTCCTGTCATCACAGAGTACAATTCCAACATAAAAAAATAAACACCGACATCTGTCAGAGGTAAAATAACTGTGAACGGACTGTATATTTTCATGTTCTGAATTCAAACTTTATGACAACTACAATTTTGTTTTTTCCTACGGTGCCGAGGCTGCCGCGCTCTAGGCCGCGTTCACATTTGTCTGATGTAATCTGTCGTGACGTCGTCTGTCGTGTCGCGACAGACAATATCCCGGTCTACGACAGAGAGGGGGGAGGGGTGTGGGGACGGTACAGCGCGAATTAAGAGATTGGACTCAGATTAATTGTAAAAAACATTTATTTAATTATAACAGTATATTTAAAATATAAAATAGTAATCGCTAATGTTAGATCTACAAAGGTATATATAATAAATTAATGCTAAGATGACAATAGGATTATCTAGATAATTTGGTGGGGAGAGATGTGCTGACGAAGCTAACATTGTTGGGTTCCGTACAGTTAACTCGCGCGACACAACTCGTCAGACTAATGTGGACGCGCCACTGTCTGTCGTAAAGCGTCAGACGCGCGTTTGCAATTGTGGGCAATGGACGACGAACTAATTGACTTCCTTTTTATAATATTATTCGTATACAGTACCTATAGATGAGCTAATTGAATACGAAATAATATAATCCTATGTAAATAATTTATGGATATAATTGGATATCTACTTAATCTGAATCGGATAATTCCTCAAAAACATTGCGAAAGTGTGAACTCCACGAGAGTCAAGACAGAACTGATTTAAAAAAAAATCTGTAATTACGACAGAGACCGTCACGAGAGATCACGTCAGATAAATGTGAACGCAGCTTTATTCTATGGCCTCGCTCGTTCGGGGACTGTTTCCTCGCGCGGCAAATGCCTCGCGAGGCTGCTCGCTCTGTGTGGACCCACCTATTGACATACTTATGTCACAAATAGTATTTTCCTAATTTAGCAGAATGTTGATTGTTAGTTAATTCAAAATCTTATCTCATTTCTCAGTTCAAAATACACTTTCAATGTCATATTAAATACAAAAATAATTGGCCTTCTGATGTGTTTTCAGAACCAATGTTTTTTTTTCCTTAATTTGTGGTAAAAGAAGTTGCCTTGTACAAAATTTCAAGATTTTAAGTTCACGTGAAGTACCCTGTAGGTTTTGATTCCCTTGTGAGTTTCGAAAATATGTGAGAATTTGCGGCATAAACATACATACATACATAGACTCACGCCTGTTTCCCGGAGGGGTAGGCAGAGACTACGGAACGCCATTTGCAACGATCCTGACATACCTCACTTGCTTCACTCACTCCCATCAAGTTTCTCATGCATGCTCTTCCGTTAAGGGTACTTCTGACTTGTCCTTTTTTCAGGATGTCTCCAATCCGGTCAGAGAACGTTCTCCTAGGTCTTCCCCTTTGTCCTGTCCCATTCACACTAGCCTGATATATCTTCTTTGTCAGTCTATCGTCATCCATCCTCTCCATGTGCCCAAACCATCTTAACATGCCTTTCTCAATGCTTGTCACTACATCTTCTTTTACCCCACACCACTCTCGTATCACACAATTCTTTACTCTGTCGGTCAAAGACACACCACACATACTTCTCAGTGCTCTCATTTCTACAGCATTTATTCTACTTTCAAATCTCTTCTGCCATACCCAACTTTCACTACCATACATAAGGGTAGGCACTAACACACCTCTATGTACAGCCAAACGTGCCTTTTTGGACACGTTTTGACTGTTCATAAACGCCTTCAGAGCTCCATTCACACAATTACCTGCATTAACTCTCCTTTCAATATCTGCTTCATTCTTACCATCTCTTGTAAACAACATACCTAAGTAAACAAACTCATTCACTTGTTCCACTCGCTGTCCATCGATCAAAACATTACAAGCCGTAACGCATTCCTCCTTTTCAAAAACCATAACTTTCGTTTTACTTACATTCACTTTC
The DNA here is from genome assembly GCA_944739405.2 of Euclidia mi. Classification (NCBI taxonomy): domain Eukaryota; kingdom Metazoa; phylum Arthropoda; class Insecta; order Lepidoptera; family Erebidae; genus Euclidia; species Euclidia mi. The sequence continues at coordinate 59,456,944 of OX123197.2, read as the reverse complement.
ATTCCTTTCCTTTCTAACGCACGATGCATGATTGTTACCATCTCCTGCAACTCCTCCGTTGAAGATGCAAGTATAACCTGATCATCAGCATAAAGGAGGCATTTGACGAGTAACCCATTCATCCTTAATCCGCAGTCACTATGTTTTAAATCTTGCAAACAACTGTCCATGAAGAGGTTAAACAGCCACGGCGACGCTACACATCCCTGTCTAACACCTTTATCGATAGTAAACCAGTCAGTGTATGCCCCGTTTATCCTCACACAAGCTCTAGAATCCTCATAAAGGGATTTCAGAGCTCGAATGAGGCTACTGTCCACCCCATTTATTGACAGCACCGACCACATTTCATTCCTCACCACTTTATCGTAAGCCTTTTCCAAATCCACGAATGCGCAATAGACCTTTTGACCTTTGGCCAAAAATTTTCCGGCTATGCTTCGCAAGGAAAAAACCTGATCCGTGCATCCCATACCCTTTCGGAATCCCGCTTGTACATCCCATATTTTCTTGTCGGTTACTTCCATAACTCTTTCAATAAGTACCTTTGCATACAATTTGCCAACAATGCTGAGAAGGCTAATGCCTCTATAGTTTTTGCAGTCTTGTTGCGAGCCTTTTCCTTTATAAAGAGGTACAACTACAGCTGTGGTCCAGTCATTAGGTACTCGGCCGGTGTTCCAACACAAGTTATATAACCGCTGCAACTGACCAACTATGATGCCCTGTCCAGCCTTCAGCATTTCGACTGTAATCCTATCATATCCTGCAGCCTTACCTACTTTCATACTTCCCAGTGCCTTCACGATCTCATCCACGCCAATAACGCTTTCATCATTGCTATCATTACAATTCACTTCAGCTATCGGTGTCTCTATCGCCGTTCTTTCGAATAAACTTTCAAAATACTCTTTCCATCTCTTCAGCACGCACAATTCACCATTTACTATACTTCCATTCTCGTCTCTGATGGATGTGTGTTCTGAAGATTGAGTTCTTCCTCGAACTGCACGAACGGATTTCCAGAAAAACTTAATGTTCCTCTGGAAATCGTCAGATAATCTGCTATCAAACTCATCTTTGTTTTCCTCTTTTTTCCTTTTAACCATTTCTTTCACTATTCTTTTTGACCTAACAAACTCCTTTTTTGCTTCATCTATGTCTACACTCGTTGCTTTTCCCATTCTTTCATTTGCTCTGGCAGCCAACCAATCTGACCAAGCTTTCTTCTTCTCTGACTCTGCTGATTGTACATCCTTATCCCACCATGTATTCTTAACCTTTCGTATTTTCCTTCTCTTGATCATACCACATACTTCAGACGCTACACATACTACCTCTTCTTTAAAGGCCTGCCATAATTCTTCCATATCATTTATGCCATCGAATCTCTCAAATCTTGCTATCAATCTTCGTTTATACTCATCTTTCACATCTTTCTCTTGTAGATTCTCTACTTTTATTCTTTCCAAGACCCTATTTTCATTAAGCTCTCGGTGTCGCCATCCTTTAAAGAGCCCACTTATCCGGCTCAACACCAAGAAGTGGTCTGTGTGGATGCCGATTCCTCGATATACTCTTGTATCCAACACATTCTTTCTCAATCGTTCATCCACTATCACAAAATCAATCATACTTCTTCTAACATTTTTCGCCTCTCGCGTATACATATGTATCCTTTTATGATCAAACATGGTGTTTGTCACACAAAAGCTCCACTCCTAACAAATCTCAAGCAGTGCTTTTCCATTTTCGTTCACACTCTCATCACCAAATGCACCTAACACCCTTTCAAATCCATCTCGCTTTACTCCCACCCATCCATTGAAATCCCCTAACAAGATCAATCTTTCATTATCCTTGCAGTTCCTCAAAATCTCTCTTAAACTCTCCCAAAACTCCTGCCTTTCGTCTTGCTCATGTTGTGACATACCCGTAACTATATTGACCGGGGCGTACACCCCCACAATAAAGAGACGAGTAAGTCCTACTTTCATTCTCATCCACAATAGCCTAGCATTTACACATTCAAACTCTTTTACGCACTCATTCATTTGCGCAGACAGTACTAGACCAACTCCCTTACAGGCTCTGGTGGAACTATCTACCCCAGACCAATACGCCGTATATGCACCATGCTTGGTGGTGTCACACCCTTTTCTTTTTGTTTCATTCACACAAAGAACATCAATCTTTCTATCATCCATCATCTGACATACTTCATCCAATTTGCCGTTCATTCCTCCACCAACATTCAATGTTGCAAACCTGCTTTCCGTAGGCCGCTTTTCGCCCTCGCGGGAAACGAGACGTGACGGGTTGCGAACCGCGTCGCCGCCGTATGGAGAAGAATAAGTTTTTGTTCCCAGAGCGTTCCCACGAGATTTAGGGATCTAGACGGTCCATCCCCGCAGAGCCCTTTACGGGGGTAAGGCGGAATATCAGCTGTGCCCTGTGACCACCAACACAGGCACCCTCCGTTTACGACCAGCTTGCCCTCTGGCCACGAATCCCTCGGCACGGGTCGGTTCACACCTTAGATCGGGGTTTTGTTTCGGGTATGCTCCCTGAAAGTTGGTTTAAATTCGGAGTTTTCCTTCTCCTAGACAGGTTGCCAACCAAGGCTAACGAGGCCCATCTCCCCGGCATAAACAACTGTATCTTTTTGCGTTGGCTTAGAAATTTGATTTTATTACAGCTTTAGACTTGAGTATTTGATATGAACTTCAACTTAATACCTCTACGCGTTCATAACGGAAGGGCTAGTACGTTTAAAATTAATAATTATTTTTTATTATATGATGTAACTAAAAATTATAATACGTTAGTTCGTACCAAATTTCAAGAATCTGAGTTTACGGGAAGTACCCTGTAGGAATATTTTTTCCCTTGCCAGTAGTACCGATTTTGGAAATATTTACTATATTTCCAAACCCGCAACTAAAAAATTGCTGTTTCTTTTGATTGCGTTGAGATAGAAGTTTGATTTTGTTACAGCTTAAAGGTATTATAGACCCAAGTATTTGATATGAATTTCAATTTAATAACTTTCCACGTTCATGGGGAAAGGACTAGTAACTTTTAAATTAATAAAAAAATATTTTTTTATATGATTTAACAAAAAAATTACGATTTTCGGTATTTTTCCTTTATCTGTGCTATAAGACATTGCTTCGTACCAAATTTCAAGATTCTGAGTTCATGAGAAGTACCCTGTAGGTTTTGATTCCCTTGCGAGTAATTGCGAGAAAATATGCGGCTTAAATAGCTGTTTCTTTTTATTGCGTTGGCATAGAAGTTTGTTCTTGTTACAGCTGTAAGGGACAGAAGACTTGACTATTTGATACAAATTTCAGTTTGGTACCTCCACGCGTTTCTGAGAAAAAGGTCTTGACAGACGGACGGACAACAAAGTGATCCTATAAGGGTTCCGTTTTTTTATTTCGAGGTACGGAACCCTAAAAAGTTGTGGTTACAAATATTTTAAGTTAGGGGAGCCTACATTTTTAGTGTTATTTCAAGTTAATATGAGAAAATGGAAGCGTTCCTAGCTTAATATGCTGATGAGATTCCGTCAAAAATGTCTTTCGACACATTCTAACCTTGGAATTTAACTACTTGAGAGAGAGTGTAGCACCTGTTTTTTTTTACAAACGAGACTTAAGCTACTATTCAGTTATAGAACTTTTTAATAAGATGGTTGGAACCGGAATACAATCAAACGTGCGGCACTCGGAAAATTCAGCTATTCTAGCTTATTTTTCATACAAAAGCGCTCGTGCGAAAGTAGTATGCATACAGCTGTAGGTCGAATAGTGCCCAGATACCGCACGATATGAAAGTAGAATATACATTTTACATGTGTCTGTGACATCATATTTCCTAAACATAATTATGTGCTGATTATGATACGACAATCTTTGATTGAAAACTGAAACGATCTAGCTAGATGATTCTTAGCTAGACGAATGAAAATCTGTGTTGGCAGATACGTGTGTTGTATATTTTTTATAATTATGAATAAGTATCACAATTCTGGCGCTAACCGTCTAATCTGAAAGCACCGCCAAGCCTAAGCCCCTACTTAAGTAGGGGCTTAGGCTTGGAAATTAGTACATTTGAAAAAAGTTTTGCTGTGCTGAAAAAGGTCGTATTACAAAAATACTATTCAAGTAAAATATAACACACTTAGTCCATGAAAAGCCCTACGATCCTGGCAGTGGGTTTCTATATATGGTAGTTATTTATCAAAAACTATATTTATTCCAGCGAATTTTAGAGACAAATGATTCATAAAAAGTTTTATTGGTCATTTTATTTATAGATAAGGAAAGATCAGAACTTTAAATAGTCCTTATTTAATAAGGCGCTATATTTAATCCGTGTTTTGGAATGAGTTTTCAATGCCTCAGCACCCTGAATATTTCAATCAGAATTTTTAAGCGTACCAAGCTTTTGAATATGCAATGACTGAGAAATTGCACGACTAGAGTCTCACTTCTGTTTGGCTGCGCTACAACAAATCTCTACGTGTCTTGTGAACTAACACGATACCTAGTTCAAATTTACCAACGTACCTACTCAATTTTAAGGTCATGTTTCCTAGAATACATTTCATATTTTCGTATAGAATGCTCGATGAGATTTGATATGTGTAGATTTATTCTTGGAGTTTGAACGCATGGTGAGGCGCTTGAGAAGTATGTAGGTTTGTTGGAGTTGAATGTATTACATGCATACGTGAATAAGGTGGAAATATAGTCGGAAAGAGTAATAGAAAAATATGAGTGTTGTAGTGGTTTCAATGTCTTAAATGCTTTTTAGATATGAGCTTATCCTTTTATGTCTGCTAACTTTGAAGAGTTTAATAACTTTTGTTCTTTCTTCTTTACCTTATTTCATTGCCTTCGCCTGGTATATTCTTATTATATTATGTTAATTGTAACTTCTGCTATTGTGCATTGAATTGCAATTCATTTCACCACGCAAATGAAATGCCATTTAAAGTTTTGAAAAATCATTCATGACGCAATAGTCTTAATATAAACAAAAGTACGTAAGTATACAATATAATATCGCATTCAATTATCTATGAATTGCTGTATTTTGTCTTTCAGTGCAAATAAAAGTTTTTCTTAGTTATCTGCAAATAATTTTATATTTTAACTTTAATAAACTTCAAAAGATATTTTCATATTTCTTTGGTAAGTCTTCAACCTCTGCTATTTAGGGTTTGGTAGAAGAATCCAAGAAATCCTCTACATGTCTCGTTGTATTACTGTCAAATTTATAGAGATTTTCAAAAACTCAAGTATAGATTTGGAATTTCTATTTCAGAGATCTAGTCGTTATAAGAGCAACTACGGTACCCAAAATTCATGGACTGCCAAACGCATGGCTGGTTTTTTATTAAAGTTCCATTAAAAAATGTGATTATTGAATACGTAAAACCACTATGAATAGCAAGTTGTGTTTTTTTTTATTAAAATAGTTACAGAACGCGAATTTTTCGTGGTAATTTTGAACGGAATTATTTTTATGACTTCTTTCGCGAGAGAAACTGAAATTCAAAGATGTTGAGTGTTTAACACATTTCTAAATTTAGCTGACCATTGATGTCGGACTCTTTTGTATCGTTGTTTTAGAAAACCTCCTAATTAAAATCAAAACCTTTTCAGTAATTCGCTCACTATTTCTGATGGCCCAGACTTCCCGAGTCTTCTGTTGTCGGGGCAAAAAGTTTAAATCTGATTTCTTTAGTCAATTTGTAGAGTTAAAATTCATAAATTATACTATACTGCAGCCTGGCGCAAGTTCCTAAGAAAAAACTGAATGTATGAAACGTGCTATCTTTTTAATGGCTACTATTATATGTATAAAACGTGACGATAGCATCCTTCACTATGTACCCTTAGAACAGTGTTCTTTCAAAGTTAGACGGGTTATACGTACATCACCGCCATGGCTGTCAATAGAGTCAAATGTCACAACTGTCACATTATTATCCAGATTTAACTTTGCCGCGTTATGTAGTTTGTTTATAAAACGTAAAAAACATACTGTAAAAGTGCTTTGTATATACCAAATAAATGTGATTTTACTCTTCTAGTGTTAGTGTTACTATATTTATTTGATTAGCATTGAAAGGAGCGCAATGAAAACAAGCAAAATAACGTGTGAAATATGGCATACAACAACATGCCGGTCAAGCAATGAAAAAAGGGTAGGTATTTATGGCAAAATGTCCTTAGATAAAGATCAATGAATATTTATAATGTTATATAATGTGATATATTTCAATGAAACATAAAAAATAAGGAAATATTCTAAAGTTTCATATCCTAGTACTTTGTAGGTAAACAATAGTGCTGCCTGTCAGTTATCGATAATCCGTTATTAGAAATTGGCACAAGGACTAAAAATTATATTCTTTTTTTACTTTTTAGATGTAAAAATGGGTAGCTGCTACTGGAAACCAAGACTTGATTTATGTGCCCATTGAAAAATTACATCAGTTGAACTATGTGTGTGGCAAGCATTTTAAGCCGCAAGACTTAAAAAAAGGGAAGTCAAGTCAGAAAAACAGCTGTGCCTTGTATCTATAGACATTTCTTTAAATCCTATTATAGAAGAAATGTTGAAAATCTTGCCATTACATATATCTTTTAGTTCTGCGTATTTTTCTTAGCTAATCTAGAATAGATTTATAGAAAAGGCTAATTTGTTTGAATAAACACATAAATATTAAAAACATCTTTTATTTGTGTTGGAAAAAGTATAATTCTAGTCGAAACATAATTATAATTATTTATCTTACCGAATATTATCGATATCGATATTTCGTTAATCACTAGAGGGTACATCCCTATTTTCACGAATATGACAATGCTGACAACATAAAAACGATGTCAATTAGTATCTTTATGTTGGTACGAGTTCTCCCTGCACGTTTCACACAAAGCTGAAAGTCTCGCATGATCTATGGCACATCCGCCTCTTCTTACGTAGTATTTGTATACTCTTTGCTATACTGTATCAAAATAGCTACTAATGACAATTTATTTCTAACATACAAAACAAACACGTATTGTAATACCTAGTATCTACGCTTCCAAACATTACGAAGCATTCTAATGTAGTTCCACATCGCGCATTTTGAATCAATTCAGTGCCGCCATGAGTGTCCTACATATAATTTGATTGGATACACGTATTTTGCTCTGAAAGACAGAATTACGTATGCGGGTTCGCGGAATGTTCAGTTGTTCCGATTGTAGAAACATCTCACTGATTCGTGATTGTTATCTCGCGAAGTCAACATTGTACAAATTCATATGTACATACTAGCTTTTGCATAAGTAAGAGAGACTTAACGTTATTATAACACTTTTTTTAGGCCTAGCGTGCATTTGTCAGAGGACGCAATTTTATTTTATAGATATCTAGAGGGGGTTAGTACAATAGTAAATCCAAGTTTTTGGGATCGCAGCCCTTGTCCTGTGGCCGCCATCTTGAAAAGAGTGGTAGAAATGGGTTTTCTAGTTTATCTGGCAAACTATTGGCCGTACAGAAATTCTCTACAACTTTGATCCTTAGCACTTAGCCGAAAAATGAAAGATAACAAAGTTACAAACGAAAATCGAATGAAATTTGCAACAAGTTTTCTTTTCAATGTAGTATAATTTTTCGTCGCCAGCAACAAATAATACATTAAATTTATTTTTTCTTCTTTCAAACACGACCCGGTCTTCTAACTTGCGACTCTGCAGTACCATAAGGTCCAATTTTCACTCATAATAATGACTCTAAGAACTGCGGTTGAAAAAAAAAGACAAATTCTTTCTCTGGGCATCTGAAGTTGTTAGTCTGCCCAACCAGAGTATACTGCAATGTGTTCTGTAATGCCTAAATGTTCTGGGGACGTCTGCAGGAAAATTATTAGAGATATTTAAATTCGCCTCAACTGACCTCTACTATAAAACTGCCTCGTTGGTCTCGCGGCATAAATGTGCGCGTGGGATTGGGAGGTCTCGGGTTCGATTCCCGGGTCGGGCAAAGTGTTATTGGGATTTACCGTTAGGAAATTCTCCTTCTAATTTGCAACAAAAATCTCTTTTACTTATTCTTTGTGCGGTCAATAGTTAACGAAATAATGAAGAAAAACCATCTGCACCCGCACACTTTCCAAGATGGCGGCCGAGGGACAAGAGGTACGATCCCACAAATTTGGCTCAAATTTTACACTAGCCCACTTTATACATCTTTGAAATAAAATTCCGTCCTCTGATAAATGCAACCCCAAATGTAATTTTTCAATGGACTATATACACGCTGTTTTTTAATTGGTTTTGGAGCGAAAGCCATCTTATTACTTATCGTTAACAGAACCTAACCAGCTAATAATATTTGAAATATAAGCTAAAAATAAATAATTTAATAGTTCGAGAGCACGAAGTATCACCATTGCCGCGCGCTAACGAAATCCGTTCGATCGTGTCATATACAGACACATAGTGTACTATGCATTGGTCATTCAACTGCGGCGTCTGCGATCAAATCCTGCGCGCGCGCCTCGCTTGCATGAGAGGCCCCGTCTGCATTTCAACACGGGGCCAGCCAATAGCGGTGGCTTGACGCGGGCGGAATGCGTCACTCGTGCCCAATCATGTTCGACTGTGTTCGGGTTCATTTGGCATGGGCCGGCAGTCCGTAGCCTTGAACTTCAGTCTTAAGAAATTAGGTCAGCGAGATAGTTGTATGTCACGTTTTATCCCATCACTTTGTGTCCGTGTTTCGTAATAAATCGAGTATTATTCTATGGTTCCTATGTACCTAATTATTACGTGTTTGGAGAGAACACGGAAGAAGCGACGTGTTCGAAGTGTAGTTAAAATACATAGGTGATAATATAAGGTGAACACAAGTGAAACTAAAAGACAATGTGTGAAAAGTGTCAATTGATTGTGATGTAGGCAGCAGACAGCAAAGGTAAATGATTTTTGAATACCTACTGGGGTTACATTCTTTTAAATACGTTAGAAATACGCAAGTACTAAACTTTTCCATTGTTAAAATCTTTGTCTAGTTATTCAAAAGATAATGTAGGTACCTATGACAAACAACGTAACGTAACTAAAAATTCTTACTTTATCGTGTTCCTTCTAAAAGTTCATTATGATTTCGTGAACCCACAGCTTATTTCAACGATTCTTGATTCTTAAGACCGAGTAATGTACGAAGGAATTATTGAATAGGTATAACTATTTAGTTACATACTTTTTTTTGGCTGGCAACACCGGCCGAGTAACTTTCAAATTCGTTACAGTCCGTATTTTTAATTAATTTTATTGTTAAATATTAGTGGTAAATATACAAAGTAACTGTTAAATAACACGAATAGTGACTACAAATGTTCGCAGCTTATAAAAAATACAAACAGCGCTAAAATCGAAGTTTTACGATCAAAACAGCTGTTTGACAGCTACAACGGACCGTATAAAGAACTTTTGTAAACTCCAGGGAGTATATTAATTTATATTATACACACAAACATTACACACTTTTCATTAAGCACAATATAGAATACTTTTATTTACTAATCTACTTAGCATCAACGTTATTTTCAATAGTAAATGTTTACCTTCCTATTCCCCAATATTAAATTCGTGAAGTGATATTATAAAGAAAAACAAAACATCACTCACCATAATACACGAGATAAGAACAAGTTTATGTAATTACATTAATTTAGAAACAAATAAGTAACTTATTGTTTTAAAATACATAATATATTAGATTTTTTGCTTTTTGTTTACCTACCTACATTCCTAAATAGTTCATTTTAAAAATACACTTCCACACTAATTCTAGAATATTAAGTCAAATAACATCTTTAAATTACTTATTTTCTGTATCTTCTCTATTGTTTTTCTACATTCTTACTCCTTTTGTATAGGTACATTTTACACATTAGGTACTGACCAGTCTGTCTCCTGTCATCTTGTTTCTTTCTGTCCTTAGGTGTTTGGTGTACCCTTTGCTGCAACAATGAGCACTTATATGATGACCCGTAAGGCCACAGCAAAGGACATGGAAAATAAGCTCAAAATAGCCTTGATGGAATTAAGAAAGTGCCAGGAGGAAAATAATCACCTACTGAAAGAGCGTTCTGATTGTGAAGAGGATATCAAGATTGTTAATGACAAGGTCTCAAACTTAAAAGCACAACTCGCTGAACTTCACATTGAGTACATGGACACTCTTGCGCAGCGAGTCAGGTTGCAGGAAGAGATCAATACATTAACAACTTGCAATGACACCTATTCCTGGTCTGTAAGTCGGATCACTGAGCTTGAAAGCAATTTAGAACAGGCTTTGTTAAAGGTAAAATCGTTAGAGGAAACGGTGCAGGTACTTAACTGTGGTGCAACACAGAACCTTTATTCAGAGGTTTTAGGTGATAAATTATGCTTAGGGTCTAATAAACATAGTATACAACTAAAAAGTTATGTTAAAAATTTTAAGCAACAAAGGAAATTATGTAACATAAACAAAAATATTAGTAAACTAGTACAGAACTTGAAACAGTATAATAAATCAAAAAATATAACAAACCAATACAAAAATTTAGTTTCTGAACGTAATGAATTGTTACAGGACCTAGAAAATTATAATATAGAATTAATTAATGGTAGGATGTTATATGATCAGCATACAAGGGATCTCAAATCACAAATCAGCGCTTTAGAGTCACAACTAAATAGGATGAATATCCAGTATGAGAAAGAGGTTCAGGTATATATAAGTAAATATGATGAGATTGCACGAATTGGTAAGAATAATCTGGAATATGTAAAGGCCTTGACAATTACAAATAATTACTCAAATTGTTCAAAATCATGCTTGTTAGGTAATGAATCTCTAATTATAGGTGATAGTGATTCAGGTTCAAGTTCTAGTTCTAGCACAACCAATATTCCAAAGGATAAGACACCCTTAGTTGATAACTCTGGCACAAAAAAAGTTTACATGTTTTCAGATAGGTTAGGTGTAGGTTTAGGTAGCTTAATGAGTAGTCATTTACAGCAACAGAAAATCATTAATTATTGTTATCCAGGGTCATCTTTTTCACACTTAATAGATAGTTTAAAACAAACAACATTAGATAGACATTCAACAATAATTATTATATATGGTGACAGCCAAATTGTGAACAAAAAAGATATTTACAATTTAACAGAAGTAATGTTATCACTTCATAGAAAACTAGGATGTCAATTTATTACTTGTGCTTTACCTTATTCAAGTATATTAGATGAAAAGGTAAATCAACATATATTTGACCTAAATTTGTGTTTATACAATATGACATGGCAGTATAAAGATATTATTTTATATTTTGACATAAATAAATTTATTAATAAATATAATTACACATTGACCAAAGATACTATGTATCTTTCACTATTTTATAAACGACAAATTGCTAAATTATTAGCATATAATATACAATATGACACAGGTACATGCAGGGTATCCAAGAAAATGGTTTCTGTAAATAATTCTGTCTTTACCATTCCTTCTATTTTAAATACAGACACGAGTTCTTTAAACTTAAGAATAGGACAGAGGATAGACATTGTCAATTGAATGTAGCACATCAAAATATACAGGGTCTATCTGGCAAACATTTAGAATTAAGTTTATACTTAGAAAGCCACAATATTAAAATTACGTGCATAACGGAGCATTGGTTAAAGGATTATCAAATTAATTTTTTAAATAACATGCATTACACTGTGCAAAGTGCTTTCACTAGGAGTCAAGCTATCCATGGTGGATCCTTGATACTAGTTTCAAATACCATACCATGTAAGGAGCGAAAGGACATAAGCACCTTGTCTGTAGAACGAACTATAGAAATGTCCTGCATTGAGCTGGAACAGTATATTGTTATATGTGTGTATCGCCCTCCTTTAAGTAACTTTAATGTGTTTGAGTCTACTATGGAAGACGCAATTGGTAAAATTAGGACCAATAAAAAAGGTATCATAGTTTGTGGTGATTTTAACATTAATTTATTAGATAGTTCACCAATGACTAGTAGGCTTTTAAACCTTTTTAAATCATTTAATTTGACAAATTTATTTTTTGAACCTACTAGAATAACAGCATCATCTTCCACTTGCCTTGACAATATATTTAGTAATCATACAGTATCACATAAATTAGTTACTACTGACTTAACTTCGGATCACTGTGGTCAATTGGCAGGTTTTTCATATATTCATGAAAAAGTCGTACATAAGGTGACAGTTAGGCCATTACCTAGGCGTAAATTTATTGAATTTAGGAACAAAATTTTAGTAGGTATTAATCCTGATATGATGGAGCTTAAATCACCTAATAAGATTTATGATACTATGTTTAATATAGTGCAAAACGAATTTAGAAGTACTTTTAAGACCAAGGAAAAAGTAATCAAGGAGTCTAGAGCATTTAGTGAGTGGGCTACTGTAGGTATTCACAAAAGCAGAGCAAGGATGTATGAGTTGTATGGTATGAAGAAATACAATTTTAATGCGAGTTTCACTGAGTATGTCAGAAATTATTCTAAAATATTTAAAAAGGTTTGCAGTATAGCTAAGGCAGTATTCATTAGTGACAAAATTAGGAAGTCTTCTAATAAAGTTAAGGCCACCTGGCAAGCTATTAACGAAGCAACGGGCAAGACAACCTTAAGGAACACCAATGTTAACTTGCTAGATAATAATAAAATTATTAACAATAAAGAAGAAGTTGCACACACATTCAATAATTTTTTTGCTAGCATACCTATTACTACTACTAGAGGTCTAAACTCATCAGCTTCAGGTGCAGAAAATTTATTAGAATCAAGTGTACAAAAATGTGATGTAATATTTAAATTCAGCCCTATTAGTTCTACTGACATTATAAACACCTTTCAATCTCTAGAGTCTAAGAATACAGGTGATCTCTGGGGAATATCTGTTAAGATATTGAAAAGTATAATAGATATAGTAGCTCCTTATCTTAGTAACTTGTTTAATAAGTGTATAGAATCAGGTGATTTTCCAAATTTAATGAAACATAGTAAGATAATACCTCTGTTTAAATCCGGTAGTAAGAATGATCCTAGTAATTATAGGCCAATTTCAATACTACCTACTTTTAGTAAAATCTTTGAAAAGATCATACTCAAGCAACTTCTGAAACACTTTAATTTAAACAGCCTCCTTCATACTGAGCAATATGGTTTTACTAAGGGTCACTCGACGACGGATGCAGGAGTAGCGTTACTCAAACACGTCTACAATGCATGGGAGAAATCTCAGAATGCTATTGGTGTGTTTTGCGACCTTTCGAAAGCATTCGATTGTGTCTGCCATGATACGCTCTTGTGCAAACTTAAACATTACGGCGTCCAGACTAAAGCATTGGATGTTATTAAGGCATATTTAAATAACAGAATCCAATGTGTCGAAATAAATGGCTCAAAATCCAGTGGTTTACCAGTACAATTGGGAGTGCCGCAGGGTAGTATCCTAGGGCCTTTCTTGTTTCTTGTTTACATTAATGATTTGCCATTTTACCTGAGAAACATTTGTGACGTGGTATTGTTTGCTGACGATACTTCATTGATATTTGAAGTAGATAGAAATAAGGAAAACTTTACCGAAATAAACAGTGCTCTTATTCAGGTGACTAAATGGTTTACTGTAAACAACTTAGTACTGAACGCCAAAAAAACGAAATGTGTTAAGTTTGCTTTGCCAAACGTCAGAAACCTTGGTACTAACATCGTTTTAAATGGTGATGTACTGGAAACAACTGAATCTACGTTGTTTCTAGGAATAACACTTGATTCAAAGTTGCAATGGGGCGCACACATTACATATCTGTCAGCGAAACTTAGTTCGGCTGCTTATGCCATTAAGAAGGTGCGTAGTTTAACAGATGTCGATACGGCTAGGCTGGTATATTTTGGCTATTTTCATAGTGTTATGTCATATAGCATATTACTATGGGGTAGAGCTGCTGATATCGAAAGTATTTTTATATTGCAAAAAAGAGCAGTTCGGGCTATTTACCAATTACGAACAAGAGTTTCGCTCAAGGAAAGATTTAAGGACATCGGTATTTTAACTGTAGCGTCTCAGTATATTTATGCCAGTGTTTTGCATGTGCGTAGGAATATAAATTCATATTCAAATAATAGTGATATTCACTCTATTAATACAAGAAATAGACATAAATTATGTGTTCCGTATTTCCGTTTGTGTAAAACTCATAATTCTTTTATAGGACAAAGTTTACGCATCTACAACAAGATACCGATATGTATTTTAGACTTGCCGTTTAGCGCATTTAAGATAACGATTAAAAATAACCTAATGCAAAAGGCTTATTACAATTTAAATGATTACCTTAATGACAAATGCGCTTGGCAATAATCTGTTTTAGTATTCACATAATTATTGGGTAAGTAGGTAGATAATATTAAAATTTTCATGACATGTAATTAAATATGATTCTATTCCCAATAAAATTATATAAGTAAATGATGTTTTTTGGAATCGCCACCACATCATTAGATGTCTTTCATGTCGTTAGATACTATTTATTTATTATGTTTAATTTTATTGTCTTGTACTCAATCAGTTGGATCGGTGGTTGTATTTCAAAAGGTATCACGTCAATTAAATATGGGTACTACATTTGCATTTCTTCACACGTTTTCACAAATTTATGCTATAATTAATGATCTGGAAAATGGAGGTAATTCGCGTTCATGGTCAGTATACCAACAGATTGTTAATTTTATTACTGCCGGTTCGTATACCGTTGTCGTCATGCTCACTAAAATGTCATTTCTTGTGGTGGCGTCGTGTGTCGGGTCATCCCTGTCCCTCTGATATGGCGAGAGGGATGATGGCTGGCACATGCGTCATACTCGTGAACGGGTGCTACTTGCGATGACTGGTCGATGGCGGTCTTATGGGCTGATATAATTTTTTATTTATATTTAACTTCATCATTTCCATCATGGTTCTGAACATTTGCGCGGATTGCCTGCATTGTTAGGTGCATAATGTAAGTGGATGCTCCTGTTTCACCATGTCTATGTTCAGGAGGCTAACTAAATGAACATCAAAATTTAACTTGATTACGCTTGAGTATCATGTAAAGTAAATATATACAAATAACATAGAAGGTATAACATTTGCAGCACCTTACAAAAGTTTAATTGTTATGTATTATTAAAAACCTGGCGTTGAAAAAGAGTGACCGTGAGTTTTATTGCCCGTTCTTTCTCATGGTTCTACCTATTGCATTGCGAACGTGGCAGTAAATGTAAATGTAGAAGCATACAGTAATAATGTTTAAATTTGACGTTCATAAGTGTCACTTTGTGATCTAAATGAATAAAGGATTTTGAGTTTGAGTTTGAGTACGTTTATTGTTCTAATTATTTATTACTGCACTTCATGGTTGGCGTAGTGCTTTAAGCGATGTTTGACACAAAACTTTGTGTGATTCATAAATTCTTGTTTCGACTCCTGTGTCCGTTAGTGGTAGGTTTGTAATGTCCCTCGTAACACAGGATTTAGCACTAGGGTGCGGGCGTGGTTCTTAAAAAGAGAACAAAAGAAGAAAAAACATGTGTTTAAAATTGTTGGCATCGTAATTAACTAAATCGTGTTTTCTAAGTAAATTACGTATCACTCGGTCCGCACTAACTACCTACAACCGCTGTAGGTAACAGCTGACGGCAAAGGTACTCTGTGGCTGACGGTGCGGCCGGCGCGCGCGGCGAGGTCACGACCGCGCGGCGCTCGAACATACCTAACCCGAGATAATCGTGCGTTCCTACGTATTTCCAGCAGTTACTGACTTTTATAACTTTTTTGTTTTAGGTGCTAGATGAATTTTGATTTTGAATATGAATAGAGTATTTTATTTCGGACATGAGGTTTCTTTTTCCTAAACCAATAAAAAATCAGCGTGTATTAAAGAATTTTAGGTCCCACGTCATAGGGGGCGAGCCTGTTGCCGTTACCGGGCACGTCACCAGACTCCATGCTGCTACTGAGAATTCGGAAAATCCTAGTAATACTTTTGCTCGACCCGGGAATCAAACCCGGGACCTCCGATCAGCAGTCGCATACGCTATCCACTGGACCACGGAGGCAGTCCCCTTGTAACGTATGTCCGGTACTTACCGCGTTGCGTCACAGTACCGCCCATATGCTTGGCCAATCAGAGAAAGCCATCGTCCGCGCTCGTAAGTTTTGCCCTTATTTGGTAATGCGCTGACACCAACGCTGATGGAGGGCCGGTATATAAAGGGGCCGACAGAGAGGCTGTCACCGCTACTGTACACTAACCTACTACCGCTACTCTATTCTATACCGCTATATCCATATACATTCTACGTGTATCCTGGTCCCAGCTGTGGGTGAGTTACTACATTTACTGCGTTAGCGTACTCCCCATCTCTCTACCTGCTAGCTGAGGCCGGCTGACGCCGCCTGCCTGACTCTATTGGTTGTGGCTTTCCTAATGCCGTTTCCCTTCAGGTTCCAGGTTCACCTTAAGACTCCGGCTACGCTCCTAGACCGCTACACTTCCTGCATCACCTTCGGCGTCACCTCTGCCGAAGAGTCTGGCCTGCCCTGCTCATCGTACTCGCACCGCCGGCGTCTGCCAGCTGAACCAACGGCCTGCGAGGATCTGCCGCTACGCGCAGCCCTACGAGCAGCCTGCCCTGCACACTACCGGAGGGAACAGCGTGGGAGACTGCAGCCTTAGTGTTCAGGCCAGTGTCGTGTTGTTGGTCGGTCATACACGTGCAAGGGAAGTGAGACAATACTCGGCAATAAACGCATCTAGAACCTTTTCTGCGTTTTACTACCAGAACCCGCTACATCCTATTACGTGGGAACCTAAAACTTCATAGCGAAATGTGGGAATACTGTTACACCTCTGCCTACCCCTTCGGGGATACAGGCGTGAGTCTATAAAAATACATATATTAAAGAATTAAGATTATCATACTCGTCATTATCGTCGTAACGTCAGCCTGGTTGTATCTATGAGTTTTCATTTTAGAGCCTAGGGTTCACTTTATACTAGTCCTACCAGATTTGACAGAATATTATCTTTTATACAAAATGACTACCGTGTGAGCTCCGCAGCTCATAGCGATAGCGATATTCAATGGTTTAGACCAGTGTCAGTATATTATACTGACTCCTCACTTAAGATGAGCATCCAAGATTGTGATTGCAAAATATGTAGTGAGACTTCACAAGCTTTTCGAGAACTTATTGGAGTGCTCAGCATGTAGGCGTCTTACAATTTAGCAAGCGATAATTGACAATTGAATACGCACAAAACATCCAAAAGTTTATGACGTTTGCCTCACGTTTTGAGCACGACATCCTGGCAGCAATTTTATAGGTAAATATGCACTTATTTATTAAATTATACAGCATGTTCATGTCAACTCTAAAACCTATAAAAGTGACAGTGAAACAACCCCTCCATCTACTTTATATTATTGGCATCTGCATAATCTGATCGAGCCTGCATGCTTCTCCGGTCCGTGTCACCGAATTTTGTGCAAAAGAATAAGTTAGGGTAAACTGGGATCGTAATGGGGTATGATGGGGTGATTAGGGGTAACCTTGGATTAGAGTAACGTGGGTAAAATTTGGTCAGCGGAAAATTCGGTGCGCAATCTATACTATGTATTATAAAACTGAAGAATTGGTTTGTTTTGTTGAAACGCGCTAATCTTAGGAACTACTGATTCGAAATGTATATTTTTGTGTTGCGTATTCCATTTATTGAGAAAAGCTCTTTCCAATAATACTACATACTGCTGACCCAGAAAATGAAGTAGGGTAGTGACACTTTGTATTCTTAATCCGTCACCACACGGAGACGTAACATAACTTCACGCCTTTTATCCCCGAAGGGGTAGGCAGAGTTGTATTACACACCCACACTTCGCCAGTTATGTTTCGGTCCCAATGTAATAGGGGGCGAACCTATTGCCTATCGCTTAATAATGTGCCCGGTAGATACCGGGCACATTATTAAGCGAGCGATAATGAACATTTTGAATACGGAGACTGACACATAAATCATAATAAGTACTAATTAACGGCGGGTTTCAGTATTCGAACCATGGATTTAGAGATTTGAGATACATATATTTGAAATAAGCTCCATACAAAATATGTCAAACATGTATCTCAAATCTCCTGAGCCATGGATAAATCGGACAGGTAGTGAATTTACCGGTTAATATAGCAAAAGCTAGCTTTTATCTTTAATCTTAGCACCTGAGAATACACTAGTCCGTGTATTACGTGTGTGTAGTACACTAAAGGATATCCTTTACTATAAGCTAAAAATCTAAGAACTAGCTTATATTTTGCATGCTTATAAACTAAAATTAGTCTTAATTCTTTACTTACACCATACTAGTTACGTTTTGTTAATATATACTTTGTATGAACACACATTTTTGTGGGTTGCAACCCAGATTGATAATTGTAATGCTTTGTCTATAATTTTGTAATGGTTGTAATCTGTTTTGTGTGACAATAAAATATAATTAAATAAAATATTCCGTCGCTAGCCCCGTTGAACAAAATTTTACACAACTCATTAATAACAATTCTGAGTAACGATCTTCCGTAATTAAAAAGCCGTGACACTCACCGAATATAGTTATAACTGGTATTAATCTACAATCTAGGTAACAGATCCGTGCATGACGGGCGACGAGCCCGAAGGATTACAAACCGCCCAGATAGATATAAATACTTTTTGTATACTGCCAAGAGTATAAACCGTAATGAAAATACTGGCTGTGTTTTTATTTTTTATTATTTGTATGTTTTATCTTTTGGGAGGGAAAGGAATATTTATTTTACTTTGAAATATCGCCATCTAATATTTTTAAAAAGCTTTTTAAAACGGTTTTAGTTTCTTAGGCCCTGTTTCACCAACTATAAGTAAGCGTTATCTGCCAGGCGAATTCAAAATAGGAACGAAATTTGTATGAATTTATATTCCAAGCTTGATGCCAAGTAATTTAATCCTTATTAGACAGTGGTGAAAGAGGCATTATGTTATTCTGTTTTACTTTTATATAGGGTATTTTGCATAGGGTTCCCACCAAGAACTTAGGGTCCCAAGCCAACCTCACCTGCAAGTGGTGCACCTGCCGATCAACGGACGAGACTTTGGCAAACAAAATATCCCTATAAGTGGCAATAGGCTCGCCACCGTGGATTTTCCGTGGGAGGGATCAAAACACTGGCGAAAAGTGGGCGTTTAATATGCCTCTGCCTACCCCTTTCGGGGAAACAGGCGTGATTCTATGTATGTATGTATGTTTTAATTTTGAGAGTGGTAAATATGGAATTTTTGTTGTAACGCCATGTAATATAAATTAAAAGTTTTAAAACTGATTTAAGTTTTGTTTTAGTTACGTATGCATCCTATAAAATGCCCGATTAAGGTACACGAGGTGTGATACAAATAAATATTATTACAAACCAAAATTAGTACTTTTTATATACTTGCACGAGCAAACATTTGATAAAATACTACCTATTTCTTTTGAAAGGGGAAATTAGGCATTTGTCAAATTCAAATTCAAATTCAAATTCCTTTATTCATTTGGGTCACAATGTGACGCTTATGAACGTCAAAATAATAAATTTATAAAATAATTACTTATACTCAAATTTAAAACATTATTACTGTATGCTTCTACATTTACATTTACTGCCACGTTCGCAAAGCAATAGGTAGAACCATGAGAAAGAACGGGCAATAAAACTCACGGTCACTCTTTTTCATCGCCAGGTTTTGCATAATACACAATTTACATTTTGTAAGGTGCTGCAACTGTTACACCTTCTATATCACTTGTATATATTTACTGTACATCATAATACTCAAGCATAATACTTTTGGTTAGCCTCCTCAGAATAGACATGGTGAAACAGGAGCATCCACTTACATTATATATACCTAATAATGCAGGCAATCCGCGAAGGTGATCAGAACCATGATGGAAATGATGCAGTTAAATATTAAAATCTAATACCAGCCCGCAAGACCGTCATCGACCAGTCATCGCAAGTAGCACCCGTTCACGAGTATGACGCATGTGCCAGCCATCATCCCTCTCGCCATATTAGAGGGACAGGGATGACCCGACACACGACGCCACCACAAGAAATGACATTTTAGTGAGCATGACGACAACGGTATACGAACCAGCAGTAAGAAACAATCCATTGGTATACTGACCATGACCGCCAATTACCTCCATTTTCCAGATCGTTATTATTAACATAAGTTAGTGGAACGCGTGAAGGAATGCAAATGTAGAAAGAATTTTGTGAAGGTGACAAGTGAACAATGATATGATCAGAGATAAATAATGTTAAACTACATTCAACAAATCATAAAAATATCCAAATCCTGCAAAAATCATGTGTTCACGAGGCACCTCCACTTAACATGTAAATAAAATAATCGTGAGTTAAACAAGCCTAAGCCTATCCCCACTGTGTCTTATCATTTAAAAATTCCTTAATAGTGTAATAACCCCTTTGTAAAAGAAAGTTCCTAATTGTCCGTTTGTATTTGTGCATGGGTAAATTCATTATTTCAAGAGGCAATTTGTTGAAAAATCGTATACCAATCCCCGCAAATGAGTTCTGAACTTTATGTAGACGGTAGTTAGTTCCCACCAGTTTATGCTTATTCCTTGTGTTCACGTTGTGCAAATCACTATTTTTGCGGTATAGAATTAAGTTTTTCTTAATGAACATTAAGTTAGCATATATATTGCGATGCAACTGTCAATATGTCTACTTCTTTATCATTGTCACATGTCATTTAGTGTAAACCATGATGTAAGTCATGGTACATAAAATACAAATATTTTGGCATTGAAATAAGTGCCGATATAATTTTATTTTTACGTAAAAATAAAATTGTATTCGCGCTGGTTATGAAATAATAGTTTATACTTTACTAATATTCGGGGGAATTGGATGGCAACCCGTCTAGGAGAAGGGAAACTCCGAAATTAAACCACTCTCTTTGGGGGGATGGGCCTCGTCAGCTTTGGATGGCAACCCGTCTAGGAGAAGGAACACTCCGAAATTCAACCAACATTCAGGGAGCATACCCGAAAACAAACCCCAATCCAAGGTGTCAACCGACCCGTGCCGAGGGATTCGTGGCCAGAAGGCAAGCTGGTCGCAAACGGAGGGTGCATGTGTTGGTGGTCACAGGGCACAGCTGGGATTCCACCTTATCCCCGTAAAGGGCTCTGCGGGGACGGACATTTTAAATCCCTAATGCTCGTGGGAACGCTATGGGAACTCAAAATTATATTTCTCCAGACGGCGGTGACGCGGTTCGCAAACCATCACGTCTCGTTTCCCGCGAGGGCGAAAAGCAGCCTACGGAAAGCCGGTTTGCAACATTAAATGTTGGAGGAGGAATGGATGGTAAATTGAATGAAGTATGCCAGATGATGGATGGTAGAAAGATTGATGTTCTATGTGTGAATGAGACAAAAAGGAAAGGTTGTGGCCTCACCAAGCATGACAGCTACACGGTTTATTGGTCTGGGGTAGACAGTACCACCAGAGCCTACAAGGGAGGTGGTCTTATACTGTCTGCGCGAATGAATGAGTGCATTAAGGAATTTGAATGTGTGAATGCTAGACTATTGTGGATGAGAATGAAAGTAGGACTTACTCGTCTCATTGTTGTAGGGGTTTACGCCCCGGTCAATATAGTAGCGGGTATGTCACAGCGAAAACAAGACGAAAGGCAGGAATTTTGGGAGAAATTAAGAGCGATTTTGAGGAAATGTAAGGATAACGAAAGATTGATCTTGTTAGGTGATTTCAATGGATAGGTGGGAATAAAACGAGATGGATTTGAAAGGGTTTTTGGTGGATTTGGTGATGAGAGTGTGAATGAAAATGGTAAAGTATTCCTTGAGGTTTGTTTAGAGTGGAGCCTTTGTGTGACAAACACCATGTTTGATCACAAAAGGATACACATGTATACGCGTGAGGCTAAGAATGTTAGAAGAAGCATGATTGATTTTGTAATTGTAGATGATCGTTTGAGAAAGAATGTGTAAGATACAAGAGTGTATTGAGGGATCGGATCCACACAGACCACTTCTTGGTGATGAGCTGGATAAGTGGGCTCTTTAAAAGATGGCGACACCGAGAACATAATGAAAATATGGGTTTGGAAAGAATAAAAGTAGAAAATCTGCAAGAGAAAGATGTGAAAGATGAGTATAAGCGAAGATTGAGAGCAAGATTTGAGAGGTTCGATGGTATAAATGATATGGAAGAATTATGGCAATCTTTAAAAGAAGAGATAGTATGTGTAGCGTCTGAAGTATGTGGTTGATCAAGAGAAGGAAAATACGAAAGGTTAAGAATACATGGTGGGACAAGGATATACAATCAGCAGTGTCAGAGAAGAAGAATGCTTGGTTAGATTGGTTGGCTGCCAGAGCAAATGAAAGAATGGGAAAGGCAACAAGTGATGACATAGATGAAGCAAGAAAGGAGTTTGTTAGGCAAAAAGAATTGTGAAAGAAATTGTTAAAAGTAAAAATGAGGAAAAGTAAGATGAGTTTGCAGAGTTTGCATAGCAGACTATCTGAAGATTTCCGGAGAAACATAAAGTTTTTCTGGAAATCCGTTCGTGCCGTTCGAGGAAAAACTTAATCCTCAGAATACACGTCAATCAGAGACAAGAAGAGATAGGAGTATTTTGAAGGACTATTTGAAAAAATGGCGATAGAGATATCGATCGAAGAAATTAATCGTAATTTTAGCAATGACGAAAGCGATATTGGTGTGGATGAGATTGTGAAGGCGTTGGGAAGTATGAAATTAGGTAAGGCTGCAGAATGTGATAGGATTACAGTTGAAATACTGAAGGGCATCATAGTTGGTTGGGCCACAGCGGTAGTTGTGCCTCTTTATAAGGGAAAAGACTCGCAACAAGACTGCAAGAACTATAGAGGCATTAGCCTTCTCAGCATTGTTGGCAAATTGTATGCGAAGGTACTGATTGAAAGAGTTATGGATGTAACCGACAAGAAAATATGGGATGTACAAGCAGGATTCCGAAAGGGTATGGGGTGCACGGATCAAATCTTTTCCTTGCGGTGTATAGCCGAAAAATTCTTGGCCAAAGGTCAAAAGATCTATTGCGCATTCGGGGATTTGGAAACGGCTTACGATAAAGTGGTAAGGAATGAAATGTGGTCGGTACTGTCGATGTATGGAGTGAACAGCAGCCTCATACGAGCTCTGAAATCCCTTTATGAAGATTCTAGAGCTTGTGTGAGGATAAATGGGTCGTACACGGATTGGTTTACCATCGAGACAGGTGTTAGACAGGGATGTGTAGCGTCGCCGTGGCTGTTCAACCTCTTCATGGACAGTTGTTTGCAAGATTTGAAAAATAGTGACTGTGGATTAAGGATGAATGAGTTACTTATCAAATGCCTCCTTTATGCTGATGATCAGGTTGTACTTGCGTCTTCAATGAAGGAGTTTCAGGAGATGGTAACAATCATGCATGGTGCGTTAGAGAGTAATTAAGGAATGAAAGTGAATGTAAGTAAAACGAAAGTTATGGTTTTTGAAAAGGAGGAATGCGTTATGGCTTGTAATGTTATGATCGATGGACAGCGAGTGGAGCAAGTGAATGAGTTCGCAATCTTATATGTTATACGATTTCGTAGATGTAGGTAATGCAGTTATACGGAGGAGGTGGTGCTGATTATCTTATTTAACTGTTCTGTGGGTGCACCCACTATGATTTACTGTCGAACACTTGAGCTTGGCGAATATTCAATTGTTTGGCTCTGTTTTGTTTGGAAGGAGTGTGCATACATTTTATTAACATGCTTAATATATGGTAAGGTATGAGGGTTCAGGGGTAAACCAGGATCAGTGAATAATGTAAGTAATCCCTGTTTAATCTAATTTGAAATATAGATGAGTCAGTATTTTTTTTCTGTATACCGAATGGTTACACGATAATTTTGGGTAACGGCGTAATAGCTTCCGTCGCTCTGGCTACTACAGTACAAAAATAGTGTAACAGTACTTACACAAGGTAAGGCGTATCTTCAAGGTTTTACTTTAATAAAGCTCTTCCAATATCGAATAAATCCTTATAAAATGACATTAAATAAATAAAAAAGTAATACTTGGACAGAATACATTGTCCCGAATGTGTCACGTACATTTTTTTCCTGACGATATTACCCATCAACATCAAAAAACTTCTCAAAATATGTAAATCACATTGATGTCCACTCTAATAAACGCAAACAAGATGTTTTAGTGAGATCATTTACTTCATCAGTCTCAATGTTACGGCTGCTCCGTCAAGGAAATCATAAATTGAAAATTTACGAGCGAAATTTAAAATGTCAAAACCCGGTGTAGCCAATAGCGTTGCGTTTCGCTAGACCCCAGTGACGACACGGTTCGCAGAGGATACGTCAAAACTGTCAAGAAAGTACCAGAGATGTCGAAACATTGTACAGAGTTGATTAAAACTCTTGGACCGATTGGGAAATTTATTAACTATTTTAATTAACTTGGCCGAGCTGTACGGGGCTACAAAGAAGGCCCTAGCTGTGGCAGATTATATGGTCGCACACCATTTAATTGCTATTGAAACGACAAAAAGAAGAACAAACTTATGCTGCATTTAATGTTCACCCGCGTTGTAATAAGTCCAATAGGTACAAGAGGATTTAAAGCATATTAATTTCTGAACCTCATTACTAGAGTTAGACGAATTGATTTGCATTGGTCCCAAAATCTATACTTAAATAAAAAATATCGATCAAAATATCATCCAACGTGAACTACATCACTAGCCGTTGATAAGTAACTTACTCAATACAAACTAAACATCAAGAAGTCTAAACCCTTGCACACTACCAATGATCGCGCCAACTATTAAACAGTACACTTAATGTTCTTATCATTAAAGAAATCCGCTAGCTACAGTTTTCGGCTCATACATTAAGTATGAGCACATCCCACCCCCTATTCTAATAAATAGTGCCGCGATAATCCTACTGGATGCGATATCGAGTGACGTAATAGAATAGTTGTAAGATTAGGCGGTGAATTTCACTTTTCAGGTTAATATCGTGATTATAGTGTATATTCCATGCAGTAGCAGTAGTAGTGCAGTAAGGACTCCTTACTGCATTATGAACACAATATTTGTGTTATTGCGTAAGTTTATGCCTACGTTCGTTACTTAGCGTGAAATCAGATTGAGAATAAAAGAAAGATGGCAATGCTTCCTGAAAGCCAGACTATACAGATACAAGATGTGACTTTTTTCAACTAGAAGGAGGATAATTTGGCTAGGCGATCGGGCCTGGTAGTTCATGGCTAAATGGTAGCTTCTGCGAACTTGTTTAATATAGTAATCGTGTATGAAACTTTTTAAAGCGCAATTCAGGAACTTTGTCCCCTTAAATCGTTTCTTGTCTTTGTTGTTCCGTCCGTGACCGCTAGATGCCAGTGATTACGTTTTCACCGTGGCCCAATAGATGGCAATAGGTATAGTGAAAGTATCATACGAGCATACAGTCAAACAGTCACCTACGAAGCTCGCATCCTATTTGACATGATCGGTGTAATGGTTCATCTTCTGTGCATTCAACACTTAACATTAAGGAATAATAAGTCAAAGTAAAATTCACTTGGGTCACAATGAGACGCATATAATCGACTTTACAGATTAATTACTAATTAATTCTACATTTACATACAGCGCGACATTCACGATGAAGGGACAGTTTTGGGCGTGGAAAACTATGCTACAACTGGAAACACTAAACATGCAATTTCGCCAAAAACGGTTGGATTCAACGCCACAAAAGCAATACAACAGTTTTAAACTACATTTGTACCAGTAAAAACCGCTTGCCCTCATTTCAACATAAAAATCCACCGCAAACTAATCGCAAGATTATTTTAGCAACAAACAACTTTTAATTTGACTGAAGCACTAGGTTTGTGGCTAAATTAAAATGTAGAATAAAGTTTTCTGTGTCGAATTATATTGCAAATTAATTTGAACTAGTCTGCTTTTGGGTTTTAATTACAAATAAACATATCTGAGCTTAAGAGGTTTAGATACATAGATCTATGTGAAAATGGTTGCCAGCTGCGTCAGACGCCAGAAAAATTCAGGCAGATTTCTTGTAGAAATCTATGGATGTGTGGACCAGAATCTAGGCAGAAACACTGCGTAGAAAACGTATAACCAGAATTATCGCGTCTAAGAACTACAAACTACTTTAATTATATTACCAAAATTACAAAAACAACATTAGCTGATCCATACGAATTGCCATAATTTCTGCCTCGGCAAAACTTATGGAACTGCTGATATTTTCTTAGCGATTTCAATAAAAGTTGTTTATAATTTTGTTTTTATTTATTTATAGACTCACGTTTGTATCCCCGAAGGGGTAGGCAGAGGTGTAATAATATTACCGCCACATTTCGCCATGAATTCATAGGTCCCACGTAATAGGGGGCGAGCCTATTGCCGTTACCGGCCACATCACGAAGAGAATTTGGAAAAACCCAGTACTTAACACTTTTCCCCGACCTGGGAATCGAACCCCAGACCTCCAATCAGCAGTCGCATATGCTATCCGCTGGGCCACGGAGGCAGTAATTTCACAATTTTAATTAATCCCAATTCAACATAAAGTTATATTTAACATCAATATGTTTTGTATGCTTATGGTAAACAGGATTATTCATTGTTGTTAATAATAATATCGTTATTATTTATGATTGTACTCGTGTACAATCACCCTGTTAGAGGTTTGCACTTCCACTGTACTAAGATATTTTTTTCTAGCGTTTTCCCAGCCGAAACCCGGGGTCCGCTTACTAGTCTAATCGATAACCGGATTTAACTGAATATTAGCTTGTCCATAGAGCGACTGCCTGTCTGACCTCTTCTACAACCCAAAGGGGTAAATATATTTCATGGTTAAGATTAGTGTCAGTTTATTCAATAGTACTGTTTCCCTATATGACTGACAAAGATTTTTAAAACAGTCGCGACCAACCGCTTAACGTGCTCTCAGAGGCACGGCGCAAGCGATAATTAGCCAGCACCATATAAAGTATAACGGTTTACAGTATTTTGGAGTGGAACCTGCTATACTTAAAGTGGCGTAGATTATTAGGCCACCACATTAGCCTATAATATGCCGTCAAAGTTTATAAAAAGTAGCCCTATAGTTAAGGCCACAAAATGTAGGCTACAAAGAAAAACTTAAAAACGCCAAAACATATATTTTACATCTAGGTACAGACAGATGAACAATACATGATTTATGAAGGGAACCAGTAGGTATTTTTTTATCGTCCAACCTCATCCGACAAAGCACATACAGTCACACAAAGTAATAACTCCTCCTTCATAAACCAAGAAGGCTTTGTCACTACAAGAACGTGATGTAAAAGCGACAAACACATATTTTTCTCTCTATGCCGTGTGATGGTACACAAGGCACGCATGGCAAAAATAAAGAAAAGAGACAATATGTGTATCTGCCGTTTCAAACGCGATTCGAATAGGTAGATTGATGAATGACGATTCAATTTTTATGCAACTGGGCCTAAATGCAAGTTTAGCTGTGCCAACAGTTGGTTTATTTCGGCTGTAAAATATGTAAGACAATATGTTATCGTACCAGTTTTTTTGCTCACACTTTCGCCTGCCTTTCACTTGCTTTTTTTGATATATAAGCTATAATTCTGCAAAATTATATAAAAAATCATTCAGTACTTTTTGCGTGAAAGAGTAACAAACATCAATTCATCCAAACATTACTCCTCATAAACATTCGCATAATATAATTTAGCAAGATAGTAGACTTAATTTTTTTCGATGAAGTAACAAGCAATGTATACTTATGTACTTTTATACGAGTAAATATTGTCCGTGTGGTGACGGATTAAGAATACGGAATGTCACCACCCCATATCATCCCATGGGTGTCGTAAGAGCCAACAGAGGGACATCTTATGCAGAGAACAGCACTGTAAGAGAAGGAAAACTTGATACAAACCCTATACCAACCCGTTTGGCCAGCGTGGTATAGTAGGCCAATTCCTCCTTTCAAAGGAGAGGCCTAGTCCAGCAGTGGACTGTTAAGGCTGATGATGAGATGATACGAGTAAATAAAAGTAAAAAGCATTATGATTTTAAAGTTAGTAAGAGACACATTCCTTTACAAAAGAACGATCACTATGTATTTGACAGCGGCAGATTATTAGATAGATAAAAATAGTTACGTCACACAGTGCAATTGCTCTTTCTCTTTCTATCGCTCTGTGTCAATTTAGTCATACTTATTAATAGCTCTATGAAACCAATGACTATGATCTGTTTAAAAAAAAGGAAGTAGCGAACACAAAATGTTATTTCGCGTAGGAATAGAACCCACAAAAATGTCGTTGCCGTACTACCCATCACATCACTCGCTCACACAAATTGGAGAGTTTGTTACCATCAATTTCATGACCAATTCAACCGAACTTTTAAATAAACTCTGAGTAAATTATAACTGGAATCAAAGTTACATATTATTTATTACTCGCATGTTGAATGAACTTTTCCATAAAAATATAATTAATTAAGGCAAATAAAATGGACTGATAATTTTAATTTATGAGACATTTTAAGCATAAAATATTAATTTAAAGTCAATATTTTTTTCTTTTTATAGCTCCGAAAATAAATGGCTATTGATCTGAAAGGTGTGGGTGGCGTTCATTTTTATAGAGTTCGTTTCAATGTCCTTTAGACCGCATTTCGCCCACGGCCAGTTCTCCAGGCCAGTCTCATAGGAGACTAGCCAACTGCGCGGGACATTAGTATACTGCGTACAAACAAGTGCACTCTCTATTCCATCACCCTCATAGTCCGATGGGACGGTACATCCGACACGACCGGAAAGATATTGGGCGCGGGACCAAAGGTTTAACGTGCTTTTCGAGGAACGAGGATGCGACATCTGCAACTCCCTGGTTTCCTGATAAATAGAACCCAAGACCTCATGATGCGCAGTCGCTTATACTGTGGGACTACAGAGGCAGTCATTCGTATTAATAACTATACGGATGGAACCATGAAAACTTGATGCATCATCATCTGCTCGGTATGTATTAACTGTTCCACTGCCGTGCGCGGGCCTCTTATCTCTAAGAGAAGGATGAAGTAGGATAACGCCATAGTCCAGTATGCTGGCCAAATGTGAATTGGTGGATTTATTAGGTCTTTTGAAAATATTACCTGGAACTCTCAGATATGCAGAGTGCCTCCCTAAGATCTCCATCGCCGTTTAGCATACGACAATAAATGACAATTTAATACGAAAATAACTTGTTAACATTGGTACGTGCTGTGGTTTAGAACTCAAGGCCCTCTTAATTCGTATGCTTAATTCGTACCTATAGGTACTGTATTCCATCTTACCCCTCATTACAAGACTCAAAATTTTCTCTACCCAGAAGACTGCTGACGCAAAAACTGGTGAGTCACGAAAGAGTGAGCAAGCACTTATCATGTCACTGCAACAATAACAGAGGTATGTCATTGGTTGAATACTTATTCACCACTAATCTTACCCTATTAAACACAGGTACGGAGCCCACCTTCGTCACTAAACGTAGTCGGACAATTATCGACTTAACTCTCGCAACAGAAGGAGCGGCTGAACGCATCAAGGGATGGCACGTCTCGAAAGAGGCATCATGCTCAGACCACAGATGGATCAGTTTCTCCATAAAAGTCGATATACAGCCCACACAGCCCCGCAGGAAACCACACAACACTGACAAAGCAAAGTATGTCCTACTACTTATAAAGAAACTTACCCTTACGGCCACGCCGCCGGTACTGGGTGACACTGTACAGATCGACGATCAGGTATGTATACTGACGCAGTCGATGCTAGACAGCTATTATGCAGCTTGCCCGGAAACCACTCCGCCTTCAACCCCGGGGAAACAACCCTGGTGGAGCGCTGAACTTGAACGTAAGCGCAAGAAGGTAAGAAAGTCTCTAAATAGGGCAATGAACACAAGTGCGGACGCAGATTGGGACGCTTATAAAGCGGCCAAATCAGACTACAGGAAATGCCTCAGATTCAGACGCACCATGGGATGGAGAAAATTCTGTGGGAGCATTGAATCTTGCCAACAAGCAAACCGGGTAAGGAAACTACTGGCCCAGCAACCAACGGTTGCACCAGGTACTGTCCGTAAACCGGATAACACATACACCACATCGGAGGAGGAGACAAGACGCGTCCTACTCGAAACACACTTCCCAGGCTGCGTCCTCACCCCGGTAATAACGTGGCACGACACACCAACAGTGGCGACCGAACACGAATGGAGACACGCAAACAACGTGGTCACAGAAGAAAAACTCCGATGGGCCATCGATAGCTTCCACCCCTTTAAAGCAGCCGGACTGGATGGCATCTTCCCAGGGTTATTACAATGGGGAGGAGAACCTGTCCTTAAAAGACTCCTGGCAATTATGAGGGCTAGCCTGGCCCTCAGATATGTACCGAAGAGGTGGAGGGAAGTCAAACTAATCTTCATACCAAAACCAAAAACCGCAAAACAGACTATACCCATGCAAAGTCCCTTAGACCAATAAGCCTCGCCTCCTTCATGCTTAAAGCCTTGGAAAGGCTTTGCGAGAGGGAACTAAGAAGTGGGGCTCTTAAGCACCTACCCTTACATGCCAACCAACATGCATACAGCTCAGGGAAATCGACGGAATCGGCCTTACATCAGGTTGTGAACCAGATAGAAGCTGCTATACAACAAAAAAGCATCTGCCTGGGCACCTTCATCGACATAGAAGGAGCCTTCGACAAGACAAACTTTTCCAGCATAAGCAACGCCCTAGCCAGGCATGGTGTGGACCAGATGCTCATACAGTGGATCCAAAACATGCTCAGCAAAAGGGTAGTGCGCCTGCAAGGCGACACTCAGACAGCCTTGATAACTAAAGGGTGCCCGCAGGGAGGTGTACTCTCCCCGCTATTGTGGAACTTAGTCATGAATGAACTCATAGACAAACTCAACGCGAGATGCTTCTATACAATAGGTTATGCAGATGATCTAACCATACTCACCTCAGGTAAGGTAACCAGTACAGTGTACGACCTCACCCAACAAGCCCTACGCATAGTAAAGTTGTGGTGTAATGAGTACGAATTATCTGTAAACCCGACCAAGACCGAACTAGTTATGTTCACACACAAACGCGCGCTGGGTACTTACCGATTGCCCAGGTTATTTGATACAGAGCTTAAGCTGTCTACCGAGGTCAAGTACCTGGGCGTCACTCTCGACAGCAAATTGACATGTAACAGCCACATGGAAAATAAGCTCAATTAAGCCAGCATCATCTTCTGGTAGTGCAAGAAGATGATAGGTAAACGCTGGGGCCTATCCCCCAAAATTGTCTTATGGCTCTATAAGACAATAATACGTCCGATGGTAAGCTACGGCGCAGTAGTGTGGTGGCCTCGGACCAACCTAATAACGGCCGCCAACAAGCTTCAAAAGCTTCAAAGACTTGCATGCCTAGCGGCCACGGGCTGTATGAAAACAACGCCAACAGCGGCACTTGAAGTGTTGCTGGACCTGCCCCCATTGCACCTGTTCATACAACAGGAAGCAACGATGTCGGCAGTCCGGCTAAGAGCTCTGAAGCTCTGGAAAGACACTAACACACCGCACACTAACAACTTAAATAAACTCTTTAAAGAAGTTCCCATTCCCAACATTCGACCATTCAAAAACAAAATCAAACATTTTTATTTCAGTAAAATTTAACCATATAAATTTAAAAACATAGTGGCATAATTAGGCATTGAAAAAAAAAGACTGTTCAAAAAGTATAAAATCTAAAACACAACTGTTTGAAAAAAGGTTGTGAAGCCCTGAATGTTTGTTTACAAAAAGTGTATCTTCGCGTGGCACCAACTATAGATGAAACACATATTTTATTCTCAAATACAAAAAATAAATTACAACAGAGTTGCTTAGCAACCACTTCAGAGACATTCTTACAGAAATCAACAAGACACACTCAGGCTAGAAAAAGCAATTTGTGTGTCACTCAAAGTGTTGCCTCGTGTGGAAATCGAACCCATGATAGCCAGAGGCAAGGCGACGGCTTTTAGCACTACCCTATCCTCGCGCTATTAAGATTCTCATATATATTGATTTCAAATTATGATAATTTTACTATTTCACAGTGGCTTTATCATGTTGCGGCAGATGACACAGATTCGTGTGACTTTGTAACGTATTCTGATTTATTTTACTGCAGTCCAAGGCCGTCTGTTAACCCGGGGTCATGGGGGTGGAAAAGTGTTAAAAGGACGTTGGGGTGGGTCTCACAGACCCGTTTATTAGATATTAGTTATTTCAATACTTAATTAATGAAAAAGATTATATTCATTAGTGTTCAGTTTTTAAGGTATTTATGTATATAAATAAAAGAAAATATTATATTATATCATGTTTTAATCAGATTTAATGGACCATTTAAAAATAAACGACAAATGTTAACAAAATCTTTCCCTTCTACTTAAATGTTACTCTTTTATTAATTAACAATCAGTCTTAATATTTTAATATCACTTATTTGTAGTAAACTAGATTATCTTTAAAAAAAGCCGTGAAAAAAGACACTTGTAAAATTGACAGTATATTATGCTCTCATTCTATGTCTTCTCGGTCCATTTTTTACTAGGTACCTACAAAAAACACAAATAAAATACTTTGAAATGTATATAAGCAACTTTAATCGAAAACAAGAACAAACAAAAATAAATATAAAAGCATAAATACACAGCTACTACACTTACTAACTAAAATAATATGTATACAAAATGGCGCGAAATTGTTACACTACCTGCGGGGATGGGTCTCACATACCTTTTTGAAATTGGTGCACGTATAACTCCCACTACCGCTGCCTCACGTCTAATGTGTTACCTGCGACGCATAGATCAACTCAACAGTTCTAGCCACTGAGAAGAGCGGCAAAGTCGCACGCATAGTAAGTGAACTACAAGCGAAATAAAATGTTACGGGTCTCACAGACCCAACCCCCATGACGCCGGGATAAGCAAAATGAAATTTTTAAAATTTAAATAAAAAACATCGTATGAACCTTGAAAACCAGAAAAAAAACTCTTATCCAAAATGGCCCCAGAATGGCGAAATTTTAAAAACGGATTTATTGTTATTAATCTTATAACCTTTTCTGGACAAAATACTAAGCACAGGTGCAAAGGCCTTTTGCAGACGAATAAAACAAAATAACTGTTTGTACCGCTAGGGGTGAAACGGCAGGGTAATATTAGCTTTCAGATAACATATATTATCTACTTACCCTTATACATTTACTGTAAAGCTTTGATAACGGTAAGGTACATGGTTTTATTCGTTATTGTACTTGAGATTATCTGTGAGTTTAGCAAAAAGTATTGTTACGGACGGGGTAACGGGATTGGAAGGAAACACCGAGTAGCACTTATAACACTTTATTCGATTTCACACACGACACGCCGTTTAATTTCGACGCAGACAGCACCAACACTAGCGTCTTTTGCACTGCACTTTTCACTGCACTTCACTGCACTTTACTGCACTATACTTTCACTTCACTTTTTTTTACTACTTCTTCTTTCTTCCTTTTACTTCTTCCTTCTTCTTCTTCACTTTACCACTTTTCAACTTAAACTGGCGCTCAGCGCATCTACACCGCCTTATATACCCCTAGGAATGTTCTAGATTCACTAATTTCGATCGTCATTTCATAATTCAATTGTTTTTCTATCTCCTGTCTCTTTTTAACCTTTCCATTCCTTCTTGAAGTTTCTAGAATTTTCTAATCTTTATTCGAAATATTTAAATTTGTGTTTCCATCTCCTGTCTCTTTTTAACCTTTCCATTCCTTCCTGAAGTTTCTAGAATTTTCTAATTTTTACTCGAAATATTTAAATAATCTTTTAAATATTTGCCAATTGCCAAATATTCATAAACATTTTCCAAATTTCATAAAAACCAAAATCCACGTAACAGTTATGACTGGGATTTGAACCCACGCCTTCAGAACGTGAACTGAATGCGTTATCCGCACGGCCATCGCCTTGTTGTCAACGGATGCTGAATTTGGCGAACACTTGACAAAATGTATACGTCATCGAATTAAAAACTCATTTCCAAATAATAAAATAGTCTTCAAACCTCTTTGCTAATTATTGTGTTTCGTGACGACGGTTTGACATGACATCGGCCGTCACACTACCCCCCTCTAAGACATGCGCGTCCCGCGCATCCTTAAACCCATAATACACCGCTCTCCTATCGACACGGACCAAATCATTAAACTTCGTAGCTATAAACGCCTGTGATCTATGTGTAAGTTTGCTTTCTTTGAGGCACAAAACTTTCCCCATGCTACCACCTTTCATTGGAATTTCCACATCTCCACACTTAAGTATACCACCTTAAATGTCTAATCTGCACTGATGATCTCTAAAGAAATCCAGCCCAACAATACAGTCGTCTACGATGTCTGCAATCACCGCTCGTTGCCAGTAAAGGTTGTCACCGATTTTTATAGCCACCATCTGTTCGCCTTTAACTGGGATGTACTGACCGGTAGCCGTCGTCAGTCGAGGTGAAATTGACGGCGTTAGAATCTTTCCGTTCTTTCTTGTCAAACGAGTTCCTATAACCGTTCGTGTCGCACCGGTGTCCAGGGTCAGCGAACATAGAACACCATTGACTGCTCCATCGATAGTTAAACCATTTCCATCCGTGCGTTGTCGAATACGAACTTTCGGAGCTTTCCGTCTTCTGATCAGCGCTTGCATTGAAGTCTTGGCTGTAATTGCTTCCTGATCATCTTTCAACACTTGAACACTAGCGTCAATCTTACGTCTTTCTGCTACATGTTTCGGACAGCTACGCCTGAAATGTCCGGGCTCTCTACAGTTATAACACTTTAGGAC
Organism: Euclidia mi; assembly: GCA_944739405.2. Classification (NCBI taxonomy): domain Eukaryota; kingdom Metazoa; phylum Arthropoda; class Insecta; order Lepidoptera; family Erebidae; genus Euclidia; species Euclidia mi. Next base: position 59,421,708 of record OX123197.2, on the reverse strand, counting down.
AAAAGATCTGCGACCAGTTCTCTCTACTTCCGCTGCAATAACCCTGTCTCGATCACTCGTAATTTCTTGCCGAAAAGCCTCCACTTCTAGAGCATGTGCTAATGCGTCTTTAACATTGTTGTGGTGTTTCAGGCGCACGGCAGCTCTAACTTCATCATCATAAATTCCGTCGATGAACGCCTGGAGTCGCATGCTTTGAACTTGTTCCACGGGTGTCGACTGATAAGCTTTTCGCACCATCTTCGTCACTTCCATCGCCCACTGCTGCAAGGATTCGTTCGGATACTGACGGCGGTTGCGTAACTTGGCTCGGAACACATATTTTAAGTGCTCGTCTCCAAATCTGGATTCTAGAGCCTCAAACAGCTGTGCGTAAGTAGCGTCCTTTCCCACGGCCTCAAGCACCGACAATGCTTCTCCACGCAACGCCAGGATAAGTGCAAACTTGGCCTGGTCGACATCCCAACCGTTGCTAATAGAAGCGGCTTCGAACTGTATTCTGTAGGCCTCCCAGGAAGTGTTTCCATCGAATAATGGTACTTTTAAATAACCACTAGAACTTGATGAGTTGGTAGAAACCGAAGGGCTGTTGGACTTCATCTTCTTTAACTCCTCCTCTATCGTAGCTATACGGGTGTGTATCTCTTCTGATACTGACGCCATGCGGGACTGCACCTCTTCCGATACGACTGACGCCATGCGGGTCTGCATCTCTTCCTCAATGGTAGTCACGCGAGATTGCATTTCACCGATACACATCTCTATCTCGGCAATCTTACGAGCGTTCTCAGATATATAACGGCGAATCTCATCCTGGCTCTCCATTATCTCGCTGAGTTGCTGCGAGTTCTGCTGGAGTTCGGACTTGAGCTGCTGCGAGTTTTGCTGGAGTTCGGTTTTAAGCTGCTGCGAGTTTTGCTGGAGTTCGGACTTGAGCTGCTGCGAGTTTTGCTGGAGTTCGGTTTTAAGCTGCTGCGAGTTTTGCTGGAGTTCGGACTTGAGCTGCTGCGAGTTTTCCTTAAGTGATTGTTGGAATAGTGCTGCGAGGTCTGCGAGAGATAGCGGGTTAGCCGCGCTTGCGGACGTTGATACCCCCCCTTCAGATCCACTTCCTTGTGAAGGAGCATCCCTGCTCACAGCTTCCTGGCTAGAGTCACCTTGCTCTTGAGCGGCAGCCCTTGCACGTGTCGTAGGCCCTTCCCTTGGCATGACTGGCATCTTTGTTGCTTCCAATCCCACTTCTGACACCAATTGTTACGGACGGGGTAACGGGATTGGAAGGAAACACCGAGTAGCACTTATAACACTTTATTCGATTTCACACACGACACGCCGTTTAATTTCGACGCAGACAGCACCAACACTAGCGTCTTTTGCACTGCACTTTTCACTGCACTTCACTGCACTTTACTGCACTATACTTTCACTTCACTTTTTTTTTACTACTTCTTCTTTCTTCCTTTTACTTCTTCCTTCTTCTTCTTCACTTTACCACTTTTCAACTTAAACTGGCGCTCAGCGCATCTACACCGCCTTATATACCCCTAGGAATGTTCTAGATTCACTAATTTCGATCGTCATTTCATAATTCAATTGTTTTTCTATCTCCTGTCTCTTTTTAACCTTTCCATTCCTTCTTGAAGTTTCTAGAATTTTCTAATCTTTATTCGAAATATTTAAATTTGTGTTTCCATCTCCTGTCTCTTTTTAACCTTTCCATTCCTTCCTGAAGTTTCTAGAATTTTCTAATTTTTACTCGAAATATTTAAATAATCTTTTAAATATTTGCCAATTGCCAAATATTCATAAACATTTTCCAAATTTCATAAAAACCAAAATCCACGTAACAGTTATGACTGGGATTTGAACCCACGCCTTCAGAACGTGAACTGAATGCGTTATCCGCACGGCCATCGCCTTGTTGTCAACGGATGCTGAATTTGGCGAACACTTGACAAAATGTATACGTCATCGAATTAAAAACTCATTTCCAAATAATAAAATAGTCTTCAAACCTCTTTGCTAATTATTGTGTTTCGTGACGACGGTTTGACATGACATCGGCCGTCACAGTATGTTGTGGTAATCGGTTGTCAGATTCGGGTTCTTTAGTTCTGGTCAGACAATTTATTATTGGATTGTGCTAAAAAATATTTTTGTTCAGCAAACCAGAACCATATTTTATGCATTTTACGTGATAAGTGGCCAAACTCTTGTGTTGGAATTTATAGTCTCCTTATAGACCTCAGAGGTGGCCTAACCATTCCTGTCCTGAGACAAGAATCGGCTTAACTTGCCCGATAAATCACCCTGGCGATCTTGTTTATACGCCGCGTAAACGGTCACCTTTTTGTAGTCACTGTAGTGGTCGATAAGTAATATTAAAATACTGACCAACCATAATCTGAAAAAAAATAAAAAGCCATCTTTCACAAAACCTTCTCTTCTCTTCTTTCACAAATCTGAAGGCGAACTAAAATATTCATTCGCTACAGTCAGAAAATAAGTCAAGAGTTCAAAACCGAGGTTTTAGTCGGAGCAAATCAGATTAGCTGTGGGTAGCGTTCGCCGCGAATTTACTGATAATTGTGTTACCCTACGGCACAGATAACGCTGACTTCTCATACGTATACGTACGTACGTAGAAGGTACTTTTATAAATGCTTGAATGTTTCCCCTTAAATGGAAAATACTGGCAATAACCTTGAAAAAAAGAAGGTCCTCGATTTTCTTTTTCGTGTGAGTGTGTGGCTGAAATGGTTTTAGAGTTTAGATGTAGGCTGTTCGAAAGCCGAATAAATTTTAGTTCTGAAAATAGAACTCTCTTTTATTTTGGTTTCTTTCCCACGGAGCAATTGATTTTTGTCTTCTTGACAGGCAATTTCTATGTTTAAGACCGGATTATTTGCAGTACAGGCTACCTAGAACATCTTTATAAATCAGTAGGACAGAATGGAAGAGGGACATTACTTTTTTTGATTGGACATCAATCTTCTAATCAGACGGCGACAATCGCACTTAACCTCACAGATCAAAATAATCGTTGCCAGCGTCATCTTCTCAGTGATCCAGGTTATCTATAAATGTATTTTATTTTTTGGTAAGATATCTCCTACGATGAAATTATGGAAATCATTTTAGCGTAGGAGGTATTTTAACAAATAAATACAAAAATATAAAATACAAGGAGATTGGTGCAGACGGTAATTGTTCACGCATCGACCGCGTGATCATGCAAGCGGACGGCGCCGACGGCTGAGGTGCGGGCGCGGGGAGAGACTGCCGGCGAGCGCGGGCGACGGCGGCGACACACAACTTGATCAGACGGCACGAACGACTTAGACGTCCACCAAATCAATATTTTCTGTACTTTGTTTAAATATATGTAATTTAACCGAGTATACAGTCCACTCATTTATATATCAAGCTGAGCTCCTGAACAATGGTCCATCTACCGGGAAACATCCACGAGTAATCAAGAAAAAGTAGTCATCAAGACAAACGTTGAAGTGGATTCAAATGTCAACCGTTATTGATCAGAAAATTCACCGTTGCAGCGAGAAGAAGTCAACCAGTGAAACGGTTAAGGACCTCTGTGAGTCGTTCCAATTGTTTACCTTATTCCTATACATCCATTTCACATAATAGTGTTCTTAAAATCAGTTTTTCTTCCCACTATCGCTTATTTCGCCTTTATTTAAGACAGACATATTATGCAGTGTTAGAATAATTTGCAATCGCTTCTCGTGCATGTTTATAATATCTATAACAGGATTAGTCAGTGCGCCGTACCTGCAGGCCGGTTATTTTACACAGTGACTCATCTCCTTTTGTTCTCGCATCAGCTGTGCTTGCTACCGACTTCATTTTTTATTCAACTTAACGGTTAATTAGTCAGCCAGCTGTTCCTTTGAATTGATTTATTCGATAATTTGCTGCTTACATTGAGACTTCTTGCTTTAAAATAAACAGTTTTTCTTCAAATTAATTTCAAATCTTAACAGTTTTGTAAGTATTCAATTCTCAAATTTAGGAGCAACATGGATATTGATAAATTAGTAAAACAGCGCAGTGGCATTAAAGCAAGACTTACTAACTTTGAAAAGTACATTACTATTCTTTCGTCTTCAAAGACTATATCCGAACTTCAACGGATTGAGTTAGAAGGCCGCTTGAGCAAATTTGAAGCTCTGTATGATGTTTTCGATGCATTACAGATGGAAATCGAGCTAACGTCGGCGAACCCCGAAGACGAGTACGTGGAACGAAATCAGATTGAAGAACGGTACCACTCATTGGTCGCCAAGGCGCGCAGCCAGCTCCGGGCCAGCGGCTCTGAGCGTGAAGGGTCGGAGACGGGCACTATAATGGACTCGAAATCAGGTGCATCGCTTAAAAATAACTTTGTTCGCTTACCTAAAATTGATCTACCGCAATTTGACGGGAGCTACCAGTACTGGCTAGAATTTAGAGATACCTTCGTTTCATTAATACACAAAAGCGATTGTATCGATGGCATAAGTAAGTTTCATTATCTCCGGGCATCCCTTAAGGGTCGTGCGGCGGAAGTAATTAAGAATATTGATTTTAAGTGTGAAAATTATGAAATTGCTTGGGACTTACTGTGTGATCGCTATAACAACAATCGCCTGTTAATTAACAATCATGTGCAGGCTCTATTCGATGTAGAACCTATAACTAAGGAATCACCGTATTCTTTGGGACGTCTTATCGATGTCATAAATAAAAATTTACGGGCACTTAAAACCTTAAAGGAGCCGACAGAGTATTGGGATACTCTTATAATATTTATGATGTCTAGAAAGTTAGATTTAAATACAAACCGAAAATGGGAAGAGTACCGCAATGCATTGTCTGAATCTCCTACTTTGGCGAAATTAATTTCATTCATTAATGGGAGGGCTGATCTCTTAGAAACATTAGAGGTCAATCAAAATAAGTCAAGCACTAGTGTCAATAATAAACAAAAGGCTTTTATTATTTCAAGTACCAAAGAGAATCAAAATTCCCACATAGAAAGGTTGAATAGTAAGTTAGAAAATAAAAAAGGACATAGTAATAATTTACAAAACACATTAAAATGTCCATTATGTTCTAACGATCATCTTTTATATACATGTGATTTATTTAAAAGCTTGCCAACTGAAACACGAATCCAAAAAGCTAAGGAACTACATGTCTGTTTAAATTGTTTGCGCTCGAGTCATACAACCAAGAGGTGTCGATTAGCTGGTTGTAAATATTGCAAATCCAGGCATAATACTCTCTTGCATGTTGAACCGACTGAGCAGCCTCATCAAGACCCAATGCCTTCAGCATCAAATAGTGTCGCCTTACCAATCGATACTTCAAGCAGTATCGTCTTATCAGCTGACACTATGCACCGTACTAGTACACCCAATGTATTACTGTCCACAGCTATTGTGAAAGCGGTGAGCCACAGCGGTGAGAGGGTAAACGCTCGAATCCTGCTCGACAACGGCAGTACCGCCAACTTTGTGACGGAAAGCCTTTGCAGCAAACTGAATTTGTTACGACGTTTGGTTGATACCTGTGACAGTGGAGGTAGTATTACTACCTCCACTGTCACAGGTATCAACCAACAATCTTCCTACAGCACACAGTCTTGCAATCTAAATATTGAGTCTTGTAATGGTGACTACATGATTAATTTGGACTGCCTAATTTTACCTGAGATTACTAAACGTTTGCCATCCTCGTATGTCGATATGAAGAATATTCCTATTCCGTCAAGCCTTCGGTTAGCTGACCCTACATTTAATGTTCCCACTACCATTGACATTCTAGTAGGCGCAGAAATATTTTGGAGTGTTATAGGCACTGCTACGATCGATTTAGGCAAGCGCATGCCTAAGCTATACGAAACCAAATTCGGTTGGATAGTGTCTGGTCCAGTTTCTCAGCTTCGTTCGTCTTTTAAAAAGGGCAAACTTTTTTGTAATTTTACCCACTCAACCGAACAACCTGATTTAACAAGGTTTTGGGATTTGGACTCCATCTCTTCTAAGCACGCCCTGTCTCAAGAGGAACGGGAGTGTGAATTAAGTTTTAAACAAAAAACATTTCGTAATAATAGTGGCAAATTTGTTGTTACTATGCCTTTGAAAGCCGATCCAAGCGTATTAGGCGACTCGTATAATATGGCAAAAAACCGTTTTCTGTCGTTAGAACGACGCTTTCAACGAGAACCAGAATTCAAGGCCAGATACATCGAGTTTATGAATGAGTACAAAAGCCTTGGTCATATGAGTGAAATGAACAACTCAAGGCCTCATTCAAATAAGTGTACCGAATACTTTATACCTCATCATGGAGTAATTCGCGAATCCAGTACGACAACGAAGCTGCGAGCTGTATTTGACGCATCTGCCACTACTTCTTCCAAAGTATCTCTTAACGATATTCTTATGGTGGGGCCTAAGGTACAGGATGATTTATTTTCAATTATGGTAAGATTTCGTCAACATAAATATGTTGTTACTGGCGATATCGAGAAAATGTATCATTGCATAGAAGTGGCTCATTCACAACGATCATTACTGCAAATTGTTTTTAGAAAAGATCCCAAAGAACCATTAAAAACGTACAGATTAAATACAGTCACTTATGGGACATCATCTGCACCTTATCTAGCAACAAAGTGTCTGGTGAGTCTTGCGGATGACGCTACCTCAGACAACGTGAGGTCTGCAATTGCAAGGGATTTTTATGTCGATGATTATTTAGGCGGAGGGTCGACGGTATCAGGAACCATAGATCTAGTGAAACAAATAAATTCAATTCTCTCATCTGCTCATTTTCTTTTGCGTAAATGGAAATCAAATAGTCCAGAATTCCTCGAAGCAATAGCTGGTAACTCAAGAAAATCTGGTTCATTAGACTTGTCCAGTCACTCCCAGTCATCTAATAAAAGTTTGGGTCTGTACTGGTTTTCCAATACTGACACATTATCTTTCTTAATCAATATTTCCGATAAAGAAAAAATAACAAAGCGACACATTCTGTCCGTGATTAGTCAGGTGTTCGATCCGCTAGGACTGGTTGGCCCTTGTATTGTTGAAGCAAAGTTAATAATGCAGAGACTATGAGTTGAGCAGTCCGAATGGGACGATGAAGTCTCATCTGAGATAATCGAAATGTGGTCTACCTTTGTTCGCACACTTCCTAGTCTGAACAGTTTAAATATTCCACTATGGGTCTGCTGCAACTCAGCGGTGGAACATGAATTGCATATTTTCTGTGATGCATCAGAAAGGGCGTATGGCGCATGCATATATGTTCGATCAGTATGTAGTGATAAATCAGTAAGTGTACAACTTCTAGTGTCTAAAAATCGTGTAGCACCAATAAAGACTGTAACCATTCCGCGCCTTGAACTTTGTGCGGCACTATTGGGTGCAAGACTGTGTACTACCGTAATGGAATCCTTGACTATGCCCATAGTTAAGCGAATGTTTTGGAGCGACTCGATGGTCGTATTGGGGTGGCTCAACATATTACCAAATCAACTAAAACCCTTTGTACGTAATCGAGTCGCTGAAATTCAGGAGAGCACTGCTGGAGACCGATGGAGGTATGTACCATCCAAGGAAAATCCGGCAGACCTTGTTTCTCGCGGGGTGAGGGCCGATTCCATCGCTGCATGCTCGTTATGGTGGACGGGCCCTAGCTTTTTACAAAGCTGCGAAAGTAGCTGGCCTATTATGCCCTGTAATAGTGTGAAACACGATCTACCTGAAATAGTGTGTAATTTCACTGATCAAGTTAACACTCACATGAATTCTAATCAATCATCTAACCATTCAATAATTCAGTCATTAATTCACAATAACTCTAATTTCAATCGTCTTCAAAGAATCATTGCCTATATAAATAGATTTATCCATAATTTAAAAAATTCTAATCGCAAATTGGATGGTTCGCTTTCTACTGGTGAATTAGATAATGCTTTGACATGTTTACTACTTAGTGCACAAGCAGAAATGTTTCCAATAGAGCACAATATTTTGAAGTCGGGAAAAACACTGCCTCGGAAAAATCGTTTAATTTCATTGACACCATTTGTAGATTCAAGGGGAATTATACGCGTAGGAGGCAGACTAGATAATTCACCATACGATTATAATACAAAATATCCCATCTTACTTTGTAGTAAACATCACCTTACTAGAATTATATTTCATATGCAACATATAAAATTGCTCCACGCTGGTCCACAATTGTTATTGGCAAATATGCGACTCAACTATTGGCCTTTGGGCGGCAGAAATCTTGCTAAGACTGTTGTCAAACAATGTATAAAATGTTTTAGATATAAGTGTCAAAATCATCATCATCATATCAGCCAAACGACGTCCACTGCTGGACATAGGCCTCCCCCAAGGTTTTCCACACAGACCGGTCTTGAGCCGCCCGCATCCAACCTCCTCCCGCGATCTTGACAAGATCGTCGGTCCACCTTGCGGGGGGCCTACCTCTGCTGCGTCGTCCGGTACGTGGCCGCCACTCCAGAACCTTTCTGCCCCAACGGCCGTCGGTTCTTCGAGCTATGTGCCCTGCCCACTGCCACTTCAGCTTGGCTATCCGGAGAGCTATGTCGGCGACTTTGGTTCTACTGCGGATCTCCTCATTTCTGATTCGATCTCGCAGGGAAACTCCAAGCATAGCTCTCTCCATCGCCCTCTGAGTGACCTTGAGCCTTCTGATAAGGCCCATAGTGAGCGACCACGTCTCTGATCCGTAAGTCATCACTGGCAACACACACTGGTCAAAGACTTTCGTCTTGAGACACTGCGGGATATCGGACGAGAAGATATGTCGTAGCTTCCCGAACGCTGCCCAACCGAGTTGGATTCGACGATTGACCTCCTTCTCGAAATTGGACCTACCTAATTGGACTACTTGTCCCAGGTAGATATACTTGTCGACAACTTCGAGCGTAGAGTTCCCAACCTGAATAGGAGCAGGTACAACATGGACGTTCGACATGATTTTCGTCTTGTCCATGTTCATCTTAAGACCTACTTGTTGGGAGACTCTACAGAGGCCATCGAGCATTGTGCCTAGGTCTTCCACGGTCTTAGCCATGACTACGATATCGTCTGCGAATCGAAGGTGAGTGATGTCCTCGCCGTTGATGTTGATGCCGAGTCCATTCCAGTCCAGAAGCTTGAAAACATCCTCCAGCGCAGTGGTAAACAGTTTCGGGGATATGACATCCCCCTGTCTCACCCCTCGCTGGAGTTGAATAGGTTTCGAACTCTGGTCCTGGAGGTGGACTGACATAGTGGCGTTTTCATACAAACACTTCAGCACTTCGATATATCGGTAGTCAATCCGGCACCGTTGGAGAGACTGTAGCACCGCCCAGGTTTCGATCGAATCGAAGGCTTTCTCATAGTCCACAAACGCCAAGCATAGGGGCTGGTTATACTCCTCGGACTTCTGTATAACCTGCCGCAGCGTATGTATGTGGTCTATGGTACTATAGCCTTTACGGAAACCGGCTTGTTCGGGAGGCTGGAAGTCGTCTAGCTTGCTCTCGAGACGATTCGTGATGACCCTCGAAAACAGCTTGTAGACGTGGCTCAGAAGTGTGATGGGTCTGTAGTTCTTCAAGAGGGTTTTATCCCCTTTCTTAAAGAAAAGCACCACCACACCTCTGCGCCACGCCTGTGGCGTTTTACCCTCGAGAAAGACGGAATTAAATAGCTTCCGGAGGGCTTCTCTAGCGGGTGCACCGCCGGCCTTCAGAAGCTCACTCGTAATTCCGTCATCACCCGGCGCCTTGTTGTTTTTAAGCTGTTTGAGAGCCACACTAATCTCGTGCATGCTGACGTCCGGGATATCTTCGGTATAGTGTCGGGTCAATCCAGCTCTAGGGTCTGACGCTGGAGTGCTTGCGGGTTGTTGCGTTGTCGTGTATAGCTGTCCATAGAACTTTTCGATCTCCTCCAAGAGCTCAGGCTTGGACGATACGATTCTGCCATCCTGCGTCTTCAGCTTTGTCAGCTGACTCTGCCCAACAGACAGATCCCTTTGGAACACTTTGGATCCCTTATTCCGCTCGATCGCCTCACGAACACATTTTGTGTTGTATTGGCGGAGATCGCGAGTCAGAGACTTAGAGATCTGTCTGTTGAGGTGCCGATATTTCGGCATGTCGTCGGAGGATAGCAGAACCATCTTGCGCCTTTCCTCTAACAGCTCGAGGGTCGGATCCGAGATCTTTTTGGTTCTCTGGCTTTTCTGGGGCTTAAAAAATTTAGCCCCTGTTGTATGGACAGCATCCACGAACCCGTTACTGTACACGTTCACATCTACGCATTCACCCGGGCATTCGAAACGGTTCTTGAGTTCGAGCTGAAAGCTCTCGGGATTTTGGATATGAACCGGTGCCGGTCGGAGCGTGGACTTTATCAACCTCGACCGTTCGAGGTTTGTACGGATATTCAATGTGCCTCTTACCATTCGGTGATCGCTCCCCAGTTTAAGTGAATTGATCACGGAGACATCATTGAATATCTGCCTCTTCGTCGACATGATAAAGTCGATCTCATTTTTGGTTGCACCGTCTGGACTTACCCAGGTCCACTTGCGGCATTCTCGCTTCTTGAAGAAGGAATTCATCATATAGAGTCCTTCCTTCTCCATAAAGCTAGCCAGCAAGTGACCCCGGGAATTCCGATGCCCATAACCAAATGGCCCCACTCTCAGCTCATCACCGTCGCGTTTGCCCAGTTTCGCGTTAAAATCTCCCATGACCACGGTGTAATGGGTTTTGTAGCCATGTATAGCCCGAGATATGTCCTCGTACATGGCTTCCACCTCCTCATCGGGGTGCGACGAGGTCGGAGCGTATACTTGTATGACCTTCAGCGAATACCGCTTGGATATTCTGAGTATAAGGTACGCTACCCTGCTCGACACACTCCCGATATTTACCACGTTGGTCACGAGAGATTTGTGGACGATGAACCCGACACCACCTTGGGACTGTTGGTCGCCCTCCCGGTAGAAGAGCAAGTTACCGGAATTGAGAACTTTCGAGTCCTCCCCCTGTCTTCGGACTTCAGATAGGCCTATGATATCCCATCGCAACTTGCTCAATTCTTCTTCCAGCTCGACAATCTTCTCGTCGGTCCGCAGTGTGCGCGTGTTCAGTGTTGCCAGGGTCAATTGTCGTTGGTGGTGGTAGCCCGATCTCTTCCGGAGATTCTTCGCACCCCTTGCCCCGCCGTTACCATGGCCGCTACCATAACCAGGACTAGCGGGGCTGCCGGGGACTAGGGGCCGGTTTTTAATGGTGTGATTCATAATTGGGGGGGATGTGCCATAATCGCCACGCTTGGCAGGCGTATTGGCGATCGCAGTGGCGGAAGTTCTTAGTGCTGGACGCTGCTGCCCATCTAGCATCTCGGGATTTCCTTCCGCCAGGTTCGGATGGTTTGACCGCCATCTTTCGGTTGACTGCTTGCGCTGGGGGAGATATTATGACGAGTATCTACTCGTCAGAGTAACTCCCCCAGTGGGCGGTGGGGTCGTCACGTCCCGACGCCTACCAAAACGCCTGTCAAAATATACAACAAATAATGGGTCAACTTCCGTGCTCTAGAACCAACATTAAATTTCCATTTTTTAACTCAAGCGTTGACTATGCTGGCCCAGTGCTGATAGCTGACCGAAAGGGTCGCGGTTGTAAGCTTACAAAGTCATATTTATGCATCTTTGTTTGTCATGCTACGAAGGCAGTCCATTTGGAGCTCGTCACCGACCTTACAAAGGAAGGCTTTATGGCGACTCTGAATCGTTTCACGTCTCGTCGAGGCAAACCTCAAAGCATATTATCAGATAATGGCACAAACTTTGTCGGGGCTGATAATGACTTAAAAAGAATTATTACGGACTCTGATGTTGCATCTGAAATGGCACAGCAAGGAATTAAATTTCTTTTTGCTCCTCCTTATTCCCCCCACTTCAATGGCATGGCTGAAGCTGCCGTAAAGTCCACCAAGAACCATCTAAAAAAGTTGCTAAGTCTCACCAACTTCACTTACGAAGAATTAACAACCTGTGTGTGTCAAATAGAGGCTGTTCTAAATTCCCGTCCTCTAACTCCCATGTCCTGTGACCCATCCGATTTGTCTGTCCTCACTCCTTCCCATTTTTTAATTGGACGAACACTTACGTCTGTACCGTGTTCACTGGTTTCTGACAAAACCATCAGCTGCTTAGATTGCTTCAAAAGGATTGAATACATCCGTCAACACTTCTGGCAGCGGTTCTCTAATGAATATGTTTCATTACTCCAACAGAAAACCAAATGGTCAGTTGCTTCAGATAGGAAGCTCAAGGAAGGAACCCTTGTGCTCATCCGAGAGAAGGCGCTTCCACCACTTGTTTGGGCATTAGGTCGTGTAGTACGAACATATGCAGGCGTCGACGGTATCACCCGCGTGGCAGACGTGAAGACAAAGAGAGGAGTCATCACAAGAGGGTTCAACAATATTTGCCCTCTTCCCTTCGAAGACGTCAACAGGCGGGAGGATGTTCACGCATCGACCGCGTGATCATGCAAGCGGACGGCGCCAACGGCTGAGGTGCGGGCGCGGGGAGAGACTGCCGGCGAGCGCGGGCGACGGCGGCGACACACAACTTGATCAGACGGCACGAAAGACTTAGACGTCCACCAAATCAATATTTTCTGTACATCTACTTTGTTTAAATATATGTAATTTAACCGAGTATACAGTCCACTCATTTATATATCAAGCTGAGCTCCTGAACAGTAATCCTGTTTAAGCCCTCTATATGAAATTTGAAATATTTAGATCTTTTAAAATAAAATAAGTATAAAGTTTAAATCCAACTATATTAAAAAATACTTTTATAAATCTTTAGCCAGACAGACAATCTGCAATTTCGGAGCCTTACTACTCTCATATATTAACATAATTCATAGTGCTATACATCACGAAAAATCGCGTGTAACAAGCCCTAAGTTAAATATACAGCTCCCAAAAGAGGTATAGAACGTAGACTTCACATTATAATGGCTTCGGATTTTTCAAAATTCACCCGAAAAGTGGTGTGATCTTTTTCGAAAGATTTGCTTTTAGAATGACTGTTTGCACTAGAGTGCTATGACCAAAGCTCTTTTCTATATATCTTTCTTTCTCCCTTGACAGTTCACTTTATTTTTAATATTTCACCTGTCTTAAGGAGGCGTGCTTTATACACAATATATTAAATATTGTAACAATTGAATACGTGCCGCATGGTTCTACCTACTACATGCCATGACTAGCAGGTCATATAAGAGCGTCAGTGTTTTTCCAATTAACTACCCCGAATTGACTGAAATCTACGATTGTTTGTTAATCAGTTACTATGTATTTTATATTAGACCTTATAACATAAATATAAATTATAGTTTACTGTTTTTCTTTACAAAAAGTAATCAAATAACAAAAGCCACATATCATATTTAGGATTGACAAGATGTTCCCAATATAATTGATGTATTTTACAAAATCAGGCATGGCTGTTTAGGTCGTGCTCGACTATTATTATTTCATAAACAAATTGTTATAATTCAACTCAATTTTGTAATACAAACATTATAGGTATGTTTAAAAAAAAAATGTCCTAACGCATTCATTACTATGAAATCAAGCATGACTGCTTATCATTGAGAGTTCATAGAATCATGCTGGAGTACTATGAAAAGATATCTTTATTTACGTTAATAAGTAGTAAAATCATCCACAAATGCCTATACTTCAATCGACTTATAAACAGTCATATAAACATGTTATTTGTATTATGGGTCAATTATTATAGGTTAGAAATTCATATCAAATGCTCAAGTCAAAACTAAAGGGTACTTACAGTCGATCTAGAATCTGGAAAATCTGGCATAAACCAACGTTTTATATCACATAGGAAAAATTTCGAAAACCTAAAATTTTTAGTTACATCGCGTATTTTTTTAAATAATTATATATACCTACAGGTTCGTACGGAACCCTAGGTGCGCAAGTTCGACTCGCACTTGACCGGTTTATTTTTTTTATGCGGAAATACTTACGGGTGCAAATCTTATGGAATACAAACACTATTGCAAATGTCAGTTCTTTTAGTGGACATTATTAGATGATTTATTAATAGTTCGGGAGCGTTTCCCACTCAGGAATGTTTTTTCTGTGATGAAGACGATTGTATGTTTTATGACTGGGTGTAATACATAATGTTATGTATGTATTTAAGAATATTTAAGTAAGTATATTGTCGGTTATCTGGTTGCCATATTTCAAGATCCACCTAGTCTGGGATCTCCTTTGATCCTAGGACTACAACGAACTCTTCTGTACCAAACAAACCTTGTAGCCAGATATCCTTATTGACATGTAGAATACATCTTTCACAGTGTGCATTGAACACGCAATGAGGCATGCTAAGTTTTATTATTAGCGTGGTGCAGTAGGTACAGCATAAGGCTAAGCTCACAGACTGCACAATACGACTGAGTTGGGTCCCTCTCTTTTATTCATAGTTAAGAGCCTGGTGGAGAGTGTATGCGTTACTCCCAAAATAGCGCGAATTGTCCTTGACCTCTTTTAGTTGGGAAATTACGGAAATTAACTGTACCGTGGTATAATACCTTCCCGAGATTCGTTCCCGTAGGCAACCCTGTCCACCATTTTACCTACTCCCTGGCAATGACACGTGGCCACTGCACCGCCTCCAGGCTCTCTATTTATCCAAAAAAGCCTTCACTTGCAAAAAAAATACGGTTTCTACTGAAAATGGTAATCACTAATCTCTTATCACGCAAAAAATAATTGCGACAGTACATATTTCTGAAAGCAATTTACGCCGAAAAATATTTGAAACAAGCATTACAGAGTTCGGTATCTCGCGGTCCATTCACAAGCAAATCTCATTCAGGGCTCCTTATTACCAAAACAGAAGGCCCCCATTCATTGGCCATCTCTATACCCACAGATAAACGCCTAAGATTAAATTAATTACGCTTGACAACATTAAAAGATTCTTGGCCGAAAAATTTGGTTAAAATTTTCGTGGAGAAAAATCTTGAATACTGATTTTCGGATGTGTCATGCAACGCTTATTGGGATAGTAAGGAGTTACTTCGCACTCTGGGTAAAAGGTTGTATGATTCAATGTAAAACTGTGTTAGTACTCGTACATGTTAAGCTTCCTGTATACTACATACGATTTATTTTAACCGTTTCTGCCCGATCGCGTGGTAATTTCCGAACATCCCTTCTCATTGCACCCCTTCAGCCTCCAAGGAACATAAAAGCCAAATTTAAGCTGCCTGCGCCCCATAGTTTTGGCTGTGCGTTACAAAGTATACCTACCTCATTTGGTAAAACGTAATGATATTATTCGAAATAAACAATTTAATAATTTCCATTCTGACGGTAGGCGACGATGCATTGCCTACACATACTCAACTTAATTCATATTTATATCCTAGGTGCCCATAATCAATATTTTTTAAATATTTATATTAAATCAATAAGTAAACATCGAATATTTTCTAACCGTTTTTTTATTACTTGATCTGCTTGATGATACATTGCTGCAAATAAGCTAAACCAGTGACTTGTGTCTTAAGTTACTCTAATTTAAGCCATTTCTTATTTAATGGTTTTAATAATATATAGAAATAACAGTACACTACTATGCGGATGAATAGATATTGAATGCTTTTAATATATATGTATGTCTTGCTGAAATAAGTGACATTTCATCGCTGAATAAATTTTCTCAATATTTGAAATGTCTGCTTTGAAATTTAATTGCTTCAACATCGATAAAGTGCATAAGCTAATTTAAACACATTTCAACTCGAGTTGAAATAGCTATGCAATAAGACGATGACGCCAATTAAAGGTAGGAAGAAAATTGAATTTCGTCGGCAAAAGCGGTCTAGCGTAAAGACTCAAACTCGTCTTCGTAGAAATTTCATATTTGTGAGTTGAAGTAAGCGTCAAATTATTTATCAACGTCGAATCATATGTATCAAATAAGATGATACTGACATTAAGATTGCAAAATATCAATTTTGACTCAATTCAAAGTCTAATCGTAATTCGTTCAGAATTCAGTATCGATGACAGACAAAATACAAGAATTGGCCTTCTGGCAGTGACAGGAACCACTTAAATGACGGCAATCGTGCAGGCCAACTTAAAAGTTTTGAAAGTCTACTTTACTCTCTCAATTAACGGACCGTGTTTCATTAAAACACTTCTATTCACCTTTACTCCAATAACTGTGAAAAGATTGTTTATTTGCAGCCTAAACAAACCTTTTCGTGTTCCCAAATCTGTTCAGAGTTTTTCTGTCTGTGCGTATCTGTGCATACTGCCCTTTTAAGCTTCCAAATTCCGTTTGGTATTAAAAATTGTTTCCATCGAGTGAACACTAAAAATTCTATAAACAGTTCATTTCGTTCCGTTCAACAATTGTTTTATAGTCCACATTTTAAATAATACAATTTTCTAACAGGATACATTTTGTAGGCATAGGCTTGTATTTAAGTACCCTTTATTTTTATTACTTATTGACGTGTTAAAAAATATATAATAAATATATAATTATATTTTTATGGTAACAAACATATTGAAAAATGAGATCCCAGGGTTGCCAGAGCTTTCTTATTTTTGAACCAACTTAATTAACATAGTAGTGACTTCTATAATATGTGTTTAATGAAGTGTGTATACATTGTAGCTTGCTTGGCTAGACAGCTCGTAATAGGGAGCAGGCAAAGAAGTGAATACAAATATAGCTTAAATGCGTTAGATTCGTATTGATTTTTGAATAATTATTGTTTCCGGCATTATATCGGAGTAATATCGGAGTGACGTCACGGACGTTGATATCAGCTGTTTGCTTACGGTGATTGTCAGTTTTTACAAATATAAAGACAGTGCTTTCAGGAATAATTTATTCGTTAACCTACAGTATAGTGTACAATAAACAATTAGTAGTGTTATACAGTGACAAAATAAACTTTAAATCAAATAAAACTTATATCTAAAATATCAATAACATTGACTGACAGTGAATCTACCCTAGTATATATAGAAAAAACGTTAACTTAAGCTACAATTAATCTTACTTAAATATACTGTAACTGTTAAATGGTGTGGTGCTCAGTGGTTGTAATTTTCAAGTTGTGAACACTGACATATCAGTATACAGCCTTCTATACAGCCTTAAAAGTTTTCTTGAGAACAGTGACATCTGTGAATTGTTGCAGGAATTATTAAGACACTAATAATTTCTATGTGCGTTGGCTACTCGCTGCGTAGAACTGTAAACAATACATTAAACAAAATAACTGTCTTTGCGCTTTACCGAGACTTTAGCACGATCAACAATCATGGTTAAGTGCGGTTCTTGCGGCAAAGTCATTTCTGCTAAGACCCTGAATGACTGTATGCGATGTACTAAATGCCCATCCATATTTCATCGCGCATGTGCCCCAGCACCGGACTCCGCAGTTGGCAGCTGGACATGTCCTGGTTGCAGTTCGCCCATTACTTCTACCTTGTCTAGAGAGGATAACTTTGCCACACCTATAAAAATGTCTTACACCCAAGGTGAACTCTCTTCTCATGCGCAGCATGGCGGAGACTTGGCGCATGAGCTTAGGGCGCTTAGAGAGGAGATATCTGCCATAAGAAACGAAGTCCGTCAGTACCGAGACGAAATAGCAGCATTTAAGGATACAATAAGCAGATGCATGAATCAGGTGGCTACTGTGGAGACGAGAGTCGCAGCTATAGAACAGTCGTTAGAAGACAAGACCTCAACTAACAACCATCTTGAGGAGACTGTTTCCGAGCTGCGACGAGAACTGAACGACAGGGACCAACAATTGTTGCTCAATGATGTCCTTGTGGCGGGGCTACCCGAGCAAAAGGGCGAGAGTGCTGCTCACGTTGTTAAGCTGGTGGCAACAAAGCTGGGCGTCGATATACAGGATCATGACATCGTGCACGTCGAGCGCATTGCTTCTGCGCTCCGAAATAACGTTGAGTCAGCCAGCCTCCCTACTGAGCCATCAGCGCACCGGCCGCGAATGCTCGCTGTACGACTAACGCGGCGCGCAACTCGCGACGCATTGCTTAGTGCGGCTCGCGTGCGCCGAGTACTCACAACAACAGATATCGGTGTGGCGGGCTCGCAAAACGTCGCATTTATATAAACAAACGCCTGACTCGCGTCAATCATCAGCTGTTTCGTCGGGCTCGTGAGGCTGGTCGCCGTCGGCAATGGAGATATGTGTGGTCAAGGGATGGGAAAGTGTTCGCTAAGAGAGAGGACGGGGCACCTACGTATCGTATATTTTCTGATAATGATATAGACAAATTTTTTGGCTAAAAACAAGTTTGATTATATTTTATCTATTGAGCTTGCCTGAATTGTTTTTATTATTATTTAAATTGTTACCTTATAATATCTATACAACTATTAATTTCCTTATTGACCAAAATTACAATTATACAATTATTATGCATACAAACATTTCCTATTATAGTTACTTAATTTATCCTGTATCACTGAGCAAAACTATTATTATTACATGTATAACATATTTACATATTATTACTTATTATACATTTATTTACTCGTTAAATTTAATATTTATAACACACAGAAACATTACAAACAGATTACAAAGTGCTATGTACATTTATGCGTGGTGTTGGTTCCCTAATACAATAAGTTTTGCAATTAACGATGCTAGCGACGGACGGTTGTTTATAGTATACAGTAACAGTAACACATCTTTTATTTTACTATATAAATTACGGTGCAGTGTGATACGTAGTTATAATGGCAGTTACTAATAAATACTTTAGAGATGGATTGCTGAACGCGGGCTCCCTTGGTACGAACCATGAGGACTTCGTAGCAATGGTTGAGCGTGACCCGGTCGACATCTTAGCTATAAATGAGACATGGTTGAGACGAGGAGAAGAGGCACGCGGGCCTATATTATCAGGTTATCGCTTCCGCCACACACCGCGGCCAGAGAATGTTCGCGGCGGTCGCGGCGGCTACGCCGCCGCCGCCGCGAACATTCTAGCTGCGTACGTTTCTATATAAAACACGGCATAAGTGCGCGTACGTGGACGCGTACTTTCGATCGTAGGTTCGATTCCGTGGAGCAGATGTGGCTCACACTTTCGCTGCACGGAAAGAAGATCGCCATTGGCACGGCTTATCGTCCTCCGTGGCTTGATTTGGACTTATTTATCGATGCAATTAGTCTTACGCTAAGTACCTTGGGACACTGCGATCATTTCATTTTATTGGGAGACTTTAATGTTAATATGCAAAATAATAATGACGCTAAAGTGAGGAAGCTGAATGATTTTTTTGGTTGCGTAGGTCTCGCTCAGCTTGTATCGTCTCCTACTCATTTTACCGAGGACAGTGAGACTTTAATTGATTTGGTATACACGGACCTAAGTGCGAGATGTATCGGGATCGAACCATTCAAATTAGTGAATAGTCATTCATTTAAAAGTTGCGAACTCAACATTAGGAAGCACAAGTTGCTACCGCAAATGTATAGAAAACGTTCATTTGCAAACATTTGCAGTGAAACTATGAGTAGTCACTTAGATAAAATAAGATGGGATCTTATATCTGACCTGGAAAATGTGAACGATATGGTGAGTGCATTGAATGAATGGCTGATTATGATTTTTGACATACACGCTCCTGTTAGGGTGTGCGTCGTGAGGGGTCGTTCTTATCCATGGATAACTGACACGATCAGATTAATGATGAGGCGTAGAGACGATGCACTGACTAAATTTCGGCGAGTAAAGACTGAAACTAGTAAACATTATTATAGGCAGTTAAAGTCTGCAGTTAATACAGCGGTATTTAATGAAAAAGTTGCGTATTATAAATATAACATTAATAATCAATTAAAAAATCCAAAGAAGCTATGGAAAAATTTAAAGAACTCAATTTTACCGCCTAAACAGCGGTCTGATATACCTCCGCATTTTAGTGATCCGGAAACCATGAATTCTATTTTCTTGACTGTGCCTGGTAATACAAACACTACCATTTCTTATCTAACGTATTATGAATACCATAGGTTTAGTGACGCCACATTTAGCTTGGTAACTGTAGATCAAGATGTTGTCAGTCGCATCATACAGGGTCTCAAATCGAACGCCGAGGGTTTCGATAGAATTAACTTGACCATGATTAAAATAACGTTAGCGCACACGCTGCAGACTATAACAGACATTATTAATCGTGCAATTGTAACGTCCACAGTACCCGATACATGGAAGATAGCTAGTGTAAGACCGATACCTAAAACATCTAGCCCTACTAGCGTACAGGACTTACGGCCGATAAGCATCTTGCCCTGTCTTTCTAAGGTCTTGGAGAAGGTTATAAGCCGACAGCTTACCGAGTTTTTGGAAAGGAACAATATTTTACCTTCACTACAATCGGGATTTAGACGGTTTCGGGGAACCACCACGGCCCTTTTAGATGTTACGGATAATATTCTGGCTGCCCAGGACAAAGGAATGTGCACTATTCTGGTTCTGTTGGACTATTCCCGCGCGTTCGATGCCATAAACCTAAATTTATTATTATCCAAGCTACGCTTTTATGGATTTGACAACAGCACACTAATGTGGTTCAATAGCTACCTGACTAACAGGATGCAATTTGTGGAGCTCAATACTACAGATGGAGCCACTCTGACCTCGTCACTTGCCTCTTCAACGAGAGGTGTGCTGCAGGGCTCAATTTTAGGGCCTATACTTTTCAGCCTTTATTGCGCGGACATCAAGAACTCAATTAAAAAGTGTAACTATCATATTTATGCGGATGATGTTCAGATATACTTATCGTTTAAGGTTGGAGACCTTGGAAAGGCTATACAAGACTTAAATGAAGATCTTGAGCGAATAGCCATATGAGCCGAGAGTAACTGCTTGTTGTTAAATCCATCAAAGACGAAATACATTACATTCGGCACGAAACATAATTTGAGTTTGTTGCATTCGCCAGTCAACCTTCATCTGAGAGGGAGTCCGATAGAGCGAGTGTGTGAGGCCCGGAATCTGGGACTGTTGGTGGACTCTGACCTTCGATTTGAGAAGTATATAGGTGATGCGGTACAGAACTGTTTTTATAGGCTAAGACTATTGTATAAAATGCGTCCCTATCTGTCGGAGGAAATGCGTGTACAGTTAGTTGACTCATTAATATTAAGCAAGCTAAACTATGCGGATGCTGTGTATGGTCCAAGGCTCTTAGCGCGTACAGACAGACAGATACAGAGGGTGCAGAATGCGTGCGCACGTTTATGTTTTTCAATGCCATTTCGAAGTCATGCAACGCCATATTTTAATGAAAACTTGGTCTTGAAAATGAAATCACGTAGGAAACTGCATTTGGCTTGTCTCATGTTTGGTGTCATTAAATTAAAACAACCGCAATATTTATACGACAAACTCAGGTGGGTGACAAATAGAAATGAAAGCAACAGAAAGTGCTCTAAGCAATTATCAATTGGTCTTCATCGTACAGAGGCATTTAGAGGAAGCTTTTGCTATGCTGCTTCAAAATGTTGGAATAATATCCCCCCTCCATTACGTGATCTCACATCATTACCCTCATTCAGGAGAAACCTAAAAAAACATCTTATGGAAAAGCAGCGGAAACTGGGTAACATTGAAATGAATGTCTCCTTAATTTGAAATTAAAGTCAACTAAATAATAATTAACATAAGGTAACTACTTAGTATAATCAAATAATTATGAATATAATTGCGACTATTATAATCAATATAATAAGTTCGTGACATTTCGTTCGATTTATATTATTTATATTACTACATTTCATTATATATATATATTTTTTTTATTTAAGGTATACGTTATTATTTTTATAACTCCTGACATGACTTTCTAATAATTGTGTACATAAACATATTATAATAATAATTCAATAACTCGTGACATTATTATAAACTATAATATATTACTATTTTATTAATACGATTCTTATACTTATTGTTGACAAATAAATTGACATACCATTAAATTTACTATGGAAATATGATATGATTAAGTACATAGTTATACATAGTTGTAATTGAAGTTAATTGTTTTAACTTACAATTATACTTGTCAATACTATTCCATTTCAAGAAGGTTCATATTCTGTTTTCCGCTCCATTATTGTGAACGTACGCTGTGGGTATTAAGTACGCTGACGCTGTGTGAGAAACTCGTAGGAGCAACCTGAAACAAATATAAATAAGATGTTTTTTTTAATCTCCTGCCGCTCTATGTCTCGCTGTCCGTAGGTACACCGGAACAATTAAGATATAATGTAACTGTACTTACCGTAATGGTTTGGTTCATGTTTTATTTATTTTATTTTTTTTCACACAAGTTAATGTACTGTCTGCAACTTATATGTATGTATACACTCGCATATTAATAGTTTACCGGACGCTCGCCATATGCGAGCCTTATTCTATGGGAACGGTACGAGCAGTTTTGCCGGCTGTGACGCGGCGACTGGCTGATGGTGAAGGCTTTGTTTACAACAGGCCCGCGCCTTCCGCCGCGCCGCCCCGCCCTTCTGGCCGTAAGATCATAGCGCGCGCGCCGCTATTCGACTTAACCAGCATTGCACAGCACTTTTAATGTTCATATTATGTATTATTCATATAATTATACTATTTAATACACACACACTTTTATATCCATATGTATTAATATTTATGTTTATAGTATATGTACTATTTTATCTAAATACGTATCATACCTATATATTTTCTTTATTTGATGTGATGTTTACGTTTTATTGTACCTATCTTTTATATATTTACTGATATCACATGCGTGAGTCACTAGAGGGACTGGTTGAAAATCGGCGCCAGGCATTCGCCTAGCATATGCTGAACCAGGTCCATTTTTTGGCTACACGCAAAAACCTACCTCTGTCTTTGTTTTATTTTGTCATGTATCTCTTTCTATTCTTATTATTTTCTTGACTTGTTTAGTTTCTGTTTGATTTATTTTCTTCTTCTTTTTATATGTATGTTTTCTAAATTGTTTCCTTATTTTTTGTACTTACATTTTTTTTTTGTTGTTATGTGTATGCCAAAAATCAATAAATCTTTATCTTTATCTTTATCTTTATCTTTATCTTTATCTTTATCATTTTATTACTTCTATGCATCGCTACCTGGGATCACGGACTTATTTATATTATATATAATCATATATCTAATACTAATATCTAAAACTGAAGAGTTGTATGGTTGAACAGGCTAATCTCAGGAACAACAGGCCCGATTTAAAAAAAATATTTCAGTGTTAGATAGCCCATTTATCGAGGAAGGCTACATAATTATGCTATGAGCCACGGGAGCGGAGCAGTAGCCACAAATAACGCGGATGTAACCGTGGGTTCATCTAGTAAATAAATAAAGTGACTCTCGTATTGTCGATTGACGGCTGGTCAACGTCAATCGCACCTCATATCATTCCACACAGAATGTGAACGTAGTGATATAGAAACGATTTAAACGGCGATCTTGACATGTATTATTTTGCAGTGCTGTGGTTTCAATCGCACACACGTGACAACACTTTGTGTGATCCGCAATTGTTATTTCGGGACCAAATTATTAGTTCCTAAAAATACCACTGTGATAAAGAATGTATTATTAATTCAACACTTCATTGCTTTTCCATAGTGTGATTACAAATGCTTTTCTTTGTCTAGGTAGTCCAAGTAATAGAATAGAAAACACGTGGATTTTCTAGATCAAAGACTTCTTTACTTTAAGCTTTTAAGATCAGTACAGCATTTATTCCTTATGTAGGGTTTTCTAACAAATTTATAGCCAAACAAGAGGAGGCCCACAGCTACGCCCGCATATTTTTTTATTTTACCGTTTCTGCTAGGCCCTTAGGAATTTCTGAAAATTCCTTATTAGTGCACACATATGCTCTCCAAAGAACATACATGTCAAATTCAGCTTCTTGCGCTCTGTAGTTTTGGATGTGCATTGTTTGTCAGTAAATCAGCAAAGGAATTTAATTTCTGAAGGTAAGTGATAAATATAAGTGATAAAAAGTACACAATTATAATAAAGTATTTAATTGCTAAAACAATGCACTACAAAATGATTCATGCTCTTTGAAATACCGTGGCTGTTATTTAGATTCCATATTTACTGCAATTCTCGTAAGATTTGGTTAGACAATTGCCAAATATTGACAATTAATCTGTCTATAATGAGGCCATTCGTCACTGCAATGTATGTATGTTAGTCAACATTATTTAATATTGGTAATCTAGTGGAGCCTCGTTGGTTGTATTTGTTTGAAGTCACTGGGCAATTTTGCATCGTATGTATGCATTATATACGAAAATATAAATGAAGCTTTATTTTTCTATTAGATTCATTACTTCTTTAAATGACACAGCTTTTTGAAGTCTTCTGCTGGACGAAGGCGTCTCCCAATGATTGAATTGCAATAACATTGTAAATCAAAGCGAAGATTAAGCCTACTATAACACACTGACCGGACGTGTTAGTATATGGTTTGGTATCGAGTTTGTCGTTTTTACTTCATGTGTTTTCCTAGTCACCTTTTAGGACATCCACGGAATAAAATGGGGTATAGACACTTTGTATTCATATCTCGTCACCACATGAACTAATTTTAATATTTATCCTTTTCTTTTAGATAAACAGAATTATTTATTTGATGCTAAAGTAGAAATACGTAAAACTTCAAAAATATTTTCTTTAAACCCGTAGCACTACGTACCGTAGAACGTGCTCGTAGCATTCCACCGTAGATCCGTAGCCGCTTATCAAAATATACCAGAGTGGAAATTTTTGTAGCATTCTTCTGGGCCCAATTCTCCTAAATAAATACAGTTGTAACTGGATGCGGTTGCTAGGGGCGAGGTAAATGAGGCACGGTGGTTACAGCAAGCACAGTATATAATGTCTTTTCACATACAATAGTAAGAGTTACTAGCACAGTACAATCAGTCTAGTCTAGAGTTGTTATAGGTACGGCGGCGGCGCGGAGCGGGCGCGCGCGTGACGTATCGGTTGAGCGAGGTGGGCCGACTGGTGGCGCCGCGGCGCGATCGACGCGAGGTAGCGGGGAGGACGCTTTAACTTTGCGTGAGCGGCGTATGCGCGCTATAACCTTGTCGCGACGTTACACACTCCCCCTCTAGTTCGAACATAGCGCCCTCGCGTTCGGGCTAGCAATCGTATCTACGGGGACGACCGCGCTTGCGTTTTTCTCTAATCGGAGCTTCAACATTGCCAATGAAGGGAGTCAAGTGAGAGACGTGATACCGTCCAACGTGTTCCCCTTTGGTGACCCCTTCTATCAGGTACGTGGTCGGACTTACCACTTCCCGTACGCGATAGGGTCCATCTCTCCGTGGTATGAACTTGGCTGATTGCCCAGAGCTGACATCATTCAACCCTTGCGTCTTTAATAGAACAAGGTCACCTACCTTGTAGTCAGAAGGCGCGCGTCTGCCTTCATCTGCGTACTTCTTTTGCACAGACTGCTTCTGCTCGTGAACGTCTCTGGCGTCCAGCAGCACCGAAGACAACTTACGCAGGTAAGGAGTGATGTTATGAACGAAATTGTCGTTCTCCACAATGGTCTTCATATCGCTAATGACGTCCGAAGGCGCGCGCAACTCCCTCCCGAAGGTAAGGTATGCAGGCGAAAATCCAGTGCTCGCTGTAACAGCGGAATTCATGGCAAACCTTATAGCTGCGAGGTGAGTGTCCCATGTTGCGTGGTCCTTCCCAACAAGTATAGCCAGTTGGGGCTTCAGATCGCGATTTTTGCGTTCCACGGGGTTCGCTTCTGGGTGATACAGCGGTGTCAAGGACTGTTTGATACCCATCACATGACACACCTGCTGCATCACCTCAGCAACGAACTGAACTCCGTCATCGCTGATCATCCTACGCGGGACTCCGAACCTCAGGAAAACTTCAGCTATCAGTATCTCAGCGCACTCTACACTGGTGGCGCTCTCTAATGCGAACAGCTCGACCCAATGGGAGCAAGTATCCTCTAGAATCAAAATCCAACGGTTACCTTTCGAAGTTCTAGGTAAAGGGCCGAACAGATCGACAGACACTACTTCAAACCGTCGATTCATTGCAGGAGTCTGGAGTAGTCCTGCAGGCTTCCGGTTGTCAATCTTGTATCTCTGACAAGCGGTACAGTGTTTGACGTAATCGGTAACAAAAGATCTCATACCTGGCCAGAAGTATCGCGCTCTAATGCGTTGCAAGGTACGCTCAGCACCGAAGTGACCTGCCGTGGGGGCGTCGTGGAAGTCAACGAGCACGGCCTCTCTCTCGTGAATAGGAACCACGAGGCAGGCAGAATCTGCGTCGTCAGAATATGGAGCACACCTGTACAAAACACCATCAGAAAGCAGGTAACCTTTTTCTGACCAGTTCCTCCCCCTGAAGGGATCGTCGGTCGCCTCTAGATCCTCGACGATCTTCTTCAGCTCAGGGTCCTTCAGCTGGTTGGCGCGTACCTCATCAGGCGTCCTGTGTGGAACATCTACAGTCACTAAGCATACCTCGCAACCACCTGGGGTTTTTTCGCAACAGGCGGGGCGGCTCAGTGCATCAGCGATCACGTTCACCTTTCCAGGAGTATACTGGATTTGTAGGTTATAGGCTTGGAGAGTCAATGCCCATCTGGCGAGTCGACCGCTGGGAGACTTCAAGCTCATCAGCCAACGCAACGGCTGATGGTCGGACTTGACCACTACTTCCGATCCCTCGATGTACCCTCTGAACTTCGTCACCGCCCAAACTACGGCCAGAGCCTCCCGTTCGGTGGTGGTATAGTTTCGCTCAGCTGGCTCTAGTAGGCGGCTGGCGTACTCTATGGGTCTTTCATCAGGGCCCTCCCCCTGCATCAAAACTGCGCCGAGACAGTAGCCACTGCTATCTGTCCGTAGGGAGAAAGGTAGGGATTCATCGGCTTGGCGTAGAATGGGAGCGGTGACGAGGAGTTTCTTAATGCTCTCAAAAGCCGCTTGCTGCTCGTCATGCCACTTCCAAGAGCTGTTCTTCTTGAGAAGGTCAGTTAGAGGTTTCGCAACCGCCGCGTAGTTCGGTACGAAACGCCGGAACCAGCTGGATGTTGCCAGGAAACCCTTAAGCTGCCTCTCGTTCTTGGGGGCAGGCATGTCAGCAATGGCCGAGGTCTTCTCCGGGTCTACTTGCAGGCTGCCAGGAACAATAATGTGGCCAAGGAACTTCACAGAGTCACGGGCGAAACTGCTTTTCTTGCGATTGACTCGAAGGCTAAACTTTTCGAGTCTATCGAAAACTGCTTCGAGGTCCTCCATGTGACTGTCAAAAGTCTGTGACAGAATTATCAGATCGTCTAAATAGCCCAGAATAGTCACAGGTCTAGTACCTGATTGGTCTGAACTTGATTCCCGAACGGATACGCTCAAGTTCGACTTGAAACGATCGATCAATCGTTGAAATGTGGCACCTGAGTTGCGTAAGCCCATCGGCATCCTCTTGAACCTATAGGTGCCAGAAGGTGTCACGAACGCTGTCTTGTCGCGATCCTCATCTGCGACGCACACCTGAAAATACCCGGAGTAAAGATCGAGCGTCGTCATGTAGCTGGTCGTCTTGGCCGCGTGAAGTACATCTTCCAAGCGCGGGAGAGGGTACCGATCCGGCTCCGTGACCGCGTTGAGCTTTCGGTAGTCCACGCATAGTCGGACTCCTCCGTCCTTCTTCGAAACCAAGACGACATTAGCAGCCCAAGGCGACTCGCACTCCTCGATGACATCAGCTTGCAACAGCTTCTCAAGCTCACCGTCCAACAACCGCTTCTTCCCTTGCGACATTCTGTAGGGTGGTGAAGCGGTCGGTTCCTGCATCTCATCAACCCGAATGCGATGGGTGGCATAGGTTGTCGGGGGGCCCTCGGTGGCGAAGCGCTCGGCTCTGCTGATTATAAGCTGGTTGAGTTGCACTCTCTGGGTAGAGGACAGCTTCGACCCTTCATCCTCTCTCAGCGCCAGACTGGTGGTTGCAACCTGCATCAGCTCTGCGTCGCTGGTGGATGTGAGGCTGTAAGATATCAAGTTAAACTTCTGCCCAGGAGAGTCACCAAAGAACCAACAGTTATGTTGGAGGTCCAACAATATACCTGCTGTAGTGATGAAGTTTTGTCCGAGAAGCGTCCTATTATTCGCTTCTGGTATCACTAGGAAAGTGGTGGGGATAACGCGGTCCTAAATCGTGACGTCCGTGTTACAGTATAACAACTCACGTGCCTGCTGTGTTCCATCTGCGAGTCCAATAGTGCGGCGTGTTTCCGTGAAAGTGATATCGCTGTCCAGCAAGATCTTATATAATCCGGGACTAGCGAGACTCTCGGTAGCACCTGTATCGAGTACTGCGACACCTACTTGGGATGCAATCTCTACCTTTACGGTGGGGTGCGTCAGATCGGACACGTCGGTGACGGCACTTTGGAAACTCACCTTGGCAGCCGCGTTGTCATTGTTACCTGCGGGTGTACCTTTGCATGTCGGGCACTTGGACCGTATCACGCCTTGTCGTCCGCAGCCGTAACACGATAGTGGCGCGTTATCATTCGCTTGCTCACTCGACGTTTTATTTTTACATTCCTCCGCAGTATGACCAAACCGCTTACAAAAAGCGCAGCGCGGTCTAACTCGTTTCGGTGTTATATTACTACTAATGTTCGAACTAGAGTCGGACGTCGCACGCGAAGGGTTACTTTGGACTACCGCGACCGTTGGAGGGTTAATATTTACATTTTGCGATTTATTACGATTTTCGAGATTTGAACTACTATTGCGCGATGATAATGACGATTTGGACTGACTTACTTCGCATAGCGTTTCCTCCACGTACCTCGCGCGCTCGAGTAGGCAGTCGACACTACTGACGCTATCGCGAGGTACTCGCTTCCGGAACTTTCGGTTCAGAAGTCCGTACACAATATCTAATTGCATGACTTCGGGGATGCTATATGGTATACGCGAAATGTTAGCACGAACTCGCGATATAAACGAATCTACGCTATCACTATCACTTTGTTCTTGCGCGAAGATTTCTCGAAAAATCCGGTGGGCGGGGCGCGGGGCGCCGTACATGAAGCGTAGGCGGCGTATCGCGTTGTCCCAGGTCTTCACCGTCGATTTGATGCCTTGCCACCACACGGCGGCGTCTCCCGTCAGCAGCATGGGCAGACCACGTAGGGCGTGTTCGTCGGATACGCTTGCGCACTCTTTGTAGACGAGCACGCTCTCGACGAACGCTTCTAGGGTCTCCGCACTGCGAGCTGCTCCGTCGAATCGGGCTGTACATCGCGTGAAGTTGCTGTGCAGGTTCGGCGCTCCGGTGTAGGTAGCGGTGAGAGTCGGTCCCGCAGACTCGCCGGTCGACGTCGGCGTCGGCGTCGCGACGCTTCGCATGACGCTCGCCAACAGTCGCGTGAGCTGCTCCTCGGATATGGAAATCTGCTTATCGCCACATGTGGTTGGCTGTGGCGTCACCGTGGTGCTCGCACTCGCGGTGTTTGCTACCGCGTGTGTCTCCTCGTCGGCGTCGGTGTCGCTACTCGTCGAAACATCTCGGTTTTCTGTGGACGCGTTGCGGCGGGTTTTTGGCGGCATTTTCTCGCGAAAACTCTCGTCAACTGGTCCGTAGTAGTCAGTATGACACACAATAGATATGGAGAGCACAGTTCTGTGGGTTTTAATCGCACTCGCGTCGGTTTTTCGTACCTCCTAGCCGTTAGGTAGACGCGGAGCACGTGCCACGAGTTGGGCGCAATTTGTAACTGGATGCGGTTGCTAGGGGCGAGGTAAATGAGGCACGGTGGTTACAGCAAGCACAGTATATAATGTCTCTTTCACATACAATAGTAAGAGTTACTAGCACAGTACAATCAGTCTAGTCTAGAGTTGTTATAGGTACGGCGGCGGCGTGGAGCGGGCGCGCGCGTGACGTATCGGTTGAGCGAGGTGGGCCGACTGGTGGCGCCGCGGCGCGAGCGACGCGAGGTAGCGGGGAGGACGCTTTAACTTTGCGTGAGCGGCGTATGCGCGCTATAACCTCGTCGCGACGTTACACAGTTTCGATATAATGTCAGTGTCATACTTACGTCACAAAAAGCGTATTCTTCTAAATTATCTGATATTTGAATGAAATAGTAACGAAATTGTAATTGAAACTGAGATAACAGGAACGCAGGGATAGCCAGGATGTCGGGAATGAGCAGTAAAACACCTTCGCACTGTTACACGTATATTCGGACTGATTTACAATAAAAACGTTAGCCTACCTTGGGGAATTGTAGTATACCCACATAATTATTCATATAATTTATTATTGAAGTACCGACGCAATACACATACATTACAGAAACAAGTGTCAAAATATGTGTCAACGACGAACTGTTTATTTCAAATTATACGATAATGACATTAGGTTATCAGAATACCGCTTCTGTGTACAAAATTCAAAATTTAATTTCAATGTCATATAAAAATACGAGAATTAGGCCTCTGATGTCTCAACGATATTATACTGTTGCATATTATCAAAATTCATTTTAGAAAAGAAAATCCATTATGCATATACATATACATATACTAAAGTTAAATTACAATGCTAACATAAATATCATATTCCATCGTCCTTCTGCTTAACCTTGACCGAATAATTTATATGCATACAACGTATAATTCAGGCAGCAAATATATTCAATTTAGGCATCAACAACCCGTTGAATATGGAGCAGTATTTGAGTGGAATGTCGGCTATTCGCAGCCGCCCCCGAATTATTGTGGTTCACACGTTCAGTTGGAGCACCACTGAAGTATATTAGTACTTGTTATAGTGGTATTGGTATAAATAGACGTTTACTTGTATAAAATTATTGTATCGATTATTTATTTATTTGATTTATAAGCTTTATATACACATAGCGTATATAAGTGGAATTAATGCCTTAGACATTTTCTCCTAGTCTACCTTAGACTCGTGCAGAGATGAATGGTAGGTGTATTTTAAAAAGTGGCGTTTGACTTTTATATTTAATGGATACGATGGACGCATAAATTATAATTGTAATTATTACAAACATATAATTAGATACACATATGTACATAAATATAAATAAATATACAGGTAACAAAGTAATAAATATAGACCAATACATAAAATATATATAAATGTTACGATACTTCTTGTACAAGTTAGGGCCTAACCTTCGATAGCTCTTAAGTATAGCCCTAAGCTTGCACGTACCTAAACCTAGACTTATCCTAATTTAAGCCTACTGGTTCCTATATCTAGCCTAACCTACCTACGATAAACCTATCCCTATTTTAGATCTAATCTAACACCTATCCTACGTATTATGTAGTAAACTTAGGTGTCCTATGAACTATTCCTACAACCTATCTAATTCCTACAAAGGCGTCGTTGTTGTGGTCCCTAAACCCTAATGTCCCTATCCCCCTAGCCCTACTATATCGTATTTTATAAATACTTATATATAATAGTCCAGGATATCTGCCACCGGGAGACCTAAGGCGACAGACGGAATTGGGTAGGATTTAGGGGTGGTGGAAATGGTTTTCTCACTGCCGGTCGAGCAGACTCACAAGACCGATCAGGGTGACGGCTAAAGGTGTCTTGGCCGCAGTGAGAGGTTTGGGAAGGGTAATGAGTCAAAGTCAGGAGTGAACAAATGACTGATTTATTTCTTAAAATTATTGTCTTATATACTAAACTTATTCTATATACACATACACACGTATTTAGTTGTGTGCCGTCGGTGTATTGCGCCGATGCAGCATCTTTGAGCCGACCGCCGTACGTGATAAGTTAGTTGATCTTAAAATATCACGCATCTTCCTCGGTGATAAGTTGGATGTGTGTTGGAATGCCAAGAATGTCATGTTCATGTTTGAACATTCTGGCGTCTCTCCGGGATAGGCTTCAGGAAGGTCATGTTCCGGCGTGAACATTCTAGCGTCTCTCCGGGGCAGGCTCTAGAAAGTTCTTATGTTCAGGCGTGAACATTCTGGCGGGTGTCTGGCGTAGGCTTCAGCTCAACTTCATCTGCATCGGTAGTTGGTTGTTCACTGGTGAGTTGTTTTCTTGACGGCTTCGGTTGGCTGGCTGTAGGCCACGTGCGATGCAACCCTGGCAGCGACAGTTGACCTCGTTGCATGCTGTAGAGTCTTAAGGCGATCGTTGCGGGGGAAATGTTAAGAACTTAATCGGTAGGTACATATGTATTCAAAAAAAAAATAATATATATATTTAGTCAACACGCAATTGTAATCATTTTTTGTTATACAATTGCATGTTCTTCACCCCTCCAGAAATTATATTCCTTCCCTTATCTAACAGTAGTATTAGTTGTAGTAGTAGCAATTGTATAAGTAGTTTCTCTCAACTTGGCTACCGTCGCAGTAACCAAGTCCTCCTATTCCTTTGTTGTAGTAGTAGTTTCCCTCAACTTGGTACCATCGCAGTAACCAAGTCCTCCTATTCCCTTGCTGTAGCAATAGTTTCCCTCAACTCGGTACCGTCGCAGTATCCAAGTCCTCCTATTCCCTTGTTGTAGTAGTAGTTTCCCTCAACTTGGTACCGTCGCAGTATCCAAGTCCTCCTATTCCCTTGTTGTAGTAGTAGTTTCCCTCAACTTAGTACCGTCGCAGTATCCAAGTCCTCCTATTCCCTTGTTGTAGTAGTATCCCTCAACTTGGCTACCGTCGCAGTAACCAAGTCCACCTATTCCGTATCTCCCTAGTGCTACCCTACCCCTGTTAGGTATATTGTATAGCGAGGCCGTGTACACTGTGGTCACACATACTGTCGCGTATACAACCCTAATCCCTAGTTCCCTAGCAGTCCCTGGGATCCCTGGGCTGGGATATGTGCCACCGGGAGAACTAAGGTGACAGACGGAATTGGGTAGGATTTAGGGGTGGTGGAAATGGTTTTCTCACTGCCGGTCGAGCAGACTCACAAGACCGATCAGGGTGACGGCTAAAGGTGTCTTGGCCGCAGTGAGAGGTTTGGGAAGGGTAATGAGTCAAAGTCAGGAGTGAACAAATGACTGATTTATTTCTTAAAATTATTGTCTTATATACTAAACTTATTCTATATACACATACACACGTATTTAGTTGTGTGCCGTCGGTGTATTGCGCCGATGCAGCATCTTTGAGCCGACCGCCGTACGTGATAAGTTAGTTGATCTTAAAATATCACGCATCTTCCTCGGTGATAAGTTGGATGTGTGTTGGAATGCCAAGAATGTCATGTTCATGTTTGAACATTCTGGCGTCTCTCCGGGATAGGCTTCAGGAAGGTCATGTTCCGGCGTGAACATTCTAGCGTCTCTCCGGGGCAGGCTCTAGAAAGTTCTTATGTTCAGGCGTGAACATTCTGGCGGGTGTCTGGCGTAGGCTTCAGCTCAACTTCATCTGCATCGGTAGTTGGTTGTTCACTGGTGAGTTGTTTTCTTGACGGCTTCGGTTGGCTGGCTGTAGGCCACGTGCGATGCAACCCTGGCAGCGACAGTTGACCTCGTTGCATGCTGTAGAGTCTTAAGGCGATCGTTGCGGGGGAAATGTTAAGAACTTAATCGGTAGGTACATATGTATTCAAAAAAAAAATAATATATATATTTAGTCAACACGCAATTGTAATCATTTTTTGTTATACAATTGCATGTTCTTCACCCCTCCAGAAATTATATTCCTTCCCTTATCTAACAGTAGTATTAGTTGTAGTAGTAGCAATTGTATAAGTAGTTTCTCTCAACTTGGCTACCGTCGCAGTAACCAAGTCCTCCTATTCCTTTGTTGTAGTAGTAGTTTCCCTCAACTTGGTACCATCGCAGTAACCAAGTCCTCCTATTCCCTTGCTGTAGCAATAGTTTCCCTCAACTCGGTACCGTCGCAGTATCCAAGTCCTCCTATTCCCTTGTTGTAGTAGTAGTTTCCCTCAACTTGGTACCGTCGCAGTATCCAAGTCCTCCTATTCCCTTGTTGTAGTAGTAGTTTCCCTCAACTTAGTACCGTCGCAGTATCCAAGTCCTCCTATTCCCTTGTTGTAGTAGTATCCCTCAACTTGGCTACCGTCGCAGTAACCAAGTCCACCTATTCCGTATCTCCCTAGTGCTACCCTACCCCTGTTAGGTATATTGTATAGCGAGGCCGTGTACACTGTGGTCACACATACTGTCGCGTATACAACCCTAATCCCTAGTTCCCTAGCAGTCCCTGGGATCCCTGGGCTGGGATATGTGCCACCGGGAGACCTAAGGTGACAGACGGAATTGGGTAGGATTTAGGGGTGGTGGAAATGGTTTTCTCACTGCCGGTCGAGCAGACTCACAAGACCGATCAGGGTGACGGCTAAAGGTGTCTTGGCCGCAGTGAGAGGTTTGGGAAGGGTAATGAGTCAAAGTCAGGAGTGAACAAATGACTGATTTATTTCTTAAAATTATTGTCTTATATACTAAACTTATTCTATATACACATACACACGTATTTAGTTGTGTGCCGTCGGTGTATTGCGCCGATGCAGCATCTTTGAGCCGACCGCCGTACGTGATAAGTTAGTTGATCTTAAAATATCACGCATCTTCCTCGGTGATAAGTTGGATGTGTGTTGGAATGCCAAGAATGTCATGTTCATGTTTGAACATTCTGGCGTCTCTCCGGGATAGGCTTCAGGAAGGTCATGTTCCGGCGTGAACATTCTAGCGTCTCTCCGGGGCAGGCTCTAGAAAGTTCTTATGTTCAGGCGTGAACATTCTGGCGGGTGTCTGGCGTAGGCTTCAGCTCAACTTCATCTGCATCGGTAGTTGGTTGTTCACTGGTGAGTTGTTTTCTTGACGGCTTCGGTTGGCTGGCTGTAGGCCACGTGCGATGCAACCCTGGCAGCGACAGTTGACCTCGTTGCATGCTGTAGAGTCTTAAGGCGATCGTTGCGGGGAAAATGTTAAGAACTTAATCGGTAGGTACATATGTATTAAAAAAAAAAATAATATATATATTTAGTCAACACGCAATTGTAATCATTTTTTGTTATACAATTGCATGTTCTTCACCCCTCCAGAAATTATATTCCTTCCCTTATCTAACAGTAGTATTAGTTGTAGTAGTAGCAATTGTATAAGTAGTTTCTCTCAACTTGGCTACCGTCGCAGTAACCAAGTCCTCCTATTCCTTTGTTGTAGTAGTAGTTTCCCTCAACTTGGTACCATCGCAGTAACCAAGTCCTCCTATTCCCTTGCTGTAGCAATAGTTTCCCTCAACTCGGTACCGTCGCAGTATCCAAGTCCTCCTATTCCCTTGTTGTAGTAGTAGTTTCCCTCAACTTGGTACCGTCGCAGTATCCAAGTCCTCCTATTCCCTTGTTGTAGTAGTAGTTTCCCTCAACTTAGTACCGTCGCAGTATCCAAGTCCTCCTATTCCCTTGTTGTAGTAGTATCCCTCAACTTGGCTACCGTCGCAGTAACCAAGTCCACCTATTCCGTATCTCCCTAGTGCTACCCTACCCCTGTTAGGTATATTGTATAGCGAGGCCGTGTACACTGTGGTCACACATACTGTCGCGTATACAACCCTAATCCCTAGTTCCCTAGCAGTCCCTGGGATCCCTGGGCTGGGATATGTGCCACCGGGAGACCTAAGGTGACAGACGGAATTGGGTAGGATTTAGGGGTGGTGGAAATGGTTTTCTCACTGCCGGTCGAGCAGACTCACAAGACCGATCAGGGTGACGGCTAAGGGTGTCTTGGCCGCAGTGAGAGGTGTGGGGTAGGGTATGAGTCCAAGCCGGGAGTGAACTTGTGACTGATTTATTTCTTAAAATTATTGTCTTATATACTAAACTTATTCTATATACACATACACACGTATTTAGTTGTGTGCCGTCGGTGTATTGCGCCGATGCAGCATCTTTGAGCCGACCGCCGTACGTGATAAGTTAGTTGATCTTAAAATATCACGCATCTTCCTCGGTGATAAGTTGGATGTGTGTTGGAATGCCAAGAATGTCATGTTCATGTTTGAACACTTCTGCTAACGTAGCCAGTAAAAGCTGCTTTACCATTGTCTTAACGCAATACCTAGAAGTACATATGTGTACATGAAATCCTTGCGATACTGAGTGACTGTCAGACCAGCTACAGCTAAAACTATTAACCCCTTGAGTGTCCTACGGTCACGGTGTGCCCGTAAGAGAAATAGGCCGGTAGTGTCCTACGGGCACGGTATGCTCATAAGAATTTGTGTGATCCGGTTTTGTGTGATTGGTTACAATATTAAAAACGTACATCGACTAGTTACGGATTAACCAACATAATACCATAATTTTTTTCCATATTTCCAAGCTTGCAACCGATAAAATAATAAAATTGTTGATTTTGGTGCTCAGTTTTCTCCGTGCCTATATTGCGCTGTGGCGATCAACTAAGTTGAATTTGTGATTTTTCAAAAATGTATTCTCAACGCGATTGTGAAGTGATTGTATTAGTATTATATACCAAATTATTGACAATTTAGTGAAGTATGTGTTTGAAATATTTTTTTTAGCCAGGTTGTTTGAAATAGAATTAGTTTTTATTATAAGTCAAATCCATTAGATCGATTGAGTACCATTTTGTTTAGTCTATTGAAAATTTATGACAATGGTCACACTGAACTGTCACTTCCCATCCCGCCTTGAAAAATTAACACGCCGGTCTTGGTCTGTCTCGCGAGATTGCAATTGATATAAATTAATATAAATTGATCGCCTTTTGAATCAACGCGAATTGAATCAACTTGTAATTAACTTAATACGTAATTGCCGCTTTTGACTTCCGGCAAAGTTTGTGATAATTTGTGAAATATTGAACTTTTGTAAAACTGTAATTGTGAATCCTGTGAACGTGCATCGTGCTCTAAGACGGAGAGGACATAAAGTTGGAAGGAACAGCTAAGTGGATAATTCATTCAATCTATCGTGGCCACCTTAGATTTGTTTGTTTTTCCCTAACTTAGTTCCACTCCTGGCATCAGTAAGAGTTGGTAAGATATTTTATTAATTTTAGGTGTAGTTAGGATTATAATTCATCGCTGTGCAACGCAGTGCATTGTGTCTGGATCCTTGTCTATTGTGGTCAGGTAGATGTATTACAGCTTCCACTGCGCACCTTGAAAATACCTGCCTGCCTGCGGTAATTCTAGACATAATTTTTGGTGCAGAGCTGTAGTTGAAATTTAGCCGCTGTTGCATTACTGAGTACAAACCTCAGATTGGTATAAGCTTGTATCTTATCACCTTGTAGACAGTATTGTAGTGATTGTCAGGTCAGTTTTTGCCTAAAATACATATTATTTATTTGTATAAGTTGACCTAGATCATTTGAAACACATTGTCACACATAACCTCAATCAGTAATTGTTTGATTTAAATTGTTGAAATCTAGCATAGATTTGTTGCTGTTACTATTAATAAGCCACTTTGATTGGATACATATCAGTTATATGTATCAATTGATTTAGTTTATTGCATATATTGACTTATTAAGTTTGAACCTTACATTGCTAAACCTTGTTATAATATATAGATAATATTGTGAGGTAACACATATTCTGTGCTTACTTATTATTGTATATCTCAAATAACACAGCCAGTCTGTCTGTTGCAAGTAATTAGTTAATTTATTTGAATATTTAACTTTAATTAACTTATTTGAAGTTTCAACATTTCATAACTTTGACTTTGTTTTGTGTCAATATATATTGAAACTATTAATTTTGTTGGACAGTAGATACCTGTCACTTGCGTGTACCAGCAGTAAACAGGCTTAAATACTTTGTTGGTTTCAAAGAATTAAGAAAAATTAAGTTTTGATTGTTAATATTATTTAACGCTTGTCCGGGCTCTTTTGAAATTTTGATTATGTCAGCTATCGAGGACTTGCGTGCGGCTGCTGGTGCTATTGCATCAGGTTTGCGCTGATTTGCCTCGGCCAGTGCCTTGGTGAACCAGCCTGATCGCCAGCAGGCCTTACTACAAAGGTACGAGCGGATTGACGATCGCCTGGCAAGTGTGGAACAGCAATTCCGCACTTTCAGCGCTTGCTGTCTCGGTCAACGATTTCACCGCTGACCAGCGAAATAAGGTCAGCGAAGACTATGCCCAGGTCTTAGACCTGTATGATGCTGTCTCCAATAGTGCGAGACAACTAGTTGCCGATAGGGAAGGGCAACCCGGCCTGAAGCAGGAGCTTCCTAGGTCAGCACCGGGGCTGGTGAGTAGGCTCCCTACTTTGGACCTCCCCCATTTTGATGGCTGCCTAGGAAGCTACCTGGGCTTCGTTAATTTGTTTGACAGCCTGGTCAATGATAGGGCTGAACTTCGACCGGCACAAAAATTGGCCTATCTGATGTCGGTTCTGGATGGGGAGGCCAAGGGCCTCATCCAGCATCTGCCCGTGTCTGACGAGGCGTACCAGACGGCTCGGGACCTAATCACCCGTAGGTACCATAATAAGCGTGGCCTCGCCGACACGCACATCGAGCAGATTTTGGGTTTGCCGACGCTCACCCGGGTCTCTGGGTTGCGCAACCAACTTTTGAACCCGCTCTTGGTGGCCATCAACGCACTTAAGTGCCTTGACCTGCCCGTGGACCAATGGTCCTATCTATTGGTGCACATTGTCCTTAAAAAGCTGCCTGCCGACCTGAGGTCGCGTTTTGAACAGCGCTTTGGTGGGGATAGCGCGACCCATCTGCCCCCCTTTGCTGACCTGGAGAGGTTCCTAGAGGATGAGTGCCGGGTCTTGGACAACTCCGGTGGTGACACGCCAGCTAACACGCAGCCGCCCAAGGTCAAGGAGCAGGCTCGCGTTCACACCCGAGCCAATGTTGACCAGCGCCCTCCTCGCTTTGCAGTCACGCAGAGCCCAGTGGAGTGCTCCTACTGCAAGGTCACGGGGCACAGAACGGCCAGTTGTAGGGCATTCTTGGACCTTCATGTCGCCTCTCGTAGGCGCATCGCGAATGCCCGCCGCCTTT
Organism: Euclidia mi; assembly: GCA_944739405.2. Lineage (NCBI taxonomy): Eukaryota > Metazoa > Arthropoda > Insecta > Lepidoptera > Erebidae > Euclidia > Euclidia mi. The sequence goes on along the minus strand of OX123197.2, from coordinate 59,382,431 downwards.
GCTTCTCTTGTTTGGGGTCCCACTACCAGCGAGACTGCCCAAATTCTCGCCCCTGTCCTCACTGTGGAGGACAGCATTTGGACATTCTCTGTATGAATGCCAGAGAGGTTGGCCGCTTGTCCAACCAGCCGACGCCGCGCACGGGCGGGTGTTTTGAAGGTGGCAGCCGAGGCTCACCGGCGCGTAGCCGAGAGTCGCCTCGCTCAATTGATCGCCACTCGCCCCGCTTGGAGAACCGTAGCGTGCGCACGCCTTCTCTCTCTCGCGCTTCTGAATGTGCGACCGCGCAACGTCACCAGCACCATGACTGCTGCCCCAGGTATTCCCCTCCTTTGGCGGAGCGTCCCTGCCTTGACTCGCGCCCACCTCGTTTTTGGCGGGTGCGTCACTATGACCCCCCACAGATGGCGCGCGGATCGAGTCATCGCGCTATTGAGGACTTCAAGCCGCACCCTCGTTTTGACTTGCCTGGTCCTGGCCAACGGTCGCCGCCCAGGCAACAATAGGTCATTGACCCCTGCCCTATAACTCCAACCTCTCCCATTGAGACCGTTATCCTACCAACGGTTGCTGTTAGGGTCTGGGGACCCACGGGGACCTCTTTTGTTGTCCGTGCTATATTGGACACAGGTTCACAAGGTTGCATTGTTTCCACTTATTTGGTAGGGCAGGTTAAATTAAATATGGGCTCTTTTCCAAATTGTATACGGGGCATCGGGGACGTAGCCTCTAATGTTGAAGGGCAAGTTAAGGTTTTGTTTGGCCCTGTTGAATCTTCACACCCGAGGATTAAAACCTCGGCTATTGTGTTTAAGAATATTTTGGGTATGCACCCACAGAAGCAGCTACCTGCTGCTGTGGTGAATTTGACATCGGGATTGGAACTGGCAGACCCCAAATTTGACACACCGGGACAAATCGACTTGTTGATTGGCTCTGATTTCCTCGGTGGAATTTTGATTGGTGGGAAACGGGTCTTGGTGCCAAATGGTTTGACTGCCATCCCGACCATATTTGGATTTGCCTTGATGGGACCTGTACCTAGGGACCCCCCTCCACCTGAACTTGATAATTTGTTGGCTGTAGGCTCTGCTCTCTCTGATGCGGCTCAGAGGTTTTGGAAAGTAGAGGAGCCCCCTCAAGCTGCCCGTTTGAATCCAGAACATGAGGAATGCGAGCTGTTCTTCCAGAACAACACTGGTCGACTCCGTTCTGGTCGGATCATTACGAGGCTAACGTTTCTGTCTGTTCGGCCTCCGCTTGGTGAGTCACGACCTTTAGCCAAAAAGAGATTGTTGGCTATGGAGCGCCGCATGGGTCGTGATCCGGAGCTCAGACAGAAGTACATTGAGTTCATGAGAGAATATGAACAATTGGGACACATGTCTGTGTCAAATTTGGATTGGCGTTCGGTGGAGCACTACTTTCTCCCGCGTCATGCGGTATTGAAGCCATCGACTGGCAAGCTGCGCATAGTATTTGATGGTTCTGCGCAGACTTCAACAGGCGTATCTTTGAACCAGTGCTTGCATTCTGGTCCCAAGTTGGTCAAGGACCTTTGTGACATCATCACCAGCTTCCGACGACATCAGGTTGTCTTTGTGGCCGATATAAAAATGATGTTCAGGCAGACGATTATCCACCCTGATGACCGTCGTTTCCAGCTGATCCTTTGGAGAGAGTCTCCTCGTGATCCCATGGTCGTCTACGAGCTCAACACTAATACGTACGGGTTAAGGTCAAGTTACTTGGCAATACGTTCTCTTTGGGAGCTCGCAAACCGCGAGGGCCTACGTTTCCCACGAGCCTCTGCCATCTTGAAGGACGATATTTACTTCGATGACATTTGCTCGGGCGCCTCCACAGCGGACGAGGCGATCCTCCTGCGGGACGAATTGATAGGTATTTTGGCCTCCGCTGGTTATGAGTTGCGCAAATGGATTTCCAACTCACCAGCGCTTTTGGAGAGCTTACCCGAGGATCATCAGCAAGATCCACATTTGTTTGAGATTGTTGACAACCCCGCCATGATGGCTGTTCTCGGCGTTCAGTACAGACCAGTCCAGGACATCTTTACGTACAACTTAGACTTAAAATTGCCTTGTTCTTGGACTAAACGTCTCGTGTTGTCTACTGTCGCCAGAACCTTTGATCCCAACGGTTGTATCTGTCCTATCATATTTTGGGCAAAATGCTTCTTGCAGAAGCTTTGGACAGCAGGATTGACTTGGGACGAACCTCTACACGGCACTTTTGTTGAGGAATGGACCTCTTTTGTATCCTCACTTCCTGCCGTCAACGAGATCTCCTCGCCTCGTCCCATCCTTCCTCCCGGGAAGTACAAGGCCACCCTTCACGGGTTTTGTGATGCCTCGGAGCGTGGTCACGCGGCCGTGGTGTACTTGCACACAGTTAGTGCCTCAGGTCAGGTGAGGGTTTCCCTGATCATGGCGAAGAGCAAGGTAGCACCCCTTTGGACATCTTTGACCATTCCGAAATTGGAGCTCTCGGGAGCAGCACTACTTGTACGCTTATTGAACCACGTGTCTAACTCTTTGGGTAAAAGCATTTGCATTAATGGGACCTACATATGCCTGGACAGACAGCCAAATTGTTCTTTGTTGGTTGAAGGCTTCTGTCCACACCTTGGAGGTATTTGTCGCTTTCCAATCGCGTTTCCCAAATCCTGAAATCCGAAGTCAAACTTGTTTGGAGACACGTGCCAGGTGAGCTCAACCCCGCTGATTGTGCCTTGCTCGGATGCTTGACGCCTAGTTTGATAGGTCATTCGCTGTGGTGGGGTCCGAAATGTTTGAGTCGACCAGAAACTGATTGGCCTCGAACGCCAGTTTTGAATACTTGTAATTTGCCGGGTCTACGAACACTCGCTCTTGAGAAGGTAGAATGCGCCTTCGACCCCGATTTTTTGTTAAATCGTTACAGCTCCCTCGACAAGTTGTTAGGTGTTACTACTTGGATAAAGCGTTTTGTTTTTAACTTTAGGCACCCACAACAGAAACGACTAACACCGTTTATCTCACCACAGGAACGACAGGAATCCCTCACCTTCTGGGTTCGTTCTGTGCAATTGGCGCATTTTGAGAAGGAGATTGCTATCCTTAAATCAGGAAGATCAAAATTGTCGGGAGCTGTCCCTAAATTGAACCCCTTTTTGGACGATAAGGGTCTCTTGCGCGTTGGAGGGCGTCTCAAGAACTCCAACCTCCCTTACGGGGCACGTCACCCCCTGTTGTTACCTAAGGACGGTCATTTGGTACGCTTGTTGGTAACTGACCGTCACCTTAAAAATTCGCATGCTGGTTGTAATGCGCTCTTGGCCATTTTGCAACGCGAGTTTTGGATTTTGTCTGCCCGAAGAATTATCCGGAGTGTAGTCTTTCGCTGCATCCCTGGCTTTAAGCTCAAGGCTTCTACCATGCAGCCCTTGATGGGGGACTAACCGGCAGATCGCGTAACTGAAAGCAGGACGTTTAACGGTGTTAGCACGGACTTTGCAGGTCCTTTTTTGGTGAAAACGTCGACACTTCGAAACAGCAAGACTGTTAAGGCCTACTTGTGTGTTTTTGTTTGTCTTTCCACAAAGGCCGTACATATGGAACTGGTCTCCTCGCTTACGACCGAGGCGTTTGTAGCCACATTTGACAGATTTGTATCCCGCAGAGGGCTGCCTTCCTTGATTGCCTCTGACTGCGGCACTAACTTCAAGGGCACCTATAATTATTTGAATGATGTTGTTAATTTCCTTGAAACCAACAAGGTGATAGGCTTGCCCGACGTGGGATAAATTGGTTGTTTTCCCCACCAAATTGTCCACACTGGGGTGGTATTTTTGAGGCCGCTGTAAAATCGGCCAAAACACACTTGCGCAGGACAATCGGTGAATCTGTCCTTACATTTGAGGAACTCGCAACTGTGTTTTGTTGATTGAGGCTGTTTTGAACTCTAGGCCATTGTGCCCGATCTCCTCAGATCCGAATGATTTGGAGGCCCTTACGCCGGGCCATTTTTTGATTGGTCGCCCACTTGTCGCCTTGCCTGAGTACCCCTATATTGATTCGAGACCTGGTCGTCTCTCGCGTTTTGAATTGGTACGCCAGATTACTCAGAGCTTTTGGAAACGCTGGAATTTGGAATATTTGCACATACTCCAGCAACGCGTTAAATGGACCGACAAGACCGATCCACCCAAGATTGGTGACCTCGTTTTGATCAAGGAGGCTAACCTTCCGCCACTCAGATGGTGCAGGGGGCGCATCCTTCGTTTGGTAACTGGGGCTGATGGGGTTCCCCAATTTGCTGAGGTCTTGGTGGACGGTTCGATTTTGAGGAGAGCGGTTGCAACATTGTCACGTCTACCAACTGATTAGCGGACCGGTAGGCCGGTCCGGGGCGGGTGGATGTTTGAAATAGAATTAGTTTTTATTATAAGTCAAATCGATTATATCGATTGAGTAACATTTTGTTTAGTCTATTGAAAATTTCTGACATTATTCACACTGCACTGTTACTTCCGTTCCCGCCTTGAAAAATTAACACGCCGGTCTTGGTCTGTCTCGCAAGATTGCAATTGATATAAATTGATATAAATTGATCGCCTTTTGAATTAACGCGAATTAAATCAACTTGTTATTAACTTAATACGTAATTGCCGCTTTTGACTTCCGGCAAAGTTTGTGATAATTTGTGAAATATTGAACTTTTGTAAAACTGTAACTGTGAATCCTGTGAACGTGCATCGTGCTCTAAGACGGAGAGGACATCAAGTTGGAAGGAACAGCTAAGTGGATAATTCATTCAATCTATCGTGGCCACCTTAGTTTTGTTTGTTTTTCCCTAACTTAGTTCCACTCCTGGCATCAGTAAGAGTTGGTAAGACATTTTATTAATATTAGGTGTAGTTAGGATTATAATTCATTGCTGTGCAACGCAGTGCATTGTGTCTGGATCCTTGTCTATCGTAGTCAGGTAGATGTATTACAGCTTCCACTGCGCACCTTGAAATACCTGCCTGCCTGCGGTAATTCTAGACACAGGTATAAAAATATTTACAAAAAAAGTCTTAGTAATTTTTGTGATGCAATTTTCGGGCGTTGGCCGCTAGCCGTCCTCCATATTTTAAATGATTACATGTAAGTATTTATTATTTACTTTAGTAAATATTGATAAGTTTCTCACATATTTGTCTTAGCATCCATTGTTAATAAGACATTTCATATTGTTTTTTATATTAATAGGTATAAATATGTTTTGTGAGTGAGAAATGTTTTCCGTCGGATCATCAAAATGGCGCAAATTTTTCGCCACTATGAATAAAAGGTCGTCTACCCGTGTCAATATTAGTGCAGTGAGAAAGTAAATTTCGTGAATAATTTATGTGTTTTGTGGAAAAATGTTTCACATGGTGTAAGAAAAAACAAAGTGACCTGCATTTATAATTTTTTTCGACATGAAAAGGTTAAAGGCAAGCTATTTTAATATAATTCTCATAAAGAGTAACTTCTGAACTGTATACGGTTTACATTATGCGTCATATAATTACACCAAACGCGAAAAATTAAAGTTTTATAAACTAGGATCTTATACACCGCTATTTTTTAATTAGTACAAAAACTTTAAGGACACATTAGCGAAGATATTATTATCATATATGTGACGTAAGAATTTCATAATATCAATAAAGAGCAAAGTTATTATCATTTGTTTATTGTAGAAAATCTCACTTAAATCATAGTCATATTTTACAATCCATTCACTAATTCATTGATAATATTCCATCCTGCTCATTCGCATTCTCTCTGTCGCACTTATGATGTAGGTAGCCATAGAAAATAAAATGAAGAAAAATAATAAATATAGGTAGTTATTTTTTAATTTTGTTAATTCTACTCTCTCCTTCATACTTCATTCGGGTTTTGGACCGGTAAAATTTATCGTTTAACAAGTAATTAAATACGGAGGTATGTAATTAGAAAGCAAACAAATATCAAAATAAAAGAAGGTGTTCTGGACAAAAAGAAAAGGGTAATTTTGGCGTATTTATGAAGTTAGAATCATCTGCTATTTACAAATATTATTTTATCATCATCATGTCAGCCTAGAGACGTCCACTGCTGGACATAGGCCTTCCTCAACGTGTGTGGAGAACACAGACCGATTTTGAGCCACCCGCATCAAATTATTATTTACTTAAGTACGTATTATTTATCAATGGTTCATTTTACTATGATACTCGTAGTACTCGGGTCGGTCATAGTATTAGTATTGCATTTACCAATTATCACGTATTTTTGTGGACAGTTTTGAGACAGTTTTGGGACTTCGTGTTTTTATTTTTAAACTACATAAATATGATCAGTTAACCATACTTAGTGCTGTGTTAATTTTTTTGTACTAATTAAAAAATAGCGGTGTATACATTACATCCTCAAAATGGCTGGACACTACCGGAGAAAATGCATTTTGGAGCGGGGCATGCGAGGGGTTAAACGTAGGAAGGTGATATTTGGCATGTTTATTTCTTGGGGACTATTTCTACAAATTATAGGCTCCAAAGTCAACTTACACTGAGTGCATGGCTATCCATGCACTCTCTCTCTCTGCATATGTTTTCAGCTCTTTCACTCAAATACTAGTAAACGGTTTTTGATGGAACTTCACATTGATACACTTGAACATCAGAATAAAACATAGGCTACGTTTTTCCGTGATGGAATGGAATCGCGATAGCATTTATCCATCCGAATCTAGTGAAAAATACAGCAGTCTTTACGCAATCTATACGCTATAGTGTGGCAATAGTCCAACAACGGCTGACATTTGAAAGCGAGGTAAAAGATGAATTCTGACAAATGTAGTATTTTCAGCTCTACGACGGTAAAAGATGAGACAGAGAGTTTCAACGTGATTCATGTCATGAAGCTTCAGGTAGAATCCGTAGTCATGTGTGCTTTCATGCCTACTTCTGAATTGATTTTTTTTTGACGCAAATAGGTGATAGTTGAACAAAAACATGATAATTAAAACCGAGTCACTTTACAATCGACATAAATTATTACTCAATAATTAAAATTCTTAAAAAAAAATATTACTCTTCCTTTTGGCTTCGCCGTAGTCGGGTAGAAAAGGGAAGGAACCAGTTTTAAAAAGTGAGCGAGCTTAAAACATTTTGTATATTGACAATGAATTTTATTTTGCTATAGGTCGTTAATAGACGAGACAGTTGACTAGACAATTATTGGACGATAATCTACGATACAAAGCTAATCCTGCAAAAAGGAAAAAAGTCTATTGATTTCTACCAATGGTGTTTTTCTCTTGTGGTGCTTTGGCAAGTTTTTGTATAGGATTGGCCTGGCAAAGCTGCTGCAATCCTTTCGAAAATACGGTGACGCAGCTCAGTGACCTAGGCGTGACAATTAAATAGTTGATCCTAAATTACGGGAGATACAATGCCTTTTTCTGATTTTTCAATTTGCCTGGTCTTTGTCTGATCTCATGATTGCCAAGAATCGTCAACGTACCTGCTATGTAAGTATCAGAACAACATATCAAGTTTTATTTTTGACCCTTGCAATAGTAGCTTCACAACCAGTACAGCTTTTTCATTTAGAATTCATCAAGATTTCGCTTTTGATAAATATTATTTACAATTGAGTCCTAAAGCTTATTTGCCAATTAAATATGAATTGGTAAATAAACTAACATGCTACTAAACCCATTGATTCCTGGAAAAGCAAATCCCTCAAAGCCTTTACCGGTGCTACACCTAAGACTTGTTAGCAAGGAGATGTGACGAACATAATACCTAGAAGTGGTGTTGTGTAACATGGGTATTCCGATCGCTATGTTTAATGATTCCACTAAGTGTAGGTGTGGTGACATTTCTCTCTGTGCGTGTCGTAAGAGGCAACTGATGCATAATATAGACAAAGCAAATTATATAATATTCTTTGCAAAGAGATGAAAATCTTTTTCTACCATCTACGTTTTCATACCCCGTCTACGAGTATTTTCTTTCAAGAATTTAGTAACAGTTTGTGTAGCCTGTGGCGGAGGGGAATCCTTTCTAAGCTACAAAGTGAAGTGCGTGCGGAACCTTTCGGCCCCAACGGCCTTCAACAAGTCAAGTTAGCGACAGTGAAATTTTGGGCATCATTCTATGAGTAATTGAATTAAACAGAATATATAAAATTGTCAGCTACACAGTGTTGTGTGAACGGTCAGACCGAAAATTAGCCATGAATCTATATTGCCTTCGAATAGCAGTTTCCGTGCTGATACATCCTGTTCCAGCATTCTATTCTGTAATTAAAATTTAGTCATAGTAATATTTATGTCTATATTTCAAAATCGGTCTGTGTGGAGAACCTTGTGGGAGGCCAATGTCCAGCAGTGGTCGTCTCTAGGCTGACATGATGAATATTTATTTAACAGGTCTATGTTGCCTAATGAATTTCAAATTATTACGCGATATGTGCAAAAATCGCGAAAGTTTAAAAATGTTAGAATTCAGTCATTTATATTGCGATATTCATTTATATTGCACTTAAGGCGAGGTTGCAGTACAGTGCGTAGCTCGACCCCACCCCCCGCAAAAACAAAAACACGGGGGCGGCGTCAGCGAGTGAGCGGGGGGAGGGGAGGGGGGTTTCGTGTGTGCGTGTGCCACAGCGCAGCGTAAAAAAAACTGTAGATGAGTTATGCGAACTTCAAAAGTGGCACATTAAAAACAGGCTAAATGTCTCATTTGGTTTTAGTCGCGTACGCGCTGTGGTCGGAAGCGCTCGCTCTTTTACTCGCGTGTGTGTACGTTACATTTGAAAATGACGGCGTGTGTAATGAGATTTTGCACAAACTATAGTAGGAAAATGACTTTTGGAATCACTTCTCATTCATGAGTATTACAATATTACAACGTTTTATTTACAATTTATAATAAATTCAGTATCACAAATAAAAAAAAATTGGCATTTAGCGAGTGTAAAAGAGAAGCAGTATTGTGCGTGTACAAAGACTAAAAAACAAAGTATCCAGATGGGACATTCGTAATAATAAAATACTGATGTGTGTTTTTGTCAAGTAATAAAAGTGATTTGAGGCTGAATCATCACAATATATTATTATTATAGAAATACAAAATCATACGTAAGTTACAAACATGACGGATGATCAAAGTCCATTCACATGTTCTTGTTTTTCTCCTTTTAGTATTAAACAACTAAGTAGATTGTACTGCACAGTTTTCGCTGCCAACCCACCGTACCCCTGGCAGTACCCCTGGGGGTATGGTCTTTCAAAGCTTAACCGTACTCCCAGATAATATTGTTGTGTAATAAGTTTATTAATTTCAGTTCGTTAATTTCAAGTTCCAATATTTTGTAGCATCATTCCCAGTAGTCCTATTGAACAGTTCTATGATAGAACTGTCCTAATTCTATTAGCACAACTTGATGAGGAGAATAAAACTAATGGGATAAGTAATAGGAAATGTCCCAGTCTAGTTCTATGTATGTTTTTACAAGGGTATTTAATATAACTACTGGGAATGATCCGTAGTGTCACGACATCGCGCTCATATATCCGAATGAATATGTTTTGTAGACGTTCATTTGTTTAAGGTGTAAAACAAATGAACGTCTACAAAACAAATGAACGCCTACGCCTGTGAAATGTGAAAGTCACTTGTTTGCGTAAAAAAAAAAATAATTACCTACAGTTCGAAAACAATCCAGCTATTATACGTAGCTGATCGTAATGTTCTATTGTGTAATGTTTTTTTTATGTAAGTATCACTCTCAGCCCCTTATTTGGTTTGAGGTATAACTAGTAAATACTTAATACAGCGTATGATTTGCCTTAATGTGTAAAATATTCCTTTAAAGATTTATTGACAAATATATTTTCTTTTATCAAGGTCGCTTTTAAAATCGAATAATGTTGATTGACATCGTGTAATATAACGCTAATTCCTTTATACTGTTTTTTTTCAGGTCTAAAGAAACCCCTTGTCAAAGTGAACACGATGAAACTGGTTCATCAGTAAGTGACCCTGGAGTAAAAAAATTGAGTGATGCTAGAAACACAATTGAAAACAAATGTTTCTCCGGACTTGATTATGATTTAATGAAGGATCTCTTTGGCAGAAATTGCATCGACCATCGACTGCATCAGATTTCGAGTTTTCGCAAAGTCAACCTGAAAGCTTGGACAAACAAGCAGAAAGTGTAATTTCTTTGGAAAACGATAGACCAACGTTCTCATGCGTGCCAGAGGGAGAAATATTTTGCAAAAGGGCGGCATACTTAGATACAGATAAAATTATAAATTACCGTACAACGTATGAGCAAGACACGCCAAATAACATTGTCTGTAGTCCTTCGATTTTGCCACCAACCTCTGAATTTAGAACTGAACCCATAGAAGACGATTGGACTGATTGTGAAAGTCCTAATAAACAGCAAATGCCCATGAAACTATCTTCATTAAATAGCCCTTCGCGATATGACATTCTACTTGATTTATCCACCAATGTGTCTCCAGAGCACCATTATTCCGAAGTCAATTTAATACCAACTTTTGCGATTTAAACAGATGTGTCTTTAAGTTCGGAGTCAGAGATTGACGACTCTGATGCCGATCCTGATTATGAAAATCTTGATAGGATCGAATCCAGAATTTCCGAGTCTGATGAAAGTTTATCAAGTCTATCTGAAAATGTGCAGGAAGAAAACATTAAGCCTCGCAAAAGAAAAGCAAATCCTGCACTATGGAAAAAATAGAACAAAAGAATTACTTAATTCTGGGCAAGAGTCTAAAACTTTCAAATAAGGTAAACTGGTGCCTTCAAGGACAATAGGGCTTCCCTGCACTGACTCTTGCAGACGTGATGTACACTAAAACTAAGCGAAGATGAACGGAGGGAATATTTTCAATCGTTTTGGTCTTTGAAAGACCTTAACAGACAAAGACAATTCATTGCAAATTCTATGGAACTGATTAAACCTAAATATAGATATCTTGTTGTATGTGAAAATCGAACAGCTCACAAATTAAACCATAGTTTTTTATGTACAAGGCTCAAGAGAAAGTAAGAGTCTGCAAAAGGCTTCTACTCTAGATATAACAAACCGATGCATAAGAACTGTACTCGAAAAGACAGAGAAAGGCTTCACGTCAGAAGATCGAAGAGGCAAACATGCAAATCACGGTACAATACCTCAAGAAGTAAAAGACGGTGCTCGTAATCATATTTCTAGTATTCCGATAGTTGAACAGCTTGTTGTCACTACACGCCTGCAGATAGTTCTAAAAATTACACAGAAGGAGGACGAACACTGATGGACCTATACAGAGATTACAAGCAAGATTGTCAAAAAGAAAATCGTGACTTCGTTACTTTCTCAATCTATAGACAAATATTTAGTTTTGAATTTAATATCGATTTTTTTAAGCCAAAAAAAGATTAATGCCAGTTTTGTGAATCATACATAAATAAAAATTACGGTGAAAGATTAGACATAGAAATCGAGTACATGAGACACCACGATGAGAAAAATATAGCTAGAACGGAGAAAGAAGAAGATAAAACAAAATTTTCTAAGAATTACAGAGTTGCATGCTTCGATTTTCAGGCTGCTTTACCAACCCCGAAAGGTGATGTGCCGACCTTTTAATATAAAAGCAAATTGTCCACATACAATTTTACAATATGTGACTTGAATAAGAGAGGATTGGGCACAGTTAATTGCTACATTTGGCATGAAGGTAAAGGGCATAAAGGATCTAATGAGATAGGGTCTTGCTTACTGCATTACTTAGAAATGTGTGCTTCAAGACAGGATATTCCTGGTTACTCTAGTGATGTTGACGAAGTAGAAGTTGTACTGTATTCCGATAATTGTGGTGGTTTGTGGAAGTTTGATTTGGAAAATCAAAATTCCTACATATTTACTTTTTCAAAGAACTTACGTTTTTGTCTACTCTTTGATTAGGTACCTATTTTTGAGATTGTTAATTAATATGTGATAGCTGACCTATAATTTCCTACTGAAATCATAAGGCTGATTATTTTGAGACTTGAGAGTTTATTGAACTGAAACCTAAGAAGTTTTTGATAAATTTATGTTGGTTAATTTTTATTATATTGCTAAAGTGGGTTTTATATTTAGTTTTTTAAGTTAAGTACTTTTTATAAGTGCAAACATAGAGTACAATAACTAAATTTTGTTTGTTGATTTGTTTAAAACTGATTCTGATTGAAAGTATGCTAATAAATATTAAGTTACTAAACATTTATGGTACTTTTATTTACGATTTAACAATTCCATTGATGAGCATTTCTGGCCTTATATTCTACATAGCTAGTTTTTCGTGAAAATGCATTCTTATTTTCTTTACTTTTATAAGATAATTTCTAGCATTACTCAATAAAGTGAAAACAAAAAAATACAATACTGGCACAACTCGGAGTCACCATCTTCTGAACCTCATATTAATTCAAATAAAAAAAATATTTCAATCTATTACTGCCGGCAACTGAATGGTATAACGTAGATGTTTATAAACCAAACATGAACTATATATTCCATAAAATACAGTCGGTAAGAGCTTTTTTGTGCGCGCGCACTAGTTTTCGAATGTTCATTGTACGTTTTCTCAAATTGTTGAATTTTGCCTTGTGCCACTATCGAATTCAGTCAGCGACATATTTATTCGGATTGTGAGCGCGATGTTGTGACACTACCCTTGTAAAACATACATAGAACTAGTGGGAAATTTCCTATAACTGTTTCCCATTAGTTCTATTCTTCTCATCAAGTTGTGCTAATAGAACTAGTGGGAATGATCCGACAGCGCTAGGATGACGATGATGACGGGTCTTCAATAGTACCACAGATTATACCTATAATATACAAAGCATTATAACCATTAGCAGTAATACCTAAACGTTTTATTCTCTAATTTATCTCCTTGTTGCTCTATATCATCGTACTAGCGCTTGTCTTCGCTTGTCTAAAAATACAAAAACGTAAGTAGTAAGTCATTATCATACGAGAGATAACACTGTTCAGTTTAATGTCCACGTAGCACGTTGGTACAACACTACGAGCATTTCAGCCAGGAGTACGGTTAAGCTTTAAAAGACCCACCATACCCCCAGGGGTATTGCCAGGGCTACGTTGGGTCCGCAGCGCACAGTTTTTATATTAACGTACTGTTTTAGGTTTCCATTGAATGAAATGAGAAGAATAAAATGTACGTTTTTAATAAATGTTATAAATAAATCATATCGACTTTTTATTTTCCCACCTTAAATGAATTAATCAAATTTACTTTGAGGCGAATTGAATTTACTCAAGACAGACAAAGTGATCATGTCGCATCTGAGTCAAATTATTGTTTGTGAAACGGTCAGCATGATGTCACAATGCGCGTCGGTACAGAGAGCATATGTTTATCTCTTTTTCGCGCTTGCGATTAGATGTGCTATCTCACTTACACTTCTTATCTAATTCTTATTGTTTCGTTTTGACATATTTATATTAGTGTGCGTACGCTTTTGGCAATGCGTGCCACTCGTAAGCGCCGGTTACCTTGTCAGTAACCTGTCTACGGTTTCTTACTAGTATGTCTATGGTTTGAACGATTGAGTTTGAAATACGAATTTCTTTGTACTTTTGCGAAAACGTAAATGCGGGGGTGGAGGGGGATTTTGCGGAGCAACGACTTACGTCCGCCCTCAATCACGCCTAGACAGGCACTGATGAACGGCCGGCGAGCGATATAATGCCAACATTTTGACTATTTTTTTTCTTGGAGAAAAATGATAACCAAATTACGAAATCTGTTTTTACCATTTATTTTAAAATAAAGAGTTGTTTCTATTGATAATACTTTCATATAAATTCACTATGGAATCTCTAAGCAGTATACGTTTAAAATTGTGATTTAGTGCCATGTTTGACTTTTTTTTTATCGAGCCAATCATTCCAAATGGTGTTTCTATCTTTACGGTTTACTAGAAAATATGTTCAACTTTTTTACTTTAATATTTATTCATTAAAAATATCATAGTTCATGGGACTTTCAGACGTTTAAAAATCTTAAAAAGTACTGCAACCTCGCCTTAAGCAACGGTGTCAATAGTCCCCAAAAAGTTATTGTAATATCTCTCCGTGGGTACTACAGGCCCAAACGATATTATTTTATAGATAATTTATCGTGTACAGAGCTTAGTTTTTCAGTTAAGACGCCCCGCCCCCGCCCAAGTTAAGTTGCCCCGGTTCTTAAGCAAAGCATAACAAAAAAGTTGGACGCGACCTATTTACCAAGAATCTTACAACTTAAGCCCTATACAAAGAAACATTTTAAGCATCAACTTGGTTAGTTCACCCACTTCATTGAACTAGAATGAAGAGCATCACTATTTGCAAAAGAGGCTTAAAACTTTATTTTATTAAAATATTTGTGTGGGGTTTGCAAGTTTCAAAGTTTTTCTTCTTGGTGGGAATTTGCACAGCCGTTGTGGAATTAGATTTAGCAAAAAAATATACTTTAATACTTAGCTGACTGCCTCATAGCATAAGTTTGTGAATGCGGATAACCAGGTAGAAAGGCTGAGAGATACAAAATTTGGCCACAATTTAATTTAATTTTGGGACTTCTTGGCTCAAATACAGGAGTGTCCATTGAAATTCTCTACAAATATAATCGCTTTGACGTTGATACTCACTATAAGTGCTAATCTCGTTTGCTCACGGCTTCGTTCGCGTTGGGTCGGTTATTCAGACCAAAAATGCTATGCTAGTATATTAGCTATATTACTGCAAAGTTTCATCAACATCAGTCTAGTATTTTATATTTGGAAGCGCTCATAGCAGTGAAAGCAATAAAAAATCGTTCGTAATAGGACGGCAAAGTTTAGCAACGCTTGCACAGGGCACCATTTTATGGGTGACCACGTGTCGCATTTACACGATACCGTGCTTCGGAGGATATTTTTAACTGTCAGTCCCAGTTCTTGACTCAGGACAAGAATCTTTAGACAATATTATAGGCCTTTAGCCGGTCTGAAAACTCTAACAGCTGAGCTGAGTTAGTCCACATACCCACAAAACAAAGAAAGAAGATTTTTTTTGCTGTAAGGAGTAACAAACATTATTGACTTATACATCCACACTACTTTACAAGCTTTCGCGTTTGTACTTTAGGTGACTCGAAAAGATTTGAGATACACCAATTAAAAAAAAAGAATTACATTAAAATTAAACCGTTTTAAAATCTCGAACTATTTGAAATTCGAATGCTGTTAGCCATTTGACGTAATTAAAAAAAAACAAAAATGATACATTCATTTCATTATTCCGTTTCGCACGCTTTTCCTCGCAACAATGGAATTGGAACGAGAACATTTTCGCGCCATGATTCTGTACGATTTTAAAGTCAGTTTGAGTGAATTAGAGTGTCAAAATAGGCTCATATCTGAATTTGGGGACCTTGCACCGTCTCGTGCTACAATTTTTAGGTGGTTTTCCTAATTCAAATAGGGAAAACTGTCCCTCAAAGATGACGACAGAAGTGGTCGTCCTGCGACTTCTGTTACAGTGGAAAAATCGAAATGGTGAAAAAAATACTACTCGAAGATCCAAAAGCTACCTACAAGCAGATAGAGGAGGCCCTAAAGATTTCATCGCCGTCATTTAATGAGATTTTACATCGTCATCTGCAAGTGAAGAAGCTTTGTTCGCGGTAGGTACCCCACGCGCTAACGGCCGAATAAAAACAAGCCCGCGTAACATGGTGCAAAGAAATGACTGAAAAATTTGAAAATGGAGATGGACGTGGCATATTTAATATAATCACCGGAGATGAAACTTGGGTGTATGACCCACTAACAAAGCGTCAAACCACGGTTTGGGTTTTTCCGGACGAGGAATCTCCTCGAAAGGTCAAACGCGGGCGCAGCGTGGGCAAGAAGACGGTGGCAACATTTTTTGGTGCGAGTGGTCATGTGGCAACAATTTCTGTGGAGCCTCAGAAAACTGTTAATGCTCAGTGGTACAGTTATGTGTGTTTACATAACTATAGTTATGTGTGTTTACCGACAGTGTTTAATGTTTTATGCCAAAAACGTCCAAATACAGGTTTGCGAGGATTTTTTTTTGCATCATGACAACGCATCACCTCACAAAGCTAAATCGACGCAAGGGTTTTTGAACAGTACAAAGATCCAACAATTGAATCACCCACCCTATAGTACCGATTTAGCGCCTTGCGACTTCTTTCTCTTCCCGAAAGTGAAACTTGGACTTCGTGGAATTAATTTCGACAGTCCCAAGAATGCTCGAGATGCGTTCATAGCAGCGGTGGAGGACCTACCTAAAGAAGATTATGCTTTAATTCTTGGTTTAGGTGAATGTATCGTTGTATACAAACCAATGGAGAGTGTTCGGAGAGAAAATGTAAATAAATAAATAGTTCTATCTTTATTTGCTTTTTCTATCTCAAAACTTTCCTAGTTACCCACGTAATATAAGCGGGAAGACTAGACACAGAAATAAATAAACTTCTATAAGTATCGTAATCGTATCCTTACAAAGTACAACAAGAATGGAAGAAAAATACGCTTTTAACTGCTTATATCAGACAACTTGAGAGACGTAAGATGATAATTAAGTCTCAAAGCAGGAACTCTGACAGGAAATAAACTTTTTACAATTTACTTGAATGTTCTGGGGCATTTGTGACTTGACGTAATCATGTTAATTTTACACGTGCGATTTGTACATATAAAGAAAAGAAAGAAAGAAAAATGCTTTTATTGTATCACACACGCCGCATAGTCACAATAATTACAGTTTTGCTTAATCTAAAATAAAAATAAACAATTTTATAAAAGTTAATTTGCTAATACAAATTGGCAAAGCACTAATAAAACGTATGACAGATACGTAACTGTCAAGCTACATTGACAATTTGTTTGACATGTCATGTCATCAACGTCATGATTTTTGCTACGTGGCACCACGTGCTTTGCCACGTATTCTAATTTTATTACTTATTAATAAATATTAAATAAACAAAACATAACAACAAAAGTAATGAAGCTATTCGTCGTGTGTCACAATTGCGGCTGGCAATCAGCAAACACTGCGAAGGTCACGACGGACCATCTCAGTACTGATCTTCCTTGCCATCCATCTATGCCAGTGCCAGAGCCATACAAACACTGCTCTGTATTTTTAAACAAGCTTAAAATCCTAACCATGCAATTGTTTAAGCTTACTATTTAAAAAACTATAAATAAGGTAAGAGAAACTTGTACATGCACAACCACCTTACAAAAATCAGGTATACAACATAATATAACCAACAAACAACATTAGTTATGCCCATTATACGCTAATAATTTATTATTTATTTATTTAAGATCCCATACCAATGCTGGAACTGGACTGGTAGCATTTTGTAACTAGGGTATATGCAGGCTCATAGGAAGATACTGCAAGGAGCGCTGGAAGCTAGTGGACTAATACTTTGAAGGTACCTACTTAGTTGGCATTTTGTTGTTGTAGCTTTTGCTGTGATAGCAAATAACCTTTCAGTTTATTTTTGAATGACATTTTTGTTTTCAGGTCCCTTATGGGAGGAGGCAGATCATTCCATATTTTTGCTGCTGCAAATTTAAAATTGCCACAGTATGCCATCGTGGAGTGTTTGGATAGAGATAGAGGTCTGGATGCAGGTCTTATGGAATATGAGTAGTGACTTTGTCGCCAAACCAGCTTCTCATACAAGTAGGTAGGCTTTTGATTTGCTATTACACCGAAGAGTAAGCTGGCTAGGTGTAATTTCCGTCTTGACTCCATTTTCAACACATTATTATCATTTAAGTATGGAGTTACATGGTGACGTCTTGGAATCTTAAAACAATAACGTGCACAAGCATTTTGCACTCGTTGTATAAGTTTTTTGGTCCTTGCCAGCAAACAGGGGCCGTACACTACATCGCAATAGTTAAACCTAGATAAGATGAGACTATCCACTAGCTGTTTTCTTAGGTTTATACTTAAGTAGTTTTGTATTTTGTATAGTATTTTTAATCTATAGAAACAATTCTTTACTACATTATTTATATGTTCTTCAAACCTTAAGTCAGAATCAATTAGCAAACCTAGATTAGATGCCACTTTAACCCTTTGTATCTTTTGCCCATCCATAGTTTTAGTAGGATTAATTTGTAATATTGACTGTACCTGCCGTTTGCTTCCCAGGATCATCACATTTTGATTTAAGAGGATTTAATATCAGTGCATGCTTCCCCTTGAAGATCTTCATTTATCATCCTTACAGCTGACATGGTATCAAAAGGCTTGAAAGGCAGATATAATTGTGTATAATCTCTATACATATGGAAATTACAATACCTAAATGATGCAGTGATGTCAGCTGTATATAGAATAAAGAGCAATGTTGAGTGAATTGAGCCTTGTGGGACTCCTCTTTTCACCTCAAGAGTGGATGATGATATAACTGTGCCATCCTCCCTACGCACCTCCACATGCTGAGACCTATCAGTGAGGTAGCTGTTAAACCATTTTATGCTACTTGGTGTAAATCCATAGTAAGCTAACTTGGACAGTAGCAAAGATGTATCTATAGCATCGAATGCCCTGGAGTAGTCCAGAAGCATTAGAGCTGTACCCTCTCCACGATCCCTAGCCTCTAGAATATTACCCACCACATCACATAAAGCAGTGGCCGTTCCACGTCCCTTTCTGAAGCCCGATTGTTTGTCAGGAAGAATATTAGATTCTTCAAGATATTCCATGACTTGTGAATACACAACTTTCTCTAGCTCCTTCGACAGACAGGGCAGAATACTAACGGGCCGTAGGTCTTTTGTGCAATTTGGCTGACTGGTCTTGGGTATAGGTCTTACAATAGAGTGTTTCCACATATCTGGCAAAATATGAGTACTGAGAGATTTATTAATTATTTCTGTTATGGTGTCTAGTAAATTGGGTAGTGTTAGTTTTAGCATTTCTAAGTTTATTTGATCCACACCTTGGGCATTAGTGGTGATTGATTTCAAAAATTTTAAGACAACATGCTGGTCCACAGGCTTTAGTTCAAAACTCCTGCCGGGGTCATGCCTATGATACTCATAGTAGGTTAAAGTGGATATACTTACTCCACTCTGACCTGGCACATTCAAGAAGTCACTGTTGATACTATCTGGGTTATCAAAATGGTCCGGCAAGCTTGCACTTTTATGAGATAGCAATACTTGATTTTTTAAATTACGCCACAGTGTTTTTGGGTTATTTATATTTTGATTTATATTCTTAGTAAAATATGCTGATTTTTCGTTATGTAATGCTACAACTGTTTGATGTTTAAGCTCAAGATAATATTGCTTTTTTGTTTCTGAATTACTTTTTTTATATTTAGATCTAGCTTGGTTCCGTAATCTAAAAAATAATTTTACATTGTCAGTCACCCATGGAGTATACTCAGTTTTGAACTGTTTTTGCTTCAGGGGTGCATGAATATCAAACAGTTGTATAACACATGTTGTTAGCATTTCTACCATGCTATTGACATCCTCCTGGGAGCCTATAGACTGCCAAGGGATATTTTCCATGCCTGCATTAAAAAAATTAAGCAGGATATCCTTATATGGTCTATATGTAAACCATCTAGGCTTCATTTTTTGTTTTTTTTAACTCTGTATCACATGTCACAATGGAGTGCTGGCCAAGCTCAGGTATATGATCAACCCGGATATTCTGTACTTTCAGGTCAGTGCATATTAGGTCTACAAGGGTACTACTTTGCTCAGAAAAATGGGTTGGCGTAACTACTTTTTGATGCATACTTGTGTAGTTGAGGAAGTGTTGTAATTTTTTTGAGTTAATGCGGTTTACATCCAGCACATTGATATTCCAGTCTCCCAAAAGCAGAATATAATCATAAGGAGCCAACGCAGAGATGCTATCGGTCAAACCCTCAAAAAAAGTATCAACAGACAGCCAGGGTGGCCTATAAGCAGTTCCAATCAAAATTTTTTTACTCATGATTGTTAAAGATAGCCAAAACTCCTGCACTTCATGGTGTACCTTGTGTGACTGAGTCCTAACATTTATACCTGATTTTATATAGAACTCTACTCCACCTCCTCTGCCCCCACGAACACATATGGATCTGGGCATATGCCTGAGTCTGTATCCCGGCATGACTGGGGCTTTTCCTTCCTCACCTTTTCTTAACCAGGTCTCATTAATGGCCATTATGTCCACAGAGTGAGTGTCCATGGCTACAAGAAATTCGTCGTGCTTAGTCCCTAATGATCCCACATTAAATAAACCAAACTTAAGACATTTTTTATTTATCATTGTGATTTGATTCAAATAAATATATAGTAGTCAAAAGGCAGAACTGTATGGCAACAAATAACGTGTCACAGCCATACGCTTTCTCACTTTGTAACCGAAACAGATTCGAGCTTTCTATCAGGTATAAGTTTGTTGATATTAAGTATTCGGCTTCTCTATTATGCAAATCAACATACAATACCTTTACCGTACTCCCTACAAAACCTCCCATAGATTTCACCTTGCATGTTAACCTCACCCTTCCTGCATCATAAGCATATATATTAAGTACGTATTTAGTTAACGACGTGTTATAGAGGATTCTCATATAATCTAGTTTTTCATCACATTTTTCATATACGATAAAGCCGATCGAGTAATTAGAGACTACTTTATAGCTGTCAACATGCGGGTGACATTTGTTGATTTTTACAGTCAGTGTTTCAGTCAGTCAGTGCATTATTCCAGGTTGGCATGTGGTTCAAAGATCATTTAATTTGATCCTATTCAAAGAACAACACCAAAAAAATAGCATCTTAATTATATGAACATTGAAAAGCCATTTCCTACGATTTATTGTCCACCAAAGCTTCAGGACCAAAAACACGTTCCAAGTCCCTCTCGGTACGTACAGCGTGTATTTTTGTACCGTCTCCTTGCCTGATTAAAACTCGACCTCGCCTAGTCCATGCAAATTTCCATCCGATCTTCGCTGCAATCTGCCTGGCTCGGTATAACAATTGCCTATTCGGTCTAGTAAGGCGCTCATTAATATAAAACCGCCGAGGAGGAGCAGCGAAACCGAGATCCGCCGAAGTAGCGCCACGCCTCACCCGCGCCGCACGTAGTAGTTCGTCCCGCGCGACGCGACGCGCCAGGCGCACCACAATCCGGCGTCCACGCCGCACCTCTGTCACTCCCCCTTCACGTCCTTGTGCTGCCGGCCCCACTGCATCTACTTTTGGGCCCACCCGTTCGGCGAAAACAATGTCACGTGCATCGAGCTCCACACCTAGCTTCTTCGCTACGAGCCCGACCGTGTGCGTCACATTGTTGTATCAACACGCAGATATCTGCGAAGGTCTAAGTAGAGATTTACTGTTTATAGCAGAATTGTGCTATTGCATCTCTTTTCAGGTTTGGTGGATAAAATACTTTAGAACACTATTAAACAATAATTTTATATTGGTTTGCAATCATCTTAGAGGCGTGCTATTGGAGAGGCATATATCTAGCAGTGGACTGTAGCAGAGTGATCATGATGTTAAGGATGATGCAATCGTAATATTTATGTATCGAGATAAATTAATACATAAATAAGATAACTCGAGGCAAGTAAAAAAATTATTTCCGTGTAGTGAAAACAAAGTGTCTCTATCCCATTTCATTTAGTTGGTCTTGTAAAAGGTTACTCAGGAAAAAACACGAAGCAACTGGCGTCTTTTAACTCGACATTAAATCCTATATCAACCTACCTGCCCAGCATGGTATAGTTTTTTTTTAAATAGTAATAGGCGGCAAACGAGCAGACGGAGCGCCAATTACCGCCGCCCATGGACACAAGCAACACCACAGGAGTCAGAAGTGCGTTGTTGCCCCTTGGGGTTGGGAAAAGGGATAGGATGAGGAGTGGGATGAGGGAGAAGATATAGGGGATAGGGCCTCCGGAACTCTCACTCACCGAACCAAACGCAACAGCTTAGGTACTGTTACTTTACACGGATTTTCAGTGAGAGGGTAGTACCGCCGGTTGAGCTGGCCCATTCACGCTGAAATCAGCAAGGCTCTACTACCTTATTACCTGACTAAGTTGGTCAAATAGTCCTATTAACTCACAATTAATTATACAATAATTTTAATAAATAAACATTTAGTCATAATTCTATATCTCTTGTACGCCGGAATGCCAGACACAATTAAAAAGCTATTGTGTCTCGCGTGGATCCCCGTTCCAGGCTTTCAAAGAGATACTGACCCAAATTAGGTGAGTCTTAAATAAGTTCAGCGGCGGACTGATGAAAGGCTGTAACGATGAAACAATTTAATACAATACACACCATCATTGTTTTCCTCTAAAAATAAGAGACTGTGCACAACATATATTATTTTATGTAAGAATATATTATTATACAAACTATGTCATGATCTTGACAAATTTTCCTACCTCTACAATCTACGAAGATACAGTTATTCGTATATTACTACCAACAGTCATGTACCAACCCATGTGTCACTTGTTTACCCCAAAACCTTCTTGTAGGACTTCATCATCATCATCATCATCAGCCTTGAATAGTCCACTGCTGGACTAGGCCTCTTCTTTGAAAGAAGGAATTGGACTAGTATACCACGCTGGGCAAGCGGGTTGGTATAGGGTTTGTATCAAGTTTTCCTTCTCTTACAGTGCTGTTCTCTGCATAATATGCTCCCTCCGTCGGCTCTTATGACACCCATGAGATGATATGGGGTGGTGACAATTCGTATTCTTAATCCGTCACCACACGGACAAGGACTTATTGCAGGAATTGATCGAGCCATTTTGAAATTGTTAAATTATTCATTAAAGATTACGAGAAGGTTTTACGTCACCGTTCAACGTTGAAAGCCCGTAGGCATAAGTTTGAGAATGGATTTGAGTAGTATTATTTTAGATAATTAGGAGTATGGCTTATGACGGTCGGTTGCCAGGTATTCAATGTGTAATATGAACACCTTAAGTAGGGGTTTGTGTACTATTTTAAACATTTTCAATTTATTGACAACTTGTTTGACGAGCTCGTTTGCGTTAATATAACATGTAATTAATTACATGTTTTTCTTTTAGGAAACTTATAACTGCACATAAGTACATATACTTGTTTATTTAACAGTAAAATGTATTGTGTAATTCATTGATATTATTTACTCGAGCCTTCACCTCATTTCATATTGTCATAACACTATGGTCTTACAATCACCTAAGACCATTGTGACCTTAGATCTTCAAACACCGCACTATGAGAAATAGGATTTTACAAAAATCAAGTGAACAGACACAAGGGACACCGAGATTCGAAACAACAATTTGTGAATCAGACAAAGATTTTTTCGTGTGGGGATCGAACTCACGATACTCGGCGCAAATCTGAACGGAGACACGATCACTTAAACCACTACGCTATTTGTGTAATGGGTAAAAAAAAATCTAAATCTAATTTTCTAAGTACATACATATCTTTTCTATTAGCAAACTTCCATACAGTGGTAAATAATATTAATTAACACGCTTATATTATTTCTATATACACATACATTGTGACAAATTAGACGCCAAGAGAAAAATGTATCGTACTCGTCAAGACAAGCTTTGTTTCGATGGGAATCGAACTCAAAAACTCGGGTGTAGCAGTCACAGTCGTCACTAAACAATCTTTTGTACATTCAAATAAAAACTACCAAACTAGGTAACACTGACCTTCAAAATATACAGTGAAACACAAAATTCAAAGCACTTCCAGCAAACATTTACACTGCCGTGCATCGATAAATAAAGACACGCACAATCCGAAAATAAACACCGATCAAAACCTATTCCGTTAAAAAAACAACCCGCGAAAGCCTCACCAACGGACTACGTAAACATTATCTGGCTGGACATTGGAACATTTCGAACCAACTACAGCATGCATATAGCATATAAATAAAAATAAATCCGACTGGTATTCAATTACAAAATCATTTTCCGCGCCATTTACTGCGCGGGATATATGAGAACAAAAAAATGTGGCAGGCGCGAACTGTTTGTATTGTAAGTGCTGTGTATGCGTGGCAATTTGGTGTTGAGTTTTTAGGGTCGAAAAGGTAATTGGAAACTGTGTTGCGCCGATGTGAAGCATTGCTTTACCTGTAAGTTTGTGTGTTTTTGTAGCTAAATATATTATTGAATTGGTTGTATAGAATTTAATAAGGCAGCGATAGCCTAGTGGGGGTTCAAACAGACTGCCACGCAGAGGGAATCGGGTTCGAATCCACGCGAACCACTGACTTTTTGGAGTTATGTGCGTATTAAATTGTTAATTATCGCTTGCCCCGTGCGTTTGAGAGAGCACGTTAAGCCATCGGTTCCGGTTGTCCTGAAGATCTTTGATAGTCGTTATAATTATATGTTGGAGGTCAGTCAGGCAGTGGCTCTGCGGAAAAGCCAAATTCAATTCAGCCAAATCCGATCAAACCAAATAAGGGGACGCCAGGTTGTAACTGGGATAACACTAAGAGGTTGATGATGATGATTGTATAACATTTTAAATTTTATGGTATAAATAAAAGATTTTACTACTTAAAATTTTAAGCTTTCGTGTAATTATTTAATACCCGGCGTTTCAACTGAGTTGCGTCGGATGTCGTCACTGATTTATAAAAATAAAAAGTTTTTTTTTATCATATTGGCTTTTTAACATAGTTAAATCGTTAACAATTTATGTGTTTAGATTAGTCCCTCGAGTAAATTTACAGCCAAATTTCTCAATTTCTCTACGGATCACCAATCGCAAGAACATATTTTTGAGTTGATGTTTGACGTCATAAATCTTGTGCATGTCTGCGGTATCCGCGCACAAATATTACACTATAAAACATTAATGCTTCAATGGTGCTCGAATATAGGAGCTAGATTCAGACGAATATATATATTTCAAACCGTCAAGCCACGATATATGAACATTCTTGTGTCGAATAGTACTTGAAATTGAAAAGCTAATGTGGAATGGATAAGCAATTAATAGACATTTGTGCGAGATAAAAATATTTTTTGTATAAATGCATCAATGGTCTTGAGGAGAGATTCCACAGATGCCTATGATATGTCTCTGAATCGACGCTACTGTATGCACCATTGACTATTCTAAGATATCGTCTCCGTAGCGTTATGCCGGTCGCATTCAAGATTTACCTGCCTTAGAGCACGACGATCGCTTTACTAGTCTAACCAGATAAAGTACTCGTATGACAGAATGACAACTTTTACACAGGGTGACTGCCGTCTGACGTCCATACCTAAAGTTGGTACAATTAACAATTGAATTTGCACATAACTTCGATACCTCATGCATGGCTATTTATTGGTATCTCCACTAGGCTAACGCTGTCGCATTGACTATTTCAATTTGTGTAGATTATAGAAATTTTAATGCTTTTGTATTACAATGACAGATGCAATAGAGATCTATTTCCTACTAACGTTTGGCCAAAGCTTTATCTGCCTCGGGGTCGCTTATACGGACCAAAGCTACTATTATGAGGCATAAACTAAATTACAGCAAGTTTCATCAAAATCAGTTTAGAAATTTGCGTGAAAGAGTACAATTATCCATACATTCTTACAAGCTTTCACATTTATAATAGTTGTGGAAAGAGTTGACTTAGAAATAAATAAACTTCTATAAGCATCTTCAATCGTATCCTTACAAGGTACAACAAGAATGAAAGAGAAAAAGATGCTTTAAACGCTTTAAACCTATTAAATCAACTTAAGGACGTGGGATAATAATAAAGTTTCAATTTTTTTTACGGTTTACTTGAATTTTCTGTGATATCTGTCACTTGACGTAATCATGTTAACTTTACTCGTGGAATTTGTACACGTGACAGATCTTCACACCGATCTCGGCGAAAGGAAAAGCAGAGATTTACTGTTTATAGCATAATTGTCTGTTGCGTATTTTTCTTGATATAACTGATGGTGAAATACTATTTTTTTAAACTATTTCACATTTTTGCAATCATATTAATGGCGTGCCAGTTGAGAGCCCTATATCTAGCAGTGGTCTAAGGCAGACTGATCATGATGTTGACGATGAAGCAATCATATGATGGGTATTAAGAAATTAATATACATAAGTAAGACAATTGTGGGTTAGTAAAAAAATTATTTTCGTGTGGTGAATACAAAGAGTACACTACACCATTCCATTCAATAAAATACACGAAGCAACTGGCGTCTTTGGGAAGAGAAGGAAAACTCGACATTAAATCCTATATCAACCCACCTGGCCAGCATGGTATAGTAGGTAAAATAGTCCTATTTACTCACAATTTTATCCATCATCATCCTCCTAGCGTTATCCTAGTTACAACCTGGGGTCCGCTTACTAGTTTAACCGGATTTAGCTGAATATTAGCTTTTCCACAAAGTGACTGCCTGTCTGAGCTCCGCAACCCGAAGGGATAGCGATATTCGATGGTTAAGACTAGTGTCAGTTTATATAGAAGGTACTGACGTCCTATGACGACTGTCAAAAATCTTCATGACAACCGGGACCGACGGCTTAACGTGTTCTCCGAGGCTCGGGGCAAGCGATAATTCACAATTCAAAACACACATAACTGCGAAAAGTCATTGATGCGCGCCGTGGATTCCCTCTGCATGGCAGTCTATTGGTATCTCCACTCGGCTATCGCTGCCTTACTAAATAAAATATTAAATAAAACAGATAACTTCATTTTTACCATCTTTAGCAACAATTTGAATTAACACAACGCAGTAGGAACACTATACTAACACAGATTGCAATATTTCTAACTCATTATTCAACATTTTATAAGTAAAAGCCTAGCGGAGCCTAGTGGAGAGACCGACGGGCTGCTACGCAGAGGGTCTCGGGTTCAAATCCACGGCACGCACCAATGACTTTTCGAAGTTATGGGCGTATTAAATTGTTAATTATTGTCGCTTGCTAAACGGTGAAGGAAAACATCGTGAGGAAACCTGTCTGAGAGCTCTCTATAATGTTCTTGAAAGACTTGTGAAGTCCGCCAACCCGCACTTGGCCAGCGTGGTGGATTATGGCCTTACCCTTCTCCCAGTTAGAACAGGTCCATGTCCAGCAGTGGGACAGTATATATACAGGGCCGATGACTATGATGAATACTGCTTTCATGCTTTTTCTGCCATACCCATCATTCACTACCATACATCAGCGTAGGCACAAGTACACCATTATGAACCGCGTTGTTCCGAGTTCCGAGCAGTCACTCTCCTTTCAATATTTCCTTCACATCTTCCGTCTCTTGTAAACATGCTACCCAAATATGCAAATCATTAGTGGTATTGTATATGCCATACCGGGGAGAATAGCTACTTTTCTCGCCGGTATGGCATATACATATTATTCAATGTCTATGTTTTTCACGAGGTGGCTCTACGTCTTACGACAACTGGCATGTTAAGTGGGAAACAAATGTTTTGCTGTGCCCGCCACCAGCTTCGGTAAACGGGGAAGGTCTAAGAAACGCTGGCTTGACGTCGTAAGAGGTAATAATTATGTGCGCCAATGGACTTACCACTAAGGATGCCGACAATTGAGTGAAGTAGAGGCGTTGTACCGGACCCCAGAACCCAAGGCAAAGGTTTAAATCGCTACTGGAGACTTTCATAGATTATCCAACTTATTTATAAACTTTCCTATCAGTTGATAAAGTTAACTAAACTATGAAATAAAAGTTATATAAATTAGTTTGTGTTGAATTCTTTTTTGCGATCTAGTTATCGAATTCAATAAATCATACAACTGATGACGTGGATTCAATATAGTCTTGGTTCAGTAAACTAAGTTCTTAAAAAAAGCTGCCTTAAAACGTCCTGACCCCAAAATTTAACACAATAGCTGTATATCTAAATAGCAGGTCGCATTCGAAGTAAATAGAAGGTACATATAAGGTCGAGTAGAGTGAGAGTAACAGCTTTTCTTATTCCTTATAATGTACTAGATGAGACCGCGGTTACACCCACGTTTTTTAGGCCTACTGTTTAGTTCCTGAGAATAGCGCATTCAAGCAAACAAACAAACAACCTTTCAGCTTTATAATATTAAATATAGATAATCTGAAGAATCTCGATCCGTTTCCCACGACCGTTTCCTGTGCATTACATTACTGGCACGTAACAGCTATGAATTATTATTTGTTTGTTATGAACCCGCTGGATATCATCTTAATAATATCGGGGGCTGTCGTAAAAATATACACGATGTGGTTTGGGACACTCAGTTGGTGTGATTAGGTGAACATAGATTATAGGAAGTAGAACCTTGCTGATTTCAGCATGATATCACACACAGAATATTGACGTAAAGTAACAGTACAGTGAGTGAGAGTGCCGGAGTCCCCATCCCATATGCGTTCTTCCTCATCCCACTCCTCCACCAATCACTTTATCAACGTAAAGGGCGGCAAGGCACTTGCAACTCCTCTGGTGTTGCTTGTGTCCAAGGGCGGCGATATTCACTTACTATCAGGCGATCCGTCTACTCGTCGGCGTAGGCGACAACGCCCAGAACTTAAAAACGCAAGTTTATACAAACCTGTCAAGAGTGCTGTACATGTACATTTGTGAGCTTTTTAAACAGCTCCTTTTGTTAACCAGCAACTATTGCGTTTCGTTCGATCGTTTTCTAAAGGATTCCTTAGGGTTCGCAAAGCACGAATGATGTTTAGATGGCGTTACTGGCGGCTACGATTAGCCACTTACTATTATGTGGGCCCCGGCTCATGTCGATCGAATCGGAGTTTAAGTTTATGTTTGAACTTCAACAACCATGGGACCTTTAGTTAGAAGTGTGAGCGTGCTATAAAAATAAGGTGCACTACTCAGGGTAAAATTGGTGGAGAACGTATATCCTATATTCATATCCATAACTCTCAATAACAATTTTCAGTTTCCGAAGCAGCCTTTATCAAGTTTATTAAAACATGTTGGCGATTCATACCAGCGGTGTGTCCCAGGGGAGCACGGCCATTTTATTATACAGCTCGTGACATGTTGCGCT
The DNA here is from genome assembly GCA_944739405.2 of Euclidia mi. Lineage (NCBI taxonomy): Eukaryota > Metazoa > Arthropoda > Insecta > Lepidoptera > Erebidae > Euclidia > Euclidia mi. Next base: position 59,353,234 of record OX123197.2, on the reverse strand, counting down.
GATGGTGCCGCTGTCCACCGACGCGTTACGGCCCACTATGGCCCGTTTTGGGGCATTTGGGGACATTTCAGGGCTTAAGGCGAGGACATAATTATGTGAATTGGGCGTCATTAGGGGTAAATTAAAACCGTTTTTCTCCGTAATTGTTATAGAAAAAAATCCAAAAAAAATATGTCCTAATCTACATCATATAAAGCATTTTCTTTTTCGTGCCAAATCCTAAAAAAAGTATTTTAAATATCTGAATAAAATATGCAAACTAACCTCTGTTTTTGTAGTTATTACCTTTTTTCTCCTAATCTATCAATCATAAGATTGCTTAAATTGAATCAGCCTCTTGTATATTAGAACACCAAGGGAACCTTCAGCTTATTTTTGCAAATAACTTTACTTATTATTTTCTAAGGATTTTTTTACCTCACCGATACTCGCAAATCGCGCGTGGACAACTAACCAGTAGTACGAGCAAGGTCAACCTCTTAACCGGGCGTTTTCGGCCCATTCGTCCCGCCGAATATTGTTTTTGGCGCAATTGTGGCGGTTTTATTGTTTTTATGGGACGTTCCACGTTAGTTTCAGGAGTGGGTCAGATAACGCTTTTTTAAGAATTTTCTTATAAGTTCTTCCGAGTGCGTTTGTTGCCGAGGGTTAAGTGTAATGTTAGTTTCATGTGAGGATCAAATAAAATTGTTTTTCCTGTATAATGACGACATGTTGCATTTATAGCACGTTCAAATAGAAGTGTCTTGTTTGACTCACTGAATCAAAATGAGTCTATTTCTGCCATTTAGAAGCAATACACATTCACTACAACAGCACTGCAACACAAATACACCTCCTGGATATGGTATGCAAATTAATAATACATTTTGTAATCATTAATTTTATTATTGAGATCTAGTAAAAAAATATTTTCCTCTTATTACTAGCCCGAACTGTACTAAACGCGAACCCTAGAGGTTATGGTGCAGTGTGCAAGCTCGGCAACGACGCTGCCCACTTGGTTATTTACTTGTCACTTAGATTTCACTATTATAACTTAGATATTATGTCTAAACCTGTATTGAAAAGTAGTAGTAGTAAAGCGTGGTGTAAGCACCACGCTTTCGGAAACCGCAGCACTGAAAAATCGCAGCTTTACAGTGACCCATGACCCGTAAACACACACGCTTTATTGCCGATATTTTCACCGTTACACTTTTCGGCAATTTCTGATTATTGCAGTTAATGCAAATAATGAGGTCGTCGGTTTCAGATTCAATAAACTTTAACAATCGTTACATCACACTCTTCAAATATCTTGACACTAGTCTAAACGTTCACTCTGTAGAAAATCTTGGTCAAATTCGGAGAGTTAAGAGAGAAACACGGGTTCACTGGTAAAGAACCTTAATGCAGTTGGAAAACGGACGTAGCTGATACCTGTAAAATAATTATTAAAATCGGTTCAGTAGTTCCGGACCTCATGAATAACAAAGCGACACATAATTCTTCACACCACTTATTTCATTTCTTACTTTCTTTCATGTGTCTTGTTCACTCTAGCAGAACATATAAGTACTCAGAGCTCCAGGTATTTATTGACCCTTAGTTCCTCCGCTCAAAAGTAAAGAGGTCAGTTCAGATGGAGCGTGTAATGCCAGGAAATGATCCCTTCTAATACTTACAAGGTTTTTCGCCAATCGTACGCTTAATGTTTTACCTTATCATTGGAGATGGGAATCTGCTGACCGCCAGATTTTCCCTGAGGCTTGCAAGATTTGGTACGTGTCTTTGTGTTCTTAGCTGACGTACACGAAATATATTATGATAGCACAAAGCTTAGAGAAACTAACTTACAAAAACTAAAATTTCAAACTTCTTACAAGACGCCCTTGAAAAGGGTGCAACTACGTAGTTAATAGTTTGCTTGTCCATGGCAAAGATATCTTTTAGGCTTGAAGCTTATTACTTTCTCGTGTAACCTTGAAATATCGACCGTGTGAACACTCTTTACTCCTTGTCTGGAACAATATCAGTAGATGTCAATGTATTACTTAAAATTTCTGGAAGGAATTACTATAGACTGCTGTTTTTGACGCAGAGAACCGAACGAAAAACACAGGTGTACCCATCAACTTATTTCAGTGATCAAGCCATACAATATAATCCTAACAAATTGGTATTTTAACTTGGTTTGTGTCTTAAGATATGCATTTTCTAAAGGTACATGACATACAACACTGCCCAGGTGGTATTTCCGCAATGACAGGTGACCAATGCGTTCCCGCCACAAGCGATTAAACGTCAAATTGACGCACGCCATCTTGTTTGAGCACAGGCGATTGCTCATAGTGCGAAGCTGACTATTAATATATTAAGTTTTTTATATAATAAACTAGCATGTGAGTGATTAAGGAGATTTGCTAAAGATGAGGATAAGGAGTTTGGTAGCGCCATCTATCTTTTCCATTGCTAGTTAATTATGTCAACGTCAATGGTTCGTCGCTGCTCGGCCAATCCGAGTGATCCTTTCATGAATCCCCTCCCAAAACGCCTCGCTATTGGCCGCCCTGCTCAATGGCGACGAAGAACATACTGGAAGATTCGAGACGCGCCGAACTCGTGTCCGTCGTATACCGCAGTCCGCACCGCCATATATAATTATTACCGCTTATACCAAAACCTAACAAAACCGCTCGCGAGTGAAGCTACTAGTGAAGTGTAGTGATTCAAGCAACTTCAGGATTCCCGAAGACACCAGGCGGCCGCCATTCGCCAAAGAAAAAACTGCCGTGCAAGGTAAGAGGCTCCTATCCACATCACCTTTTCACTTCCTCATTTCCTAGTCGATAAGAACCGAAATCCTACAGTCTACAATATTAATAGTTTTCCCAAATCGACTAGGAACAATCGGTTCGCCGAAACATTTTTTGATCCATACGAGTCGGATTCATTTACGTTTTATACGTAAAACCTCGTTATATCTCTATACCTAGGCAGTTATAGCACCTAGTTATACTCCTAGTCCATTCACATAACCATCACATGGTTGTTTTCGCACGCATCAGTAGGTAATATACTTTTATGTAGCTACCTACTTACCCAATTATTATTTCTGGAACTATCATAGTTGTCTTGTAAATCTCATATTTCAAGCAACTTTTAATTCCACCGCTTTAAAGTGTTGCCTACTTAGGTAAAATAATAGGTACTTTAGATATTCTTATTTTGTTTCGGTCTCATTAGCTTATACTTACGTAAGCATGTCACAACAAAAGAAGTCACGCGTGTCGGAAGACAAAGAGATGACAATCTTAGAAGCAAAACGCTATATTTTGTTTGAGCGTATTTAAAACATTTACGAGCGTTCAAAGACCGCAACCGTTTCTGATAGTAATAGGGAGTCATTTCTCAGTTTTTGTATGACAGTAGATAGTATTCGAACAGATTTTCATAAGTTGTTAGACGATTATAACGCAAGATTGCTTTCTACTAATCCTGATGAAAAACCGAATTATCAGGCGTACACCTCATTCGAAGACCTTTATTGTATTATTAAGCGTATACAATCGCAATTGGAGGGTAAATATTCGGCACAGCCCGTTTCCGCGGCTCGCACGCCGAGGTGTCGTTTGATGGCGATATACGAAACTGGCCGTTATTCTATGCGAGTTTTAAGTCTACAGTGCACGATAATGGTTCTCTGACAGATGCTGACAGGTTGTACTATTTAATAGGTAAACTGTCACCGAAGGCCCAGTCCGTATTTGTAGGTGTCACACCGAGTGCTGAGAATTATCAGGTCATATTTCAGTCACTGCTTGATAGATATCAAGATACTCGCGTTATAGCGTCTACCTTCTTTGACCAAGCTTTAAATCTTAAACTGTCCGGTGCCGCATCTGTCTCGAATTTCCAGCTGTTTATAGACAAATTTGTTAAAATTAGAAGATTCTTCCGACTTTATGTTGCTTCAACTCACTTTAAAAAAGTTTGACACTGAAACAATACGTGCTTTCGAAATGACAGAACGCAATAATAAAATACCTACATTAGATAGTTTTATTTCGTTCATCAAAGATCAGTGTCGAATATTTCGTAATACTCAGTCTAGTTCACCTAGCCCGTCTAACACTAACAGCAGCAAACAAAGGTTGAATAAAGCGCGAAATAGTAATAATAACTCGGTCCCTACTCCACAATCTTACGTAACATGCTCGGAATGTAATAAAATTAATTCTCAGAAGTGTCTGTGCAGTAATATAGTACACAACCATTTCTGCAAGTGTCCCGCCTTTAATGGTTTAAATCCAACTGCTCGTTTCAAGTGCGTAAAAGATAACAAAGCATGCATTAATTGCTTAAGTATAAAGCATAAAACGAGTGATTGTTCTAGTAGGACGAGATGTCGTTCATGTAATCAGAGACACCACTCATTGTTGCACTTCGATAAAGGTAGTCCGTTGTCAAGCCAAGCCGCTAACCTTGACACACTTACGTCGCAGGTGCAGGCTACGATAACTGCGCCTTCCACGATTCTGAATGAAATATCGTTGTGTACGACATCCATCGCGCTTGCGACGCGCACGCGCGGACGGCCCTCGCGCATCTATAATGATCCGCGCGGGGCCAAAACGCAGTGTATGGCGTCCAAGACTGTACTGTTAGCGACAGCGCAAGTTATCGTTTATGATTTTAATGGGTCACCGCACATGGTACGTTGTCTACTCGATAGCGCGTCTCAGACCAATTTAATAACATTGGATTGTTTCAAACGCCTCGGATTGTGGAATAACTTTAAAAATACTAGTTCAGTGGTCAAAGGGATCGGCGGTTCAGAAAAACATTGCCAGGGTTCCGTAGATATTAAAATACATTCGCGTTTTGATAGGGATATTAATTTTAACATTTCTTCGCTTATCGTGGAGCGTATTACGGACACATTGCCAAACGCTAAGGTGGACGTATCGCTACTCACACACCTCGAGTCATTGCCGCTGGCAGACTCGGAGTTTGCGAATCCGGCAGACATTGATGTTTTGATCGGAGCTGCATTATTCTCGAACTTGCTACTAACTGCGTGTTACGTGGTGAGCAACATGACTTACCGCCCGCTATTGAGACGGTATTTGGGTATGTGATTATGGGTACCGTACCTACGTTACATACTTCTCAATACATTACGTCTTGCTGTTGTTCTGTTCTTCAAGAAAATAATATTGATTCTCTTCTCAAGCGATTTTGGGAGCTTGAAGAGGTTAGCGCACCGCCCTCGATGAGCCGTAAGGATCTCTAGTGTGAACAACATTTCCGTGCTACCACTGTTCGTGACGACAGTGGCAGATACGTTGTGGCGTTGCCATTCTATGGTGACCTTTATTCGTTAGGCGACTCGTACGCTGCTGCGCTCAGACGTTTCCATTGTTTGGAACGTAAACTTGATGCATCACTTAAGTTACGCAGCGCCTATAATTACGTCATTCGTGACTACATAGATAAAGGTTTTTTGAGTGTAGTTGTAAACAATGAGGGCAACTCTCTTCCCTCATATTATATCCCGCATCACGGCATAGTTCGCGAAGATAAACCTCTACTAAACTTCGTGTGGTTTTAGATGCTAGTTGTAAGACTACATCGGGTCAGTCGATTAATGACATTTTGCATGCCGGCCCCAATCTACAGGGTGATTTATTTAACATCATAATAAAGTTTCGTCTTTTCCAAATCGCTCTGTTAGCTGATTGCCGCCAAATGTTCCTCAATATCGGCGTTTGCGGGTCTGACCGTAGATTTCAACGGATTTTTTATCGTTTTAACAATAAGGAACCTTTATCTGTGTATCAGTTCAATCGTGTTTGTTTTGGACTCAAGCCTAGCCTATATCACGCGTTACGAGTTGTTCGCCAGTTGATCGCTGATGAAGGCGATCACTTTCCCGCCGCAGCAGCTGTTGCTACTTCCGCTTTGTATATGGATGACATTGCCTGTAGTGTCATATCCGCTCCGCTAGCAATTTCGCTTTGTGAAGAACTTATTCAGCTTTTCAAGCGAGGCCAGTTTGATCTTGTCAAATGGACAAGCAACTCTAAGGAGGTTCTCGCACGCATACCAGATTCTCATAAAGCTTCTCCAGACATTGAGTTTGAGAAGTCTGTACCGCATACAGTTCTCGGTTTACGCTGGGACAAATCCTGCGACAGTTTTCGGTTTGACGTCTCACCACCAGATGATAAGTGCACCAAACGCACTATGCAGTCCACAGTGGCTCGACTATGGGACATAATGGGTTTTGTGGCTCCCACAATTTTGTACGCCAAGCTCTTGACCAAAGAACTTTGGCTATCAAAGTGTGAGTGGGATGAAACACCCCCTGACCATATTGTCGCCGCTTGGGGCCAGTTTTGTATTGAGCTTACCGCGCTCAATCAAATTACTATTCCGTGTCATCTTGGGTTGGTAGATGGATGTACCATCAACTTAATAGGTTTCGCTGACGCCAGCGAGCGTGCTTACGGCGGAGTCGTATATCTGCAAGTCCGCATTGGTTCTAACTACTCGGTGCACTTAGTTTGTGCCAAGTCTAAGGTCTCGCCTGTTAAAACCATTTCGGTTGCGAGACTGGAGTTGTGCGCGGCCCTTCTGCTGTCTCAGTTGCTCCGCAAGGTTCAAGACACAGTTTTGCCCCACTACCCTATTAATAAAATATACGCATTTTCCGACTCCAAAGTAGTGCTCGCTTGGATTCATTCTTCTCCTCATCGCTGGCAGACTTTTGTCGCCAACCGCGTTAGTAAATTGATTGAACTTGTTCCCGCTACTTGTTTCAATCACGTCGCGGGTACCGAAAACCCGCAGATTGTTTGTCTCGTGGTGTCACTCCACTTAATCTTCTGCATCATCCATTGTGGCATCGTGGACCTTCTTGGATTTCCCATGATCCGTCAGAATGGCCCATGCAACCCTTTGACCACAGTGCAGAAGACGAGGATGTACCCGAACGGAAGTCTGTTTCTTATCCCGTGATTGCTGAGGTTGCGGAGTCTCCCATCTATGCACTCGCACTACGCATGTCATCGTGGTCTAAGTTACTCCGCACCATCGGTTATGTCTATAGGTTTCTTAGGCACCTACCTAATGAGACTTTTGTATCAAGTACTGATATCAAATTCGCAGAATGTAAGTTACTACGAGCTGTACAGGCTGTTCATTTTAGTAACGACATTCAAAATTTGAAAGACAATGTACCTTGTTCTCCCGCTATCCTTAGACTCAAGCCGTTCCTCGATGAACACGGCGTCATACGCGTTGGGGGTCGTCTGTCAAATTTGGATGAACCTTATAACTACAAACATCCTTGCATTCTGCCGCGACATGATCATGTTGTCGACCTTCTTGTTGATTTTTATCACAATAAGCACCTCCATGCTGGTCCAGAGTTGCTTATGTCCTTACTTAGGCATAAGTATTGGATTTTAGCCACTCGACGAATAATTCGTCTCAGAATACGTAAATGTAACGTCTGTTTCAAATTTCGTCCGCGTCCGACTTTCCCTCCCATGGTAGATCTCCCTAGCCAGCACGTCAATCAGGTTGATAAAGCGTTTACACACACCGGTTGTGATTACGCAGGACCGCTGCAGTATACGCCAGTGCGTGGTCGAGGTGTTAAAAGCCGTAAAGCCTGGCTATGTATTTTTACATGCTTAACGACGCGCGCTACGCATATTGAAGTTGCGACAGATTTAAGCACGGTGTTGTTCCTTGCAGCCCTTAAACGATTTCTCTCACGGCACGGCCTTATACAGTGTTTGTATACGGATAACGGCACTTGTTTCGTGGGCGCAAGCTCTTATTTACGCGACCTCTATAAGTTTCTCAGAGAGGAATATCGTACTCGTCTTCAGGAAGAACTTTCCATAGATCAGATTGACTGGAAGTTTATTCCGCCAGCATCTCCACATTTCGGTGGATGTTGGGAAAGCATGGTCAAAGTAATTAAAACGCATCTCTTCAAAGTTATAGGTCAACAGATCCTCTCTTACGAAGAGCTTTTTACTGTCCTTGCACAAGTCGAGGCGCTGATCAACTCGCGTCCGCTCACGGCATTGAGTAGTGACCCTGCAGAATCATCCGCGTTAAGCCCTGCACATTTTCTGAACACAGTGCCTTAATCGTCATTTCCGGCTCCTGAAGCAGACTCTTCAAACTTGCTCCAGAGACATATTCTGCTGGATAAACTCGTGCAGTCGTTCTGGCGGCGCTGGCGTGCAGAATATCTACACCAGCTTCAGGCTAGATCCAAGTGGAATAGTCCTGCATCCCCTATACAGGAGGGTATGTTCGTCGTCATAATACATGATAATGCTCCGCCGCTTTCATGGCCGTTAGCCATCGTAGAGAAACTGCATACTTCCAAGGACGGTACAAGCCGCGTTGTTACCGTGAAAACCGCGAAGGGGAGCTACGTGCGCCCCGTTGTACGTCTCTGTCCGCTTCCAACTCAGTGAGATCTAGCCTGACGTTGGATCTACCTCTTAGTTTAAGTATTTAGTTTGTAGTTTTCGCTGTTATTGCGTTTGTAGTTTTCGCTAAAGTTAATTTAGATTAATTTTATTGTTATATCGCTGTCTTAGCCTATTGATGGGTTATGCGGTAGTACACCAAACATAGCTAAGTTCAATTTTATTTGTTTTTTAAAGGCAACCCTTTAGGGCCGGGGGGATATGGTAGCGCCATCTATCTTTTCCATTGCTAGTTAATTATGTCAACGTCAATGGTTCGTCGCTGCTTGGCCAATCCGAGCGATCCTTTCATGAATCCCCTCCCAAAACGCCTCGCTATTGGCCGCCCTGCTCAACGGCGACGAAGAACATACTGGAAGATTCGAGACGCGCCGAACTCGTGTCCGTCGTATACCGCAGTCCGCACCGCCATATATAATTATTACCGCTTATACCAAAACCTAACAAAACCGCTCGCGAGTGAAGCTACTAGTGAAGTGTAGTGATTCAAGCAACTTCAGGATTCCCGAAGACACCAGGCGGCCGCCATTCGCCAAAGAAAAAGACTGCCGTGCAAGGTAAGAGGCTCCTATCCACATCACCTTTTCACTTCCTCATTTCCTAGTCGATAAGAACCGAAATCCTACAGTCCACAATATTAATAGTTTTCCCAAATCGACTAGGAACATTCGGTTCGCCGAAACAGAGTTATTGGAATTTGATAGTACTAAAGTAATGAGGTGAGAATAAAGTATGTTATGTTATACATACATATACATAAGTTTTATGAGGGATACGCGTATGGAATAATTTCAGTTAAGCTCTTTGAATGAAAACCCGGTACACAAATTACAATTTGAGAATAAAGTATACATAATATTGTAATGTGTCGACGGAATATTCGGGAGAGGCCCACAGATTGCTACGTAGAGTTTCTCGGGTGCATACCCATGGCGCGTACAGTCGAACAACTTCCCGCTTGACCACCATGAGTGCGAGAATCGCTCAGCAAGACGTCGTCGCTTCCAGTGCCACTTTACAGACATATTGACACTCGTATACAAAACCAGTTGCTAGTGTGCCTCGACTCTATGAGCGATCCAAGGGATTTTTTTTCAAACTGGTCTTCCGCCGACTTGTTTGATTGTACCTCCTGAGTTTTCGGAAGTTACGGGTGTATGTAATTCTTAGATCATTACTATCTAAACGACGAAAGAAAAATTGTGAAGAATCTTCCATAATATGTAAGAATTCTTCATAAAGTTCTCGAAAGGCATGTATAGTCTGCTAACCTTTATTTGGCTAGCTTAATCCACCTTGTAGTGAGAAGAAGACTGTGCCCAGCTGGGTCAATTTGTAAACTAGACATAATTATTATATTATTAATATTCCCCATCTCCTCGATCTGATTGATGTAATTAATCTGGGCGAACATTTTTCCAACAGCATAAAATTTGTAAATAGGTTTCATTTAATTTTTTAATAACTTAGCGGCCTTTATATTGAATATATTGAAATATATTTGTTTCATATCATCCATCACATGTTGCTGACGTTTTCATGATCAAATAATGTGTTCTCAGCACATGAAAGCGAGGGCACGCTGAAAAATCCATCAAAAGAAAAATTTAATAAAATATTTGGCTTGAAGATGGGAGACCAACTCATGGAGCCCTGGCTATGGCAAAGATTACAGACAGTGACTTTGAGACGGGAAATAAAAACGATGATCCAGGATATTTTAGGTGAATTATCAAATGAAGGATAACCTGTTCAGTCTACATCGAATGTACGCAAAATATGCTATTTACGTCCGTCAAAAGCTCGCCAAATGAATAAACACTATTGTGTCCAATTTAAAAAAGCAATCTGTGGCCCTCATAATGTTAATGTGTATGTGTACCAACTGTCTGTATTAATTTTTATCATATATTTTTATCTTAATGAATCCCTATTAACTCATTCCATTATACCATGTAACAAGTTCCTATTTTAAATAAACAATTTTGAATATAATCACGTCTTTTAATGCGTAGTCCGCTCGACGAATGATTAGTTATTATGTTCCTGTAAAACTAAATAGTTTAGTTATCTAGGGTTAATATACCTTCATAACAAGTTGTTCTCACTGACATGACATGTTAACGCGGAGCCTAAACTGTTGAAACGAACGGCAGAAAATAACTTAATAATCGCTTGAGCCACTACGTCATCCATGCTGTTGTACTGATCACAGAATGATTCCTTGACGAAGATTTGTTATCTGACATCCTTTTTTATATTGACGCGGTGGGAAACCTTTTAAAGCCATTTCAAAATGTATGGTTTAGTTATAAATTAAATACTCGCTTGTATGACTGTGACTGACCTTACACCGGTCGTTTGGGAGTTTGGGGTCTAACCACTAATACCACCGCGGTGTCTCAAATTCTCATTGGTGCAGAGCCTCGCGAATCGCGGTTAGAATACTTAACAGCAACTTTCTGGGATTCGGCCTACATTTTTGCTGGCGGATCCCGCTACATCAGATTCCCCCATATGATACACCTGTTCGGCCTTTGTGGATTGGGGCCAGCCTCTTGTGCTCTCAAAAAGTACGGAGATCGAATATCATCATGTGCTGTGTAATGATTTGTCTTGGGTGGAAATCAAACTTTCGACCTCCAATTTAACATTCAGGGACACTAAACACCAAACCAATATACCAGTCAGATTATCAGTTGATTAAGTTACTCAAATGAGTAGTTAGTACAATTTCATTTGCTCAGTTACTAAAGGTTACAACATAGTTCTTATGGGGTAAGTAATAAAGTCGGTATGAGTGCCTGTACTAGGTGGAATCTATGCCATATAGTAATTACTCAGAAATAACTTCAATGCGGAATAATTTGAGGTTGGCGTAAGTGTAAACGACTGCTAAGCCGAAGGTCGCTGTTCAATTCAATCATTATGTTCTTGCACATCAATGTTTGCCTTGGTGTGGGTGTTTCAATCAATCATATGTATATAGTAACAAAAAGAAGTATATACTTATGTTTATCTATTATCTAGTACCCATAGTACAAGCTCTGCTTACTCTGGGACTAGACAGTGTTGTGTGTAGAAAAAAAGGAAACAATGCATTGTCTCTTAACATTATATTTTTGAGCTCTTCTCTCTGTCTTTCTAATGTATGACTTTTATAAGCAGACACCTATTACAAAGTAGGAATAATGTTATTTCTGTGACAGCGTAAGATGTGTCAGTTTACAGGAAGACTATATGTGATAATTTGACACAAACCGTTTTGTGCTCTGACTCGGTTCACAATGACGTTCAATTGTATGTAGTGTTACAGTAGGAGATATTACAGCAAAATTATGTACATAGTGAATAGATTTTTATAATTTATTTCATAGAATAATTTGTTATTTATCGCTTGCCACGTACCTCATGAAGCACAATCTATTAAATCCAAGGGTACTGACGCCCCATATCGTCAGCTAATGATTTTAGGAAAGTTGGGACCGGTGCCTTAGCTTGTTTCAAAGCACGATAACAGAAAATTAACCATTTAATTCGCACACAACTTCGACATGGCATCGATGCACGCTGTTAGTTTGATACCGATACCTTCTGTATGGCATTCTGATTGTATCTATCACCAACAGGCCAACGCTATCTCTTACTGTGATACCGCCAATATATTATTTAATGTGGAGGTTACGTCAAATATATCTTACAAGTTACCAAAGCCATTGACATATCAAATATTAGGCAGTTAGTAGGCAAAGATTTTAGGCAAAATTACACCTAGTCATCTATAAACCATTTTAGCTTGTTACTCGAGTATTGGGCTTGATGTCCCGCGTACCTAAATTACGTTTGCATAAACGGTAATACACCATAATGTATTTCACGTCTTTGTGAATACGCTCTCGTTAACAGTGTTAGGTTAAGACATCTTTAGTCGGATATTCGCGTATTTGTACTTGTCTGAGTTTCATTATGGTAGAACCAGTTTGAAAGGCGAGAATGTTGTGTTGTAGGAATAGGATGTAGGACCACCTGTTATATATAGAACCGTGTGTGAGTTGTCACAAGATTGTATATAATGTGTTTAGTTATTTACTCACTAAACATCAACATACAACTGTTGCCATTACGAGTTTCTACACTTTCAACCCAATATGACAAAGTAGTTACATTAAAGTTATACACTCTTGTGTCACTCTATCGAATGCCGCCAATTTACACGTACTAATATCACTGTTTGACCTCTATATTAATACGTATGTATATCTATCATTTTAAATTTTAAAAGATGAGATTGTTCTTTTTTAAATAAAATAGCGCTTAGTTGTCGTTTAGTAAATTTTTTACGATAATTCTCTTTAGCTTAATTTAACTATAATTGTTCGTTTACGATTAACAAGTAATGAAAAGAATTTATTGGTTTCAGAGACCAGCAATTTTTGTATCTGTCGTAATTAGAAAATTGTTTTAATGTATGCATGAATACGGTAAAAGTTCGGTATTTAATTAAATTAAATCTATAAAATTGTGTCAGTTTGAGTGGAATGCATAAATAACTACTTCTCTGCTTATGCCATTGAGTTTAAATCTATTAGGAAGCACGGTTTACTGTCAGTGAAGTAAAAAAAGTGCACTTGGGACAATTTATTTAAACTAATAACGCGGCAACATGTCGAAAACTGCTGGAATATATTTTTTTTACATTTTGTTGATAATAAATTGTGTTTTAAAAGCTCTTCCACAGGCCCCAGCAAGTTCGTTTATGTTTAAATGGAAGTTTTGCCAGAATAATACGCTGTTAGGTCGGAAAAGGTTTAGGAGTCGATTTCTTAAAGAAAATAAGTAGAAGATTCAAGTTTTCAGTACTCAAATTGGGCGAGGAGTTATAGGAGTGAGCGATAAGCGTTTTTAATAAGAATTTCTGTTGATATAATCAGTCAAATTAATCAGCTTGAAAATGTTTTATTTTTATTGAAACCTCGGTTACATTCACATCATGATTCAGATGAAGTGCAACCGAGTAATTTGAGATGATGCATTTTGGTTGGTCAAGAAAATACAGAAATTTCCCATCAGTTATAGTTATTTTTGGCAGAAGTTCTGTCAGTATGTGTAAGGGAAAAAGAAAAAGAAAAAATACACGTATACCCACACCGTAGCACACCAAACTGATCAAAATGAAAAATAGATACCTAAGTTAAGTGACGGCCGGTTGGCGTAGCGGGAGTGTAAGCGACTGCTACGTCGAAAGTCGCGGGATCGATTCCCGCTCGCCATTAACAAAAAACAAAAAATGTATATAATATGTATGTTTATCCATTATCTAGTACCCATAGTACAAGCTCTGCTCAGTTTGCGACTAAATTGTGTTGTGTGAATGTGGTAGAATATTATATTATTAAGTCAAAGTCAATATCTTCCAATCCGCTGTCTCTCTTATCTATACCAGAACCCTATAATATGTTTAGGGATCTTTCTTCGTGTGGGAATTTCCTTTTAACGTCTAGCTGCCCAGGGACCAATCTGTCATCCGTCATAGCCTTAGTACCTTTGTCTAGTTTTTCCCCCGGGGAAGGATCTAACTTAGAAAGTTTTCCAGGCAGAATGGTATTTCACGAAATATTAGATCTAGAAAAATATAGTTGTGTTTACCCTGATCGAGGTAAAGGGTTCAAAGTTTCTTGGAAATGTTGTGTTGGAAATGAGAACACAATTACAAATGTATACGGTTTTCGGATTGGCGATGTTGTACAAAAAGTAGGCTTACGGCCCAATATTCGATCTGTCTGTGGATTTGACTACTTGAGATACAATAGTTTGTCATATTTTGTATGGAGTTTATGGCAATATGTATCCCTGATAGCGCAATCCACCGATAGATAAATTATTGAAAAGGGCGTTAGTTAGTTGGACAGGTGTTTTCCGCACTTAGCCACTTAATTGGGCCATTGTGCGTTAGCAGGGACACGGTTGTCGCCTGCTACTCATACCATGCAAGCTCCTTCCAGAAGGCCATGAGTTGACCAGTGTTGCGTATGGCTTCGCTCATGGTTCTGGGGTTGTTCAGGAACCTCGTCCGTTGGTCGCTCACGCTGGTACAATGTAGGATCACATGAGCGGGTGATTCTTCGGTCTCCATGCAGCCCCTACATAATGGGCTGTCCGTGACGCCGATATTGTAGAGATGCTTGTTTAGTGGACAGTGGCCGGTTATTATGCCAGTCAGATGCTTGAGTGTTTTCCTGTTGGAGTGCAACAATTTTTGCGAGAGTCGTTTATCTAATTGGGGAAAGGCATCTTTAGATTGCTTACACTCTTTTAACTCTGCCCACTCTTTTTCATGTTGTTGTAGGGTTCTCTCGCGTAACCACGTTTTTAGTTGGTTGAAAGGTATCGGAACAGTTGGTTCGGGTCCCAGAGTTGTTGTGTCCGATCCTTTCCTTGCCAGTTTGTCTGCTGCGTCATTGCCCGTGGAGACACTGTGTCCTCGTATCCACTGGAGCGTGACCCGATTCCTCGCTGCAGTTTTCTGCAGCTCTTGGTGGCACTCCATAATTAGGCCGCTGTTAAAGCAGTTGCCATCGAGACTTTGTAGTACTGAGGCACTGTCTGTGATGATGCGTATTGACAGGTTACTCACGTTTCTGGCCGCGATCGCCGTCGCCGCCCTTATAATCCCAACGCATTCAGCTTGGAAGATGGTGTTGAGTTTACCAAGCGATGTTGAGAGATTGATGTTCAAGTCATGGGAGAATACTCCGGCACCTGTCCCATACTTTGTTTTTGAGCCGTCTGTGTATACTCTAACTTTGTGTATACCAGAGCTATCCTTGTGCTCTTCATGCAGTTGTATGCGGTATTTTTTGTCAAAGACAAAGGTTTTAGGTATGAGGTCGCACGTTCCATCTAGCATCGGGATCTCGTTAGTTAACGTCCTTTTCAGGCGTACATGGGTTATTCGGTCGTCTCTTCTCCAAAGCCCGAACTTATCGTGCCGGATCGCGGCGGCACCTGCTTCCTGCTGGATGATGAGGTGCAATGGTCGCAAGTCGAGAAGCACCTCCAATGCCGCCGTTGGAGTTGTTTTCATGCAGCCTGTTGTGGCCAGACAGGCGAGGCGTTGTATGCTCTGCAGCTTGCTCTTGACTGTGCTTAGTTCAGTGCGTGGCCACCACACTACTGCACCATATGTGAGCATGGGGCGTATTATGGCAGTGTAGATCCATAGGGTGATGAATGGTTTGAGACCCCATTTCTTGCCTATTATTCTCCTGCACTGCCAGAAGATTGTACATGCTTTTGTGATTTTAGTGGATAACTTTAAATTTGGTATTTCTCCACATCAATAGTATAAACCCCCTTTTAAGTCAAACTTTACACCAAATACAAATAATAAGTTTACGCCTCAACAACCGTAAGGTTATAGACCTAATTTTAATAATAATAGACCTTTTTATAGTCAGCCTCAACAACAGTTCCCGCGAACTGTTAACAACTATAAACAATCGGGATTCTTTAAAATGAACCCGAATAATCAGTTTCGTTTTGGGTTAAATAATAATCCACAAAACCCTCCGAAGCCAAACGTTGACGCGTCTATGAGAACCGTACGAAATAATATGACTTATAATGATAGCGATATATTCTATACGCCGCAACAGGCAAACGAGTATAGGAATAATTATGAAATTTCACCACCGACGGGAAATTTTCATATAGAGGCCTCACAACGAGACCAAGAGAAATAATTAAACTAAACTATAGTGATAACCTAAGACTACCATATATACAGCTACCAAAAATAGACGCTATATTTTTAATTGATACAGGTAGCACACGTTCGTTTATAAGTCCACAAAAAGCAAATCAATTCTCTTCTCGTTTTAAATTAAATAAGTATTTCGAAGTTTATTCGCTATGTGCACGACAGTAGCGCCACCTAGCATGCGCGACTATCCGGGATTATGCCAAATAATGACTTATCAGTATTTTATTGCTTATAGTAAATTAAAGGCAAATAAAAAGACAACAAATTGTATTTTTAAAGTAATTTGTTAAAACAGTGCATAAAATAATAGGTATTATTATGAAAAGTAGTTTTGAAAGTGTAGAACACTATATTGTACGGTGGCCCTATTCGGCCAAAAGATAAAATTAGCAGTTGCACAAGCTAGATTTTGTAAGATCAAATGAAATATTCGTGAGATTGTAGTTTTGTGTGCACCAAATAATACTCTCAATGCTGAAAATGTCAAGCCAGTTTTCATTTTTATCAAAAAAATAAGAAGTCGGTCTTTAATGCAAAATGTAAATTTTTTCATAGTTAATCTTGTTAATAAAAACTCAAAATTGCTAAATGACACACCAGCAAGATCTAGGAGTTCTTAATATTTTTTATTAATGAAATACCAACAAATTCTTGGTGTTTCGGTAGATTGATCCTCATACGATTTTTTGTCGGTGCAACAGCTTTTATCTTTCTTTCTTGAATTATTTGTCATTACAATTCTTGATGTTGTTGCTATATCCACTAGGATTTCAGGCACACAGTGATCACTGTAAATGAATCTTATACAAATAAATGTTGTATCTCAGAAAACAAGAGGTTGAGTTTGATTTAATTCACTTCCTTTTTCAATTATTATTTGACTTGATGCGGTATTTGAGACTTTTGTTGTTCCTCGTTTTGTCAAGCGTGTATTTCTAGCTAGGACTGAAGCATTAAACTTCCTTTCGATATATTTCAGGGAATATCGTGGGAACATAACTCGGACTTTCTTCCTCATCTGATTTTTTGTTTCCCATAAAATGTTCACTACAAATTGTGTCGTCAGGTTTAGAATACCATCGCAACCCATTAACACTAAAATAATAAAGACAATAATAAATATCACATAAAATAAAGCGCAGCTAAAATTGATCATAATGAAAGTTTATTTCGCTTACTTGCTTATTTCTTTTATTTATTTTCCAGTCTGATGTAGGAAATAATACTTACACCGACTATTTTTGCCCTTATTTTCGTAACACAACAACATGTATTATTACTATTATTAGGCATTTTAAAATTTTCTATTTATTACGAACTCCGTGAAAATTGACTTTACTTTCCCGAATTATTGCGTATCTCTGCCACGGCAAGCGCTGCGATCGTTTTACTATACCCCCTCCATGTACTTCGCACATAGCGAATAGTACGCATGGTTGGAGCAACCATAATGAAGTAGTACATATTCCGTTGCCGAAGACATTTCGCATGAATATGTCCCGTACTTTCTATATATATGACGTCGATAAATGTTACGATGGATTAATAGGTATAGATTTATTAAAACAACTAGAGGCTAGTATTGACATGAAACGTCAAGTGTTAAAAACTAAGTTTACGGATATACCCAAGGAGCAAGTATTCATGGAGTGATAGCTTTAAGCATAAACAAGAAACCTATCGTTATTTCTTTTTACTTGTATAAAATTTCATATGTGTAACCGAGACAGATGTATTGTATTTATTACCTCTTGAAATACTCATGTCGCAATTTTTTCAAAAGAAGAAATGACTGTCAATAGTGATGTACTCATGCATTAATCTTTTATTGGTATTGGTATATAATTCGGTATGTAGAGACAAGATAAGCATTTGATTAAGTAATATACCAATAATGTAGTATATTATGTTACAAGCTTTTATTTAGAGTATAGTACTAAGGTGCCTACAAAGAAACAAATACTGTAAAAAGAGAGGTAATAATAAGATATGATCAATCAACCTCTCTTTTTAAAGTATTTATGAAAGTAATTGAAAAAAAAGTCTAAATAGTCAAAATCATTTATTTATACCACAAAGTAATGCACACGATAACTGCCCGGCAGGTCTGATACTATATGTATTACCAAAATAGGATGTACATGGGCGGAAACAGTTAACATTTACGAACAACATTTTCATCCTGAGTTCCAGAAGTGCAAGCCATGTTCACTCTTGAAGCTTTATTATCGCTTCTAAAAATAAGGTCTCGTTATTTCGGACATTCCTAAAAATTACAACACAAATCTGTTTATGATATACCTACATATATGTATATTTGATTACTATAGCATATTTTAACAGTTGCAATGTTGGTATATTTGATTGAGAAAAATATAAGTTAATAATAATAAAGTAGAAGTACAAACCTCAGTATTAGATATCTGGTTAGTAAAAATAGTAGGCACAGCATAAGAATGCAAAACTTTTCTTTGAAATCCTTCTAGATAACAAGCAGACACAAAATCAAGCGAACAAAGTTTAGAAGAATTAGACTGTTGCCATTCTCCCTTTCTCATATTTCGGACCCAATTTAGTTTCAAACCTTCATTCTTTGGAAATCTACAAAAAAGCACAATTAATAACCAATTATTCAAATCATAATCTTTCAGAAACTGGCTTTCTAACTGACAATTGTATTACAACACTATCCTCATATTTTTTATCGAAATATTTCTATTATATTTATTTCATTGTGACTATTGGAATAAAAATATGTATCAACGGTGGTCATTATCTTTATCTTTAAGTATAAGCTTTACAAATATAATTGTAGAATTATTACGGCAGATATCTACAATTTTACTTATTATGACTTACCGGTGGTAAGATATTTTTTGACGATTTCCGGTCAATAATCCCATTTGGCTTTTACATCCGACGGCAAACTGTGGTCATTTTTCAATGTTTAGAAGTGGTCATATCTACAATTGTAATATTTTGTATCAATTAAAATTGCAATTTATTTCGACACGGCTTTCACTCCAGCTGGACGAACATCGACATGACATAACATTTTTCTTGGCATATGTCATTCAAGGCTGTATAAAAGCTCTATGGCTATTATACTCGAACATATGTAGTTTTGTAATTAAAGAGAAAAGAGATGCATATACGTTTTCTACTCATTTTGAAATGCTCCCTCCATGTATACTTGCTCCTTGGATATACCCATCTGGTATAACCATTTTTATTATATTAAGTTACCGCCTAGATCGGAAAATAGGGTAAAAATCCCGACAGTTCTAGAGAACGGTACAGGTTTATTTAGATTTACGGAATTTTGTCCTGGAGTTCGTTCGTATGCCAGACGCGATGGTTACGTGTATAGACTCGTTCGCTCAGACAGTCATACAAAACACCACAAACGAATCAGTTACAATTACGTTCGATAGACCCGTAGATATTGTTAGGTTAGATAAGGAAACGTGTTTTGTTAATAATTTAATTATAGATAATAGTTTAAATTTAGAACATATTTTAGAGGAAAATTTGTTCAAGTTAAGATTAGATCATTTGAAGAACGAGGAAAAATCGCACATAGAAAAGTTATGCGCGGAATATAAAGTTATTTTCCATTGCGAGAAAATACCCTTATCTTTCTCAAACTCCGTTAAGCATAGGATAAGGACTCTAAACGAAGATCCTATATATATATATATATTCGCCCGTGTAGGTAACCCATTGCCGAAAATGAGGAAATTCAAAGACAAATTAATAAGTTATTAGAGAATAATGTTATTAAAGAATCCCACTCACCGTGGAGTGCTCCAGTGCATCTCGTACCCAAGAAAATGGATGCATCTGGCGAGAAAAAGTATAGGATGGTTATAGATTACCGTAGGTTAATCGAAATCACAATAGACGATAAGTATCCGTTACCAAACATTACAGACTTGTTTGATAGGCTAGGAAAAGCGTCCTATTTTTCTACGATCGATCTAGCAAGTGGTTACCATCAATTGGAGGTCCATGAAGCAGATCAACCGAAGACAGCATTCACTACGCAGTCGGGACATTACGAGTTTACTCGAATGCCCTTTGGTTTAAAGACGGCTCCCGCCACTTTTCAGAGAGCTATGGATAACGTGTTCAGAGGTCTGCAAGGTATCCATTGCTTAGTTTACTTAGATGACATAATAGTTTTTTCAAATGTTTTAAAAATTTTCGATAGGTTAAGGGTCGACTTTTCAATCCTCAGATAAAGAGATGAATAACTATTCCACTGATAAATTTATTGGGCTGTATAACAGTCCGTTAAACTTGAGTAAATTTTTCAATAGTCTTTTATTCCGTGGGCAACTATCTGACCGAATAACATCATCGTACCCGTCACTAACTTCAGAGAGGTGAAACAAATATATCAGAAAAGTGCATGTAAGAGCAGAACAGGAAATTAGAGCAGGACAGGAAACAGAAGCTTTATTGCCTGTCCTGCTCTAACTGTCAAAATGATTGTTGTCATTATTTTGGGGTTCTGTTTGTTTATGTATATTTGGACTATGATATTTTAGCGGAATTTGTGAGTGTTGTGCTGTTTGTTTTCAATCAAATTATATTATGATAACAATGCCAGCGTTCCTCAGATTTGAATGCGAGATTAAAGACATTCAACTACTAGTAAGTTTAATATCAAAATATAAGTATATTATAGAAATTAAAACGACTGATGCGGTACCTAATCAGGACAAGGAATGTGCGTGATAATATAGAAAGTGCTTCTAATTCACGTGGTGTTTCTACAAATAACTGTTAGTGCCAAAAATTAAAGCTTAAATACGAGAGTCTAAGAAATCGTCTCTTCAAAAACGAGCCAACGCTCCCAGCATGACCAAAGAAAGAATTTTGGGCATCTGTTTTAACATAACAGGACACCTTTACATTTAAGTACCATTTAAGACTTATGAACGTAATAATATATTACTGTTAAATAGTATTATGATGTAAATTTTGGTAGTTGAATAATTGTAAATTAGTCTTTAGTGAAAAAGTGAGTTAGTACCTAGGTATTTAAGTTGTAATTCGTTTTTGAAAATATAAGTCTGTATTTTTATGCCATAAATGTGTGTATTAGGTATAATAAATGTTTGAAATACATGCTATCTGATTTGTTTCACTATTTCATAATATCAGCTCTCCATTGAATCCAATATAGGTATTAAAATGATCGCCCCGCGGTCTTACAATTCTTTATCACCTTCTAGATCGATTAATATACCTATTCGTTTATAATAGCCTCGTCTTCGATTGTTGCGTCGTCAAAAATATGAAAAATAACCATATTTTCCATATTTCGTAATATATACCACGCCCAAAATCCAACTAAATGTATCTCAACGTCAACTTAACAGTCAAATAAGCGGTTATCTGACCGAGGATCGGGCAGTTAAATTTATTCCTTAGTTTGGTGAATTATTCGACGAATAAACCCTGTCTGACCATTGAAAAACGCAATATTTCGCTATCCTCAGAATAAATACTATCTGGTTGTTTATCTGACGGCCGGTTTCTGAATTGAGAATTTCAGCTTTCATCAGTTGAAAATTTCTGAACTAGTTGAAGTCAACTTAAGTTTTTTCTGTTTCATAGGTCAGAGTGATATTTTTTCAAAGCACTTTCAACTGAGTTTTCTTCAAATCATGAATAACTTAAACCGAACAACACTAGTACGTTCCGATACAAGTAAAAAAACCGGTACTAACCATAAATTCGTATTAATTAACATTTTACAAAGAAGCACACTTGTCAGTTAATTATTTTTATACGGAAACAAATAAAAATTCGAAATAAAGTTGTATTTAAAATTATTTCAACGATTATTTTATTTTAATGAACAGTTTGTTGAATTTGTTCAATTCGGTATCTTAGTGAAAATGGAACGTGTATGATATTTCAAAGTCAGTTTGTTTTATTTTTAATACAAAATATTTGTGGCCAGGTATATTTGAGGTATAATTCTATATACCTCCATGGTGGCCACCATGGAGGTATATAGAATTATACCTCCATGAAGGCCACAGCGTAATTATTTGGATTGATTTAACACGGAAATCTCTTATATATATTTTCTATCCCTTCGATTTGTTCCTAATAATGTTGTAATCTATTTGTTCCAAATATTGAATAGTCTTTGAACCTTTTTTCTATAAATTCTGTTTAACGACCTTCTTGTTGTGTTAGACGTCAGTATGACGTAACCGCTGCTTGGCAACCGTAGTGTGGACAGTTTGACATACTGGCTGTCATATTACTCGTAATCACGGGTTAAAAGACCAAAGTTGTATAATTATTTTTTCTCAATTTATCAGTGCTAAGTGAGGTTTGACAAATGTCAAATGTTTTCAGAAACGCGAATATAGAATTGATCATGAGTTGATCATATGTTGTGTCAAATTTTAGATTTTACAAGCACAAATACTCAAAATGTGTCAAAACAATTTTTTGTGAAACAGGAAATTGATTAAGTAGTATATAATTAGTGTTTAAATTGTTCTCAACGCAAAATTCTCAATTCAGAAACCGGCCGTGAGTATTGAAAAATCGGCCCTAAGAGAAACAAATCTTAAAGTTACGTTAGATAAGTGTGAATTTTTAAGGAAAGAAGTTTTATACTTAGGACATACTATTTCTTAGGACGGTTTAAAACCGAATAATGATAAAATAAAAGCTGTATAAAATTTTCCGATTCCGAAAACGCAAACGGAAATAAAAAGATTTCTTGGATTAGTAGGTTATTATAGGAAATTTATAAAAGACTTAAGTAAAATCACGCAACCGTTAACAAGTTGTCTAAAGAAAGGTAGAAAGATAGTTTTAAATACAAAATACATAAACGCATTCGAAAAGTCTAAAAAACTGCTAACAAATGCACCTTTACTTCACCTTAATTTCCCAGACTCTATCGTTATCTCATCTGACGATGAAAATGAGATGACATCGAGAAAATCGCCTTACTCAATTCCTTCATTAAATAGTAGAACCGCTACAGCATCGGAAAATAATGAATCCACAATAGTTACTATACATTCCGAGGAAAATACAGATTCCTCCGATATTCCAATTTTAGACGAAGCTATTGACACGAAACCCAGTCAAATATTAGTTTATACGTGGAATAGAAATGAGTTGACAGTTAAAGATCTTTCGCGAGATAGGCAAAATATATTAGAAGTCCATATGCCGTTAGAAAATCCTGAGATAGTTAAACAATTTTTAAAAGAATATGTTAGGCCGAAGATTAAATATTTTATTTACTTCGAGGATAGTAAAAATAAGCAGTTATTCAGTAATATTATAACTAGTTTGTTTAAGAAAGGTTCTATAATTATATACGAATGTACAAATCGAGTAGTATATATAGAAGACGAAGATGAATAAAGAAATATAGAATTAAAATATCACATAGAAGAAATTTGTCATAGAGGCATTAAAGAAACAATTACTCACTTAAAACGCACCTATTACTGGAATAATTTACATGAAACAGTTGCCAGTATTATTAATTCATGTGAAGCGTGTAAGTGAATGAAATACAATAGAAAGCTTTTAAAACCAGAACTACAATTAACGCAAACGCAAACAAAGCCGTTTGAGGAAATATTTATAGATATATTTTCCATAGAAAATACTTATTTCTTAACAATTATTGATGCATTTAGTAAGCTAGGTCAAGCATTCGAGATAGCTAGTAGGTCTACCCCAAAAGTAGTTAGAGCTTTGTTGAAATACTTTTCATTGTATGGTGTTCCTAAACGGATTAGCTCAGATCCAGGCTCTGAATTTAACAATAACCTCTTAAAAGAAGTGTTATTATTTTATAAAGTAGAGTTACTCATAAGTACTCCTCATAACGCAAACTCGATGGGTATAATAGAACGTTTTCACTCAACTATAATAGAAATATATAGACTTGCGAAATATGAAAGGAAAATTACAGATGCCGTATCAGTTATGACGTATGCTATAATGTCGTACAATCAGTCGATACATTCATCGACAGGTCTTACCCCGTTCGAAGTAGTCTTTGGACATACAGACGCATTGGGCGCGTTCGAGGTAGATTTTAATAAACAGTATACACAACAACTCGTTAGTGAGCACATGAAAAGAACTAAATATCTTTATAAATACCTTACAAATAAAATGTTAGAATCTAAAGTTCAAATTAAAAATAATCGAATTGGAGAGACTAACTTCAAAATTAAGGAAGGTGATAATGTTTATATTAAAGGTGTAAATGTTAGGCGCAGTAAAGATAAGCCCCAATACCAAAAGGCAGTAATAGCAGATGATGTGAATCGAAATACAGTTCCCGTAAAGACAAAGAATCGAGAGACTAGAGTACCGATTAAAGATATAAAACGTCCTCCGCAGGTACGCAGTATGGATACTAGGACAGTTAGCCCTCAACCTGGCCCTTCACTAAAGAAAATTGAGGAAAATCCAGGCATACTTCCCGTAAAAGAAGAAAAAGCGTTAATAACTTTATATAATTGGGAAATTATTAAAATTTTAGACTTAGAGTTAATACATAGTAATATAGAATATAATGTAAACAAATATAAAGATATTAATAGTTATATGAAAGATGATTTGGACATATATTCATTAGATGGTAGTATCGTAGATGCAGAGTTGCAAGTTCAGTATATAATGAACATTACTTTAGACAAATATAGTCAACTTATATCTAGTATTAGAATTAAGAGAGGTCTTATAAACCCTATTGGTTCCATAGTTAAGCCATTTCAGGCAACTTAGATAATCAAGGTGCATTAAAGTATGATAGTTAAATCAATAATATGCAAGTTAAGCAAAATAAAGTTATAAATAAAATAACTTTAATTTCTGAAATGGTAGATGCACATATAAATACAACAAATTCAACGAGAAATAATTTTATTATATTAGAAAAAAACATGGATGAAATAGAAGATATTTTAAACAGAACCCAGTATGAAAGAAGCAAGGCACTTGTATTGAATAGATGTAATTTGCTAATACATAACTTTCAGATATTGTTAACTAGATTAGATGAAGTAGAAACTGCCGTAACATTTAGTAGGCTTAATATACTACATCAATCGCTATTGAACACAGATGAATTGTTTAATATTCTTAAAGGCATTGAAAAGGTAAATAAACTCATTTTTCCTGTAAACGTCGATAACTTAATCAAAATAGAACATAGTATAAATATAAAGGCTTATGGAAAGAGCAAACAAATAATATTTATTTTGTCAGTACCAGTGGTTCAGTCTGATGTTTACAATTATTTTTCCTTACACCCTTTTCCTATGTACAATCCTAAACTGAATGCAACATTTCTAATTACCCCAAAACATTCCTTTATACTTGCGAAAGGATTGAAAACTATGGCACTCTCTGAACCATGTAAGGAAATTGATGATGGAAGATTCCTTTGTCGTGAGAACTATTTGTCCATAGAAAATGAAGATAAATGCATCGAATACTTGATGAAGTTTTCCACACAAATAACTTCGTGTTCGCCCCTGCTGGTCGAATCTACAGATGTCAAAGTCAAAGCGATACATACAGACTCGTGGTTACTATACACTGGAGTCCATGTATCACTCACCGAATATTGTGAAATCGACATAAACCAACACGATATACTTGGTACATATATTATAACTCTAAACAATGACTGTAAGATTGAAGATGGAAAACTAACGCTAAAGAAATAAAGCAGTATTCAAGCCGCACAAGTCATGTTCCGTAGTACGCCGAGCATTCATCTACCCAACATCGTTACTACGAAGGAAACGATACGAGGAAAGCCGATCAACTTGGATCACGTCAACATGGAAAATCTACAGTTGTTATCGCACGTATTAAAGAGTGAAGTGTTAAGTGAAAAGCCAATAGTCAATCCAGTGAATTTTCATAGTGTTAGTATAGGAACACTAATTCTCTATGTTATATTGTTTATTGTTTTTGTCATTTTTTGTATTATTGTAAACGTAATAAATCTGTGTTTAATCAAAATCATCAACCTAATTTTAATAAAAATATAGATGACAATTTTGAACTAACGGAGGGAGGAGTTATGCAGCCTGCTCACCCACTCCAAACAATAACTATAGGATGACGTTACGTAATGATTGTCATGTTACTTGGTTTCATTTATTAAATACGTGATTACAATAAAGTTTACGATGGCCAAATCCATAACCATTAAATATAATGATTCCTTCTTGCTGGAAGACCACCAAGACCCCATGAAACCACTTGACATCGCGTGACACATTTATTTAGTATAAAGAGACCTGTATCATATAGAATTAGTTAGTTCCTCTCTGTCGTCGTAACACTGCAAGTGCTCTGCGAAGCACAAGTTTATTAGCAACGCACACCCGTCGAGTGCGGACGTGCGGCGCTGCGACGCGCGTATTAAATTATTATTTAATAAATGTAATTAGCGGCTTTACGTCGCCCGATCCTGTAGCTATGAGCTGTTCACAGCAACTCATAGCCAACGAGTTGTTGGCGTTTATACAGCATGCCATCGACACCATGGACGAGGTCAGCATTCTGCAGATCTGCAAGTCCAACTTCAAAGAAGAAGACGTTTGTGGTAGCAAGAAGCTACTCTACCAGACCCTGGGCAAGTTAGACGAGATGCCGTCCCGGCGAAGGGATGGCACCGAGAAGAGCATCCAGGATATCATCTCCGTATTGAAGGTGACCGACCCTGACGACGTGCCTACGTTCGTGGCGATGGATCTGCACAAGCTGCCGCCCGTCACATTCGACCACGTCGACGTTACCAGGTTGCTGAAGGATATCACATCCCTGAAATCCAGCCTGGCCGAGGTGCAGTCCAAATTAGAGAAGTCAGACAGCACCATAAGTGAGCTACGTGCAGAAGTAGTGTTATTACGTAACGCTATTTCTACAAGTAGGTCACCAGTCGTGTCCAACGTAAACACACGACGCGGGGCTCAAAACGCATCCATCAGCAGTTTTGAGTCAGCGAATTTGCTTGCGTCGCCTATCGCTAGTAATGCAAGCGGTGTGACGCGTAATGTCGCTGAAATCGGGTCATCGACACCGGTCAAGGTTTTGTCGAGTGTTGATGCATCGACTACTAAGCGCGCTTATGCCAATGTTGCTGCCCATAGTAAAATGCAGCAGAATCGGCCGGAAGAAAAAGGGGGTAAACAGAAGCCTTGTGAACCCTCTCATAACGAGGTTGCGGAGCTACGTGCCCCAAAACCGAAGACATGCGACGAGGATGGTTTCATAAAGGTTGAGAAGAAGAAGAAGAAGAAGAAACCAACTTGTCGTAACCTTTGTGGTACCGGGTTAGTGGGACCGAAGATGCTGCTGCGTCCCGCCGTACCAACCACGCAGTTGTACGTCTCTCGGCTGCATCACTCCACAAAGGAAGAGGAGGTCGTAGAATACCTGCGCCTGAAGACCAACTGGACTTTGAGAGTCGAGAGATTGGAGTCACGGCATAACACCAACTTCAAGTCGTACGTGGTGCGGGTGCCGACTCAACATCTCGAGACTTTCCTCAAGGAAGAGTTTTGGCCGAAGGGTGTCGTGTATCGGCGTTTTCATGGGAGGTTACGCAATACATGCAGCGTACAGCATACAGCGTAACATGAAGCCGTGAACAACACCTGTTTGTTTTGTAATATTATTAGATATTTTATTTTATGTATGTTAGTCTATAAGGTATATATCTATGGGTTTTTATTACCTGAAAATAAATGATTATTATTATTATTATTATTTAATTAAATAAATATTTTTTTAGTAAACACGTCTTAATATATTTGACTACCTACTTTTGGAATTAAAGACCTTTTGTGGAGTTTGTTGTTTATTTCTGTTTTGTTTACGATTTGACTGTTTATGTGTGACGCTCGGGTTTGTTTGCATGTGGGTTGGGACAAGGCGTTCGGTAATGAGCGCGACATATAGCAAACGTTTTACGCCTGTTTTCGATAAGTTATCTATCGATTAATTTGGCTGCTAGAGATATGTATGATGTACTTGAAATAAGCTTCATACAAAAATAATTAGACAAATCCATCGATAGATAGACTGTTGAGAACGGGAGTGAATCAATACTTAACTACGTGTGAGTTATAATATTTGGAGCGTAGTTATTAATATTATTCTGGCTATGGGCTTACAGCTCAGCCACAATGCCATCAATTGTACTAGAGTAATATTTATTGAATTATAGTGGTGATGTTCATTAAAACAGACCTGTAAGTAATAAAATCCATATACGAAACCTACTACTTGATAATGGCTTGATTGATAATTTTGCACCTATGAAAATAGATGCAAAATATTATCCTGTGATTAAGGATGATCTAGAAACCACATTTCAAAATGTATACCTTAGTCTTAGTATGTATAGGTATTTACTTAAAGATAATCTAGAAACCACATTTCAAAATGTATACCTTAGTCTTAGTATGTACAGGTATATTTTTTTGTACTAAATTTAAAAATAATCTGTCTCTAGATACTATGGACCTTTTGTGATTTTATGTACTTACATACTTAACTTATGTCCCATAGTCTCACGCCTATATCCCCGAAGAGGTAGGCAGAGGTATATTGCTACACCCACTTTTCGCCAGCTTTATTTTAGTCCCACTAAATAGGGGGCGAGCCTATTGCCGTACCATGCACATTACCAGACTCCGTGCTGCAACTGAGAGTTTCCTAACGGAAAATCCCAATAACACTTTGCCAGACCCGGGGATCGAACCCAAGACCTCCCAATCCTACACGCACATTTATGCCGCGAGACCAACGAGGCACTTAACTTATGATACGGGTTTTAATCAGGTAATCAGTTAACAAAATAGTGTTACTGACTGCACTTTGCTCCGATGTTTTCACATGGGTTAGACTTGGTCACAAAAAACTGATTTTATTACAAGCTAGGACATGTAATATAAGTAATATATGATTTATAAACATGCAATTCAATATTCCTACAACCAAATCTCATTCCTGAAATGTTGTAATTCTTTATTTTTTTTGTTCTATCGATCATAAGATCGACAGAACAAAAGGGTACCATAATACCATAATGGTACTAGAATAAACTTCACTTACTTTTGTGCTGATTTCTTTCAAAATAAGCTGCATTTGCAATTAAATATATGTCGGCTCACGCCTTTAATCTCCGAAGGGGTAGGCAGAGGTGAAATGTAACACCCACATTTCGGAATGAATTTAAGGTCCCACGTAATAGGGGGCGAGCCCATTGCCGTTGCCGGGCACGTTCGGAAAGCTTCGTGCTAATACTGAGAATTTGTAAACACTCAGTAACACTTTTGCCCGACACGGGAATCGAACCCGGGACCTCCAGATCAGCAGACGCATACGCTATCCACGGGACCACTGAGGCAGTCTGTCTCATTTCACATCAATTTTGTATTAAAGGGGTTATCGAGACAGGATTATACTTGGGCAGCGAGTATGTACAAAGTCATTTCAGGAAGTAGGTATTAATGTTCTCTGAGACGACAATTAAATAGTGAAAGCCTAGAGTTAAACTGCATAGAGTCAATTCAGAGTTTTGTTGCTATGCTAACAGTAGTAATGAAAATACTACACTAGGTATACAATAAACTACACATTTTTATAGTAAACCGGTATATAAATTTGTTCACCCTTACCTGAAAATATTTATATTTTTTTACATCAATACTTACTGTCTTACTAATAAAAATTACGACACAGTGTATACAAGTACTTTAAGCATTGCGTAACAAAAACGCAACTAATAAAAAATATGTTGACAGATTGCGTGTATACATGCGTTATAAGAGATCAAAATATCTATTTAGACTTACACAAGCTCTACACACGCTTGCACCCTTGTATAAGGAGTGCGTAAGAGCAAAATGGCGGCTATTTGGCCAGCTGAGGACGCTGAGGTTGTCACTTTACT
This sequence comes from Euclidia mi, assembly GCA_944739405.2. Taxonomy (NCBI): domain Eukaryota; kingdom Metazoa; phylum Arthropoda; class Insecta; order Lepidoptera; family Erebidae; genus Euclidia; species Euclidia mi. The sequence continues at coordinate 59,322,975 of OX123197.2, read as the reverse complement.
TAGGTTATGCGCGCAATCTATGACAAAGAGGTTGGACTAGGAAGGTTATATTTCTTTGATCTATGAAATGAATGTTATTGTCGGTGAAGGCGTTCGGAAGCTATGAGTACAAATCAAAACATATTTATCCTTCAGAAAATAACAACCATTAGTCTTTAGTTTTTGTACATTAGATTAATAGATAAGGGATATTTTTAAGAAGAAACTCCATCTAATATATAATTTAGATAGTAAAATGATATATAAACTATAAAATAAAAAATTGGTTGCCTGTAAAGTCGGTATACGGGCGAAAGTTTTACGTGACAACGACTTTGAGTGGTAAAATAATTTTAATGTGAATATTCATTCGTATAGTAGGAAGAAGGATGAAAGACGCGTGCCTTTCACTTTTTATGTCTGTCTCTCTCGCTCTTAGGCGGGACGCGTGCCTCTCACTCGCTCTCATTGTGAGCGCATAACGTGAGCGGAGCGTAACGCAGTTTCTTGAAGTGTCACCCGGCAAACCAATTTATAAGACGTTGTCACGTCAAAATTAAATTATTAAAACCAAGTTACGATTAGAAGTTTTTGAACGTACTTCATAAAAGGTTATCAGCATATTTGACGTATACACAGCTACACATCACTCTATACAAAACCAATATTAGCTGAACTACTCAACAACAGGTTGGTCACACTAAGGGAGTTCGCCTAATATTGGGCTTGTTTAGGTTAATGTGTAGCTGTGTGTACACAGACTACACAGCGTGAGTAGTTACACAAGCTTGTCTTTGCGTTTATTAGTAGCGATGTTGTGTAAACCCGGTATAACTCCTACACAGACGTTATACGCTGTGTAAGTATTCATACGTTAAACGTGTGAGTAATATTTTTTTATTAGTAAGACAGTTAATGTTTATAATTTTACTACTAAATGATAATTTACCGACTTATTTCGTTACAAGCCCAAATCCACTTAAAATAATTTCATTTTAATACTCTTCTTCAATGCTTTCCCCATAATATGGTAATACTACCGAGTATGGCAACACAATTCCCAAAGTGTCCTCCTGAAGTTATAATGAAGGCGCGACACCGGACCGCCGTGATCTGTTTTTGATGTCAATTAAAGGGAAAATAAATGATACCATGAGATTAAAATTTCGTTGTTGCACTGTTTATATCCAAAACGTTGGTTGTATGCATCTGAATATTGTGTTGAGCTTATGGAAGATTAATATCTTGTTTTGTAATTGTATTTTTTATTAACGAGGTAGTTCAGCATCATACAAAATTATTTAACGGGTCTTAATCTCGTAAAATTAATGTTGACTTACACGACCAGTGCTAGATGGTTGAAACGTCGGAAACATATAGAACTTTAAATAATTTAATTAATTTAAAATCGAGGTGGTTTACTTGATTTATTTCTGAAAACTTGTAAAGTAAGTTGTAAGTTCCAGCCTCGAAACAACCGTTTTTTAGGGTTCCGTAGTCCACAAGGAACCCTTATAGTTTCGTCATGTCAGTCCGTCTGTCCGTCCGCAGCCTAGCTCAAAGACGCCTGGTGCTTTTGGATTCCCCGTATACATACATTTCAATAGTAATCTCACTCACAAAATCGATAATAATATAATCGCCACGACTCGACAATGCCATCGTATTCTCGAAGTGCCATCTGAAATTCCATTATTTTGAACACAATGCCAGTATTTTATTCTTGTGTGTAACCATTCCTCTCATACATTTTGTTCAAGTTTATTATCATTAAAATTGTTTTTTCAAGAATTCTATTCTATATTTCTTCTTGTTTTATTACCTTGTATTTTTTGCTGTATCGGCCGGGAGAAATGGTGTCGAAGGACCGCGTATTCTTGATATATTGTTGATTACTTGTCAATTCAGCACGGAATTTTTATTTTACTCGTCAGAGTGCCTTTATTTTAACTGTCTATGCGTAAGGAACTACTACTATCTGAAAGTGTGTACACGGTGTTGATCTACATTTGCAACATATTTTAGTAAAACAATATAGACATTATACTTATTCATCTAAAATTATTTTTAACAATCTGCGATGATTATAGGACTCTATTTTCATTAAATGTTACTTAGATAGTAAATCAGAATAAACTGTTGACTGGTGCAGAATAAGACTGCACGGTAGGTACGTGTGCTTCTAAGTGTTAGATAACTACAATGCGAGCACGCGGCGATCAGCTGAGCGACGGCGGGGGTCAATACATCGAGCTTATTTTTAAAATGCATGACTATGAAAAAAAAAGTTTTTGTGACTTATTTTTTACGAAAAAATAATAAGTTTTTGTGAAATATAACAATCAACTTTTTACACCATTTACACATCTCACTTAAACTAAAATTGTTCCACTCATTACCAATTAATTATCAAAATGATAGACATGCCGAGAGCTTCAATACCTAAATAAACATTTCACCAGTATAAATTCCCACAACGCTCCGTCCAGAGCCTGATAGAGACGTAGTATAAAATTGATGTACCGCGGAGTGCGGACAAGCTGTCAGTAATGATTGACGACTGAACCACTGTATGGATCGTCTGACACCTGCAGCTGATGTGTTTGAGGGTAATTTCAAATCAATTAGCCTACATGCAGGTAGTTTGATATATTACGGCGAAGTAAGCTGTGTTGGTGTTGAAATTGAACTACTTTTAACTCGACTATCAAGGATCTTTCGTATTTCGTACATTATTTTAATGATTTTGACTGTAGTTTGTTTTATCTTTTACAAAACAAAGATTAAATAGATCAACAGACTGAGTCACAGATAAAGTGGTCTAGCGGTTAGCGCTAAGCTAGATATCTTGGCATTCAATTCTTCATAGGAAAAATCTATGCTGGGTTAACGGCACGATTATTTGAAATAAACATTACATATAGGTTACACCGAGGTTCTAAACCTCGCTGTAACCTATCCTATCCTACTAATATTAAAAATGCGAAAATTTGTGAAGATGAATGTCTGATGTTTGTTACTCTTTCACGCAAAAACTACTGAACGGATTTGGATGAAACTTTACAGTTATATAGTTTATACATCAGAACAACACATAGGCTACAATTTATAAATATTTTGTGTAATGTTGCCATAATATAATGAAAAGTATCAACTAAGTCGGCCAAAATTCTGAGCTCTGAGAGGTATCTTCGCGTGCGTTGGCTAACCGTTCAAGTTACATGAAGATAATGTACAGTGATATGTATATCTTAATAAGTTCTAAGCAAAAGTCCGCGGCAGCATATATCTACCTTTTAAGTAGAAGCCACTAATACTAAAAAGTCATCAACCTCCTAGCGTTATCCCAGTTTCAATCTGGGGTCCGCTTACTAGTCTAACCGGATTTGGCTGAATATTAGCTTTTCCACAGAGCGACTGCCTGTCTGACCTCCGCAACCCGAAGGGATAGCAATATTCCATGGTTTAGACTAGTGTCAGTTTATTAAGAAGGTACTGACGCCCTATAACGACTGTCAAAGATCTTCATGACAACCGGGACCGACGGCTTAACGTGCTCTCCGAGGCACGGGACAAGCGATAATTGTCAATTTAATACGCACATAACTCCGAAAAGTCATTGGTGCGCGCTGTGGATTCGAACCCGATACCAACAGACTGCCATGCAGAGGGCATAGCAGTCTGTTGGTATCTCCACTAGGCTATCGCTGCCTTTTTTAAACTACACTCTTTTCTAACCACTATATCCTAATAAGTGATCCGTAAAAATAATTAAATTTGATACTTTTTTTACAATGCTCATTCTGGAGTAGTTATTAAATTGTTTTCAAAATCGATAGATTTAATGCCTTCCGTATTTAATGTAGATGAACATTGTCCTTTTTAGTTAGTAGTTTAGACGAATAGTTTAAAAGTTATCACGATATAATTGACCTAAGGGCAGCATTATTAAAGGCGCTTACTATGAGTTGGCGCGCTTAAGGCGCTGTCCTAAGCGACTGTTTTGGTAAATGAGGGGGTGAAGCAGGGGAGGTGAAGGGAGCTTAGCTCCGTCTACTGCGGGGCGCCCCCCTTCATTATCGTCGCGTGAGGCCGTATTCTGGCGACATCCGTATTCCAATATTTCAAAATCGCAAGCAAAAACGTTTTAGCATATTGAATTCAGATACTGATATTAAAATTTATATTACATACATCAATCTGTTTGTACAGTATAGGCATAGCGCAATTTTTGTTCTCAGTGCAGCGATGAGCAAAACTGGTTTACATTAGACGTTATAGGTATTAATAGTTGACGAAAGTAGGTAAATACCTAGGTGCCGTAAGATGATAAAAATAATTAATATTATATTTCCGACCAACTTAAAACAGTTAAACATACAGAACAATCAAGTTCACTTTCACATTGCTCACTGAATCAAATATTTGCTTCACAAATACCATTCATACAAATAAAACAATAACTTATTTCAACATTTATTATTATTCAGATCATGACTGCCTCAGTGATCTAGTGGATAGGGTATGCGTCTGCTGATCGGTTCCCGGGTTTGATTCCTGGGTCGGACAAAAGTATTACCCGGTTTTTCGGAATTTTCAGTAGCAGAACGGAAACTGGCTATGTACCCCGTAATGTTTAATAGGCTCGCCCTCTATTACGTGGGTCCTAAAATTCATAAGATGAAGTGTGGGTGTAATATTACACCTCTGCCTACCTCTTCGGGGAATCTTCGGTGTAATATTTTATTGGCGTTAGGCTACATAAAATAATAAACAACAATTATTATTCAGCTAACCCCTTCATTACATTTTACCGAAATATCCGATAATAGTATATTCAAATCACATAACCATGTGCTGTTGGTACTAAAGCTCAGTTGTCGCGATTTCTCGCGAATTTGTATATAGTCTTGTTATCTTGCCCGGCGGGAGTGTCGCGATTTCTCGCGATTTGTATATAGTGTACATGGCAGCAACATTAATAAATTTAAAATGAGCCATAGAGAAAGAGTAAATAATAGCTAACCTCTATGTGAGTACTGGCCACAGCCGACGGTTCTACGTTTGAGGTTTGAACTTGATATACGAAGAATACGAAGTTACTTTATGACTTCATAGTATTGACATTGTCATTCAAAACATATGGTATATTGTGTAAAAATCAGTAATAAATATGTGTGTGGAGTTTCATATATATCATTGCCTGCTGGTCTGATGAAACCACAAAATGGGCGCTGGAGCTAAGTATTTTGTGATTCCTACTGTTTGCGAGTAGCTAGTGTTGTAAAGCTAATTATATGGGATCCTATTGTTTCTACGTATCTAGTGATTATTAATGTATTGTATGGTAATTCTGTATTGTAATAGTAAAGATGTGTTTAGAGCTCGGCTGAGGGTAAAAACGTGTACCGCCTCAGTTGAGAAAAGGGTAGAGACGTCTACCAAAAAACCTGATATCGGTGAAAGACCCGTTTACAGGTATTGTGTTAAAGACCAACTGATATTGGTAAAAAACCTGATATCGGTAAAATACCCGTTTACAGGTATTGTGTTTTTAAAAGGACCTGATATCGGTGAAAGACCCGTTTACAGGTATTGTGTTATTGAAAAGACCTGATATCGGTGAAAGACCCTATTACAGGTATTGTGTTATTACAAAGACCTGATATTGGTAAAAGACCTGTTTACAGGTGGATTATGATAATTGGCAGTTATATATTTGTAATCTTAAATAGAAGTTGATAGGACTGCAATGCTAGACTGCCGGACAGTAGAATCATATAACTTTTTAACCTACAGGTCGCACTGAAAGGGTTGTGGATGAACCATACCGATAAATGCTTGGCATCGAGGTCAAACCGAGCTATCCATGATAGAAAGTAATGTCTACGTCTTGATAGGTAAGTTTCTAAACATTACATTCGCCCGCTCATATTATTCAAATTTCAATATCTATCGGCGTTAAGTTGCATTCCCCATACTCATTATCACACCTCGCCGACATCAGTTGAATGCGTCCGTTATCAATATACCCGGATCGGTTAGGACAAACGCCATTGAAGCGCCGTGAATGCCGTGTTTTAGATCGAGATTAGAACTGTCGGTGAATACGGTACGGGTTTGGCTTAAAAAGGGTTAATAAGAATAAAGTTTTGGTACGTCTAGGTAAAGAAGATAGAGTTGGTGCCACGAGAAGATAGACTTTTTGTAAAACACATTCAGGGCTTCACAACCTTCTTTCAAACACTTGTGTTTTAGATTGTATACTTTTTGAACAGTCTTTTTTTTCGATGCCTAATTATGCCACTATGTTTTTAAAGGACAATCGCAGATCTCCATACATCAAAATGTCTGAAATAAAATAGATGCGTACAGTAATAAAAAATATATGAAAAAAATTGGCGTAAGAAACAGAGTCTATAAATGATTCTATTTTCACTCGGGAAAGCCGGAAAAAGAAGATATCGGTGTTTTAATTTTTAGTTAAGTATTAACAGTGTAGGTACGTTTGAATTATCAAATGGCATATGTCAGATCGACATCAAAACGCTGAAGTATTCTGTAGCATCTAACTGTCACAGCCAAAGACAAAAGGAGACTTGCACATTTTAAATCGATTTTATGTGAAATCTATACAACATTAAAACGATACTGTGACGTTTTTATTTGATTTAAAAGTTGTTTTGCTTCAAAAATATTGGCTTATTGATATAATGTTGATTAAAGATTAAATTACTTCATTTTAATAAATATAGGTAATTATTAAAATAAAGTTATTTAATCTTTACTCAACAGTAAACCAAACGAACCCTATAAAGGTCGATCGTATCGATTACTTATTTAATAATCGATACGAATCAATAGCACCCACGTCTATAGATGTCACACCATTGTCTATGGCAACAATCAAATAATAAATTAGGTACCTAGTTTGTAATCAATTGGAATGATTTTTATCATCATAAATACTCCGGCTTTAACTAGACAAAGTGAAAATAACAAAAATCGTAGAAAAAAACAATTTGTTTTGTTCTTATGAAATTTAAGGTCGTCACAACAAACCCAGACCAAATATTGCCATTGTTCTTTATACTGTTAAATTTTACTGAAATAAAAATATTAATTTGATTTTGTGTTTGAATGGTCGAATGTTTATAAATTTGCCGATTAATTTGTCGTTTTACCGGTAATTTATTGTTATTTTAAGAAAAATAGAGTACTATGTATGTTACTGATAGATAAAATATTATATTAATACAAAAAATCATGTCCATAAAATCTTATATAAGTAAATAATACTCTATTATCGACATGATTTTTTTAAAATCATAGACAATAAATCATTTTGTTCAAAGTAGCCTACCTATCCTAAAATATTAAATTATTGACCAACAATGAATAATATTACAGATAACTAGCTAGTTAATTGCATAACAATTTCTAGGCATGGAGATTTTACGTTGTCTGTGAATGAAATCGTCAAAATGCAGCTAAACAAAATCTATTAAAAGTTACGGTAGTCTGAAAACGCAATTTCTTTTTTAGGTATATATAATTTTCTGCGCGACTAATAGTTTGTCATTTGCTATTATGCACCCGCTTTTTCGAGATGCCAGCAGCGAGAAGAGCGTTGCGATCATATAACCTTTTATTTAACTTTATATTTACCCCTTCTTGACAACTAAAAATATTTAATGTTGACCTCTGATAAATGCATGTTAAGCCCAAAAATTTAATATTTTAATGAACTAACGCCAAATGTTGACATTCTAGGCGTCAGTACTTCAAAACATTAAAAGATCCTGTTGAGAGCGCATAGTATCGATAAAAACCCGATCCATTGATATATTAGTTTCCAATGACACGTATCTATGTACCGTTGCGCTCATTGGATTTGACATTATTTGTTTTTGACAGAACTATCGCTAAGTCACTAAGTAGAAATTCTTTGTTTACAAAACGTATTTGTTCTCGTGGCACGGTCTATAGCTGTGTTTGTGGAAAATGAAATATTGAAAAACAGAGATACAGAGTACTAGATAGACTGCCTCCGTGGTCCAGTGGATAGCGTATGCGACTGCTGATTGGAGGTCCCGGGTTCGATTCCCGGGTCGGGCAAATTGTTACTGAGTTTTTCCGAATTCTCAGTAGCAGCCCGGAGTCTGGTGATGTGCCCGGTAACGTCAATAGGCTCGCCCCCTATTACGTGGGAACTAAAAATTCATGGCGACATGTGGGTGTAATATTTACACCTCTGCCCACCCCTTCGGGGATACAGGCGTGAGACTATAAAAAAAATACATATTATGAAATCAATTAATCCCCTTTCCTTCTGTCTGTCTGTCTGTATGAATATGATAAACTTAAAAACTACTGAACGGATTTTCAACAATTTCACCAATAGATACTCTTTAACCTAGGCAGCGATAGCCTAGTGGGGTGGGTTCGATTCCCACACGAGACAACACTTTGTGTGTCCATAAAGTGTTGTTTCGAGTCTTGGTATTCATTCTTGGTATGTATTTTCCCGCGACACAGGATTTATTCCTATTTTTATTCTGCATCTATATATCAGTATTTCATTTTCCACAAACACCGCTACCACACTCAAAAACTGTATAAAGATAACAATCTTCTTTAGGCTAGGCGCACCAAAACCTCATTCTTATTAACCCTATTTACCCCAAACCCGTACCGTATTCACCGACAGTTCTTATCTCGATCTAAAACACGGCATTCAATGCGCTTCAATGGCGTCTTGTCCTAAACGATCCGGGTATATTAATAACGGTCGTATTGAACTGAGCTTTAGTACCTACCAACAGCACACGGTTATGTGTTTTGTAAATACTATTATCAGATATTTCGGTGAAATGTAATGAAAGGATTGCCTGAATAATAATAAGTTTTAAAATAAGTTATTGTTGAGAGTCTGTAAAAGACAATGCAAATTATTGGCCCAAAAAATTTAAACCCCTTGTGCACAATTGAAACCTATGCTAAACGTAAGTCCTAGCCATTTATTGCAACTTTCAATATGGGGCCAAATAAATCTAACCCAGTAAAAAAAAGATACAGGTTAACAAACGTTTTTAAATTGTGGATTTTTATAATCATTTATTGCAATGGCACGTAGTTTACAGTGTGATTAATGAGCGCGCTGCTGCTGTACCGATAGCGCGACAGGTCACAGACACTAGCGTCCCCGCTTTGCGCCTCCCTCCCGCGCCCTATCTATTGCGGCAGAGAATCATTTTATCTGACTGGGTTATATTATTATTTATTTTAAATCCTAACTATCCTATCCTACGTCCTATTTTTAGGTGCTCTAATCTCCATTAAGCTTGCAATTGGCAACATTTTAAATCTGTTTAAAACAAGATAAAAATATCGACATTTTTTAATACTTTTGTTACCCTGTATCTTTTTTTACTGGGATAGATTTATTTGGCCCACATCATCACAAAGTTGACATCTCTATTTAATTGTAGTTATTATTATATATTTTTCTATATATATATATAATTACATTTATATTATGTATATATATGTATATATTTGTCTGTGGCTGACTTTATTCTTCAATAAAATGTTGCATGAGGAGACAGTACCCAAGGAATGGTGCAGCAGTTACCTAGTGCCCATTTTTAAAAATATGGGAGATGTCCAGGAATGGAACATTTATCGGGGATCGTATATACAAATTATCGGGGAATAAAGTTAATGCCTCATAGTATGAAAGTATGGGAGAGAGTAATTGAGCGACGTTTGCGAGCAGAGAGTGAGATTTCACGTAACCAATTCGGTTTTATGCCTGGTCGAGGTACGGTGGATGCCATTTTTGCACTTCGCCAAATTTGTGAAAAATACAGGGAGACGCATAAAAATCTGCATATGGCATTGGTTGACCTCGAAAAGGCATATGACCGGGTACCGCGTGAAGTCTTGTGGTGGGCCCTCCAGAAGAAAGGAGTGCCTGAAAAGTACCTGAAGTTGATCCAAGCTATGTATGCTGAATGCCACACGCAAGTCCGGTCCGCAGCTGGAATCACAGCCAGATTCGATGTGGCTGTAGGCTTGCACCAAGGGTCGGCTCTTAGTCCTTACCTCTTCTTGCTGATTATGGATGCCATATCATCGGACATACAGGAAGAGGCACCCTGGTGTATGCTGTTTGCCGACGACATCGTCCTGCTAGCAGAAAGTGGACAGGAGGTGCAGAGCAAGCTGGAGGAGTGGCGGCAGAGACTGGAGAACGTAGGCCTTAGGATAAGCAGAACCAAAACTGAATACATGTTCTGTGACTTTGGCGGCCTCTCTAGTCCAAGCCCGGTTACACTCGGCGGTATACCCCTACCAGTATGCTCCGACTTTCGCTACCTCGGTTCACTCCTGCAACACGACGGCGAAATTGACCGAGATGTTCGGCAAAGGATCAACTCAGGATGGATGAAATGGCGACAGGTCTCGGGCACAATATGCGATCCTAAAATGCCTTTGAAATTCAAGGGACGCATATATAAGGCGGTTATAAGGCCTGTCGTATTGTATGGAGCTGAGTGTTGGGCTACTAAGAAGATGGATGAAAAACGATTACATGTGGCAGAGATGAGAATGTTGCGATGGATGTGTGGAGTTACAAGAATGGATAAGATTAGGAATGAATACGTGAGAGGTAGTCTGAAAGTGGCGCCTATAGACGAGAAAGTGAAAGGAAGTCGTTTGGCTTGGTATGGACATATTATGCGAAGAGATGATATGTATGTAGGTAAGCAAGTGATGAATATGAAGGTAGAGGGATGGAAAGGGAGAGGGAGGCCAAGGAAAAGATGGATGGACTGTGTGAGGATGGATATGAAAGAGAAAGGGGTAAATGATCAGATGACGGGCGACAGAAAAGAATGGAAGCGAAGGACGTACTGCGCCGACCCCAAATAGATTGGGACCATAGCAAGAAGATGATGATGATGTATATATTTGTGTGTGTGTGTATGTATATAGTGTATTCTTATTTATGAATAATATTTATTTGTCTATATATTTCTATCATATTATCTTTATGTATACCTATATAATATCTTGATTAGTTTTATTCAATATACAGAATTGTCCTTCTCTTCTTATACTAACTTCAATTTACACCTACTTTGTTCAATCTCTGCACCACCCAAAAGGTAGACTGGAAGAGAATGCCGTAGGCATTAAGTCCGCCTATACATATTCATTATAGTGTATGTATGAAGTTTAATAAATAAAAAAAAAATATAAAAAAGTTGCAATAAATGGTTAGTTTACTAAGTACTTTTGTTTGGAATAGGTTTCAATTATGCACAACACGTTTCATATTTTTGGACCAGCAGTCAAAGGAAAAGTTGCATTATCCTTTAATTTGGATTTATGTTTTTTTTTTTATAGTAATAGGCGGCAAACGAGCATACGGATAGCCTGATGGTAAGCAACTGTCGCCGTCCATCGTCCATAGACTTGAGCAACACCACAGTAGTCACAAGTGCGTTGCCGCCCCTTGGAGTCGGGAAAGAGGAATAGGACGAGGGAGAAGGAATAGGGGATAGGGCCTCCGGCACTCTCACCAAACGAAACGCAACAGTTTAAGTATTGTTACTTTACGTTGATTTTCCGTGAGGAGATTAGTACTTCCCCGGTCGAACCAGCCCATTCATGCTGAAATTAGCAAGGCTTTACTTCCTATAGTTATATATGTTGTTTGTGTGACAAATATTTGATTCAGTGAACAATGTGAATGTGAACTTGATTGTTTGGTATGTTTTATTACTTTAATTGGGTCAGAAATTTAATATGATATAGTTTCCTGGGACAATTTACAAACGGTCTTCTGATACCAAACTGGCTAGAGTTTCCACTATGACAACGAGATAATTGATAAACATACACACATAATGTACTAGGCTTATAAACGCAAAATTTTATGAGGATACGATGGATGCGCGCTTTCACGCAAGTAACTGAACATTTTTTATAATTTTTATTATTTATTTATTATTTCTCAAATTTAAATTACATTTTTAAATATATCATTTACAAAAAATAAATATATTTAAAATATAAACAAAAACGCGCCATATCGAGATGTACTGCCTTTTGCATCAGACCCTTGACCCAAGCACCCAACGCGAGCCTCTTAAGGTGATGATCGAGGATCTTGGCTATTAGGCCATTAACCGTTACAACTATCGGCACAATAATTGCCGAGTCCACATTCTACATTTCGACAATCTCGTGAGCCAGATCCAGTTATTTAATCAACAGACATACAACCAACGGACACAATGAACACCCAGACACGAAACAACAATTAATGGATCACACAAAGTATTGTCTCGAGTGGGAATCGAACCCGCGACACTCGGCGCAGTGTCTAGCGGCGAGGCGGCCGCTTAAGCGACTACGCCAACCGTGCAGTCGTCGGATCGAATCGAACGCACACTTCTAACGCAGCGCCTAATGTCGCGGCAACCGCTAAAACCACTACGTCATCCGTTCATTCCTAGACAGTGCGTAGTACTGACCTCAAATATGTCTAATACGTGATATTACTGTAGATGTTAACAATACGATTAGCACTAGCCGTTGGCCGTCATCGGACATTTTGAACATTACCCGCAAGTAATGTTCAGAATACAACATGTTAAGTCATGTTGTGTTTGATTGTAGATCAAACAGGCTTTTCTTTTATTCTGCCTACGCGTTTTGAGACTCCAAGAGGACTGAAGTGAGATGTGACGATAGTAATAATGGATATTTCATCTCATGTATAAACGTGTCTTAACTACCAGACTTATATTGCGTTTTAAAAACCGTTAATGCAAACGCAACGGACGCACGGTCGCCCGCAATGCAACGCGCCGCATGCGCTGGTAGGCTCACGCTCTTAGAGTAGTGAGACCAAATTTCGTACTGATTTGTCTCTGTTTGCAGCCTTTTAGTTGACACGTCTTGTTGAAACAATCAAAATAATTACTCCTATATCGCGACAGCAGATAGCATATTATTATATGTACTAGCTTTGGGCCGCTGCTTCGCTCGCGTAAATTTCGCTTTAAATAAAATATTTTATAGAATAGAATATGCATTTATTTTAAAAATAAGCACAACAGTTTGTACAAAGTTTTACACCTTTTGGTTTGTAATGCCAATTCTGAAACAAATTTGATGAACGTTGTTTTTATTGTCATACAAGCTTACAACGACCTTTTGTAATATAAAAGATTCATATGAATTAGGATCCCTTTTTGAGCACCACGCCATAAGTGTGATTTCATTAACGTCACTTGAGAAACCGATAGACAAAGTTTCTAGTGAATCCGTTTATTACATGAATTTCCTTGATGAAATTGAAAGGAAATCTTCATTACATTTTATTATATACCACCTCGGCCACCATTTCTTAACCCCTATAAGGGTAAGACTTCCAAAACTCATTTCTTATGGCTCGCTTTTGACTCGTCATCAAACGTGGTTTGAGGAACTATTATAACAAAGTTTAACGATAATCCATTGAAGGAATAAAAAGGTATCATACAAATTATGACTCCCCTTTTTACACTCTAAGTGTAAGATTTTCCAAAAAGATTTTCTTAATGTTAACTGACATCGTTTGCGGAACCAATATCCAAAGTTTAAAGTTTTTCCATTGAAGGAAAAAAAAGTTTCATATAAACTCTGAACCATTGTTTCACCCCCTTAGGGGAGGAATTTCCAAAATCCTAGTGCTACTTTACACTTCCCAAGGAACACACATGTCAAATTTCACCAACTTGTGCCCAGTAGTTTCGGCTGTAGCGTGTCTGTCAGTCAGTAATTAACGCAAGGATTTTATATTTTTTCAATGGGATTAGTCCCACCCTCATTCCCACTATGGTGTCACTTTTGTTGTCAGGTTCAGCAGCAGTGACCATTGATGACAGCGAGTTTTGAGACTCGTGAAGTCCCGGGGAAAGTTAAACTGTCTTGGAACCCGCAACGAACTTAATCAGAAGTATATTGGAGGAGTTGGAAAAAAAAAACAATCCACTTCCCTCCTTAATAAAGCGGGAGATAAGCAACGAAGAGATATAATGGTGAGAAAAGATAAGCACCACGGATATGAGCATTAAGGGGGCCTAAATTGTAAACTATACCTTTTTCCAGTAATATCTATGGCAGAAACGCCTAAACGCACGGAAATTCGTTCTACTTGTCACAAGATCCGTATAGTACACTACTCCAGAAGTTACCTCTAATTCGTTAAGCATGATATTACGTTCGATTTGCCAAATACTACACTCCCATCGAATGTGATGAGCAGATTGTTCATAATTTATTGTTGCCAGATGTTGAACATTGGCATAACTGTGAATCAACTAGCTTAAATGAATACAACTTGCTCTTAAAGTTACCATGACCTGTAAGAAATTGGGCTACACAGTGATCTACCTCCTCCCAGTTCCTCGCCAGTCGCTCTTGGATGCATGGGAAGAACTGGTAGAGGTGACGGCCCTTAGTTGATGTGTTCCAGTGCCATTCATAAAGAAGATCGTCATAGACTGTGGATTGATGGTTAAACGATCTAGCGATCTTATGTCTGTCGCGTGGAGCTAGAAAAGTTATCTCGTGTCACATAATATATTGCTGCTCGTCTTTGTGCCTCAAGAACGACTGGAAATACACCTGCCAGTACTGGCAAAGCTTCAGTACTAACTGTCCTATATGCCTTGCACAAAAATATCAACGCGAGACGTTGACTTTGTAGCATTTTACCTTTTTTTTTTTTTTTTTTTTGGTGTCGGGTTGGAAAATCCTCATGGAGTCCCTCCGCCCCGGGGGAAGGACGAAGGGGACTGTCAGACTCTTACTGACTAAAAACCAACCCGTGTTCCTCATGTACCCGTGTGTCGGAGGGTAGGGATTCACATAAGCATTCGTCGCTACCCCCCGACGGGTATTGGCCCGCCAGATGGTCAGGCGGGCCCCGAACAAAACCCCCTTGGCGGCGGATGAAGGTGTTGGGCTCCGCCGCCAAAACTCTCAGCGGCCGCAGAGGATAGGGAGGACGGCAACGCAACACCGCATCTCCTCTTCCTCTGCGGCCCCACCGCGACGCCACGATGGTGCGCCCCCATTTGGTCGCGGGAGATAGGGCGCGCGGCAACGCAACACCGACACGCCTCTCCTTCCGCGACCGCACCCGACTGCGAGGAACAGACAGAACTATCCCCCGCACCCGCTCCGTTGGACGCATCCTGCGCAGGCCCCGTCAAGCCCACGCGGAGCGTCCCCTCCTGGATCCCTCTTCGCTTCACCGCGGGTAACCAATCCACGGTTACTGAGCCCCCCCACCACGACAAGGTGGAGATCCCAGGGGGGGTGTAGCATTTTACCTAGTACAGCACCGATAGTAGCTCTATCAGCCCATGCATGCACGCCATAACACATGCAACCCAGATATGTTGCATCATAAATAAGGATTTTATAAGGATATTATATATACAGATTTGATATTCCGATGTACAAGATACTGTAATTAATACTGCTTGGTTTCCGAAATCTGTTTAGTAGTTTTTATACAAAAGACTAACAATGATCCACCTAAACTCACAAAGTTTTGCACTAATTATAGTCGTAACATTTAGTTTCAACCTATTCACCCATCTGCCAACAATACCACCTTACTCTATCCCCGTAGTATTGCGACTGACGTCGATCATTTCATGTTTGTGTGAATGAATGATTATAATAATATTCAGTGGGGTCTGTTGTAGTGAATGCGGGCTCGTTGGTTATCGTGTATGTTGTGGGTAGCCGCACAAGTGTTCAACGCATTGTCCGTGAAGTAGTAGTGACGTAGATAGTTCGGTTACGAAGTAACTATTTAGTAATCTGTGGTTCGGTTATTTGGATTGGTTGACTGCTAGGCTGATCGTGTCGTAAAAGTAACTAGTTACATTTTTTTATGTACTAGAGGATGCTCGCAGCTGCTTTGGCACATTTTTCTTAATTTAACTGTTTCTGTCCGATCTCGTGGCAATTTCAGGAAAACCCTTCTTAATTCACCCCTACTATCTCCAAAAAACATACATGCCAAATTTCATCTTCTTAATAGTTTTGGCTGTAGCTCGTCTGTCAGTCAGTCAGTAAAGCAAAGATTTTATATAAATAGATATTAAAGTAGCCTGCAGATTCAAACTTTTATGAAGGGTTACTTATGTTACCACGAAAATAGGTATAAATTTTCGTTAAATATAGATGTTCTTGTACGGTTCTCCACCGTGCTGGCAAAGTCCAGGTTGGCAGAAATCACACGCCTTTGGAGAATACTGGTTTGGTTTTCTTATATTTTCTTTCAACGTATAGCGAGCGCTAACAAACAATTTAATACGCACATAACTTCGAAAAGTCATTTGTGCGCGCCGTGGATTCGAACCCAAGAACCTCTATATCCAGTAGGCTATCACTACTTGTTTATCAAAAACTAAACAAAAAAAAACAAGCTCCTAACAGCCAATAAGCAACATAATATCATGTTCATTATAACTGTAACAATATTACTCGCCTAAGCATCTCGTTAGAGAATGATATTGATTCGGCCCTAACTGCTATTAACACGGAAACACGGAACACTATTAAGCGTCCCTTAGGTAACAAAGTTTGTTAAGTTTAATAACCTTGTCGCTTCTGTGCAGCGTATCGATTTATATAATCTATAGTTTTATGTAAAACTGGCTTCTGGCCGTATTTTCGACCACGTGGGTCTGGTCATCATCATCGCCCTAGCGTTATCCCGGTTGCATCCAAGACTTACACGCCTTGGAGCCCGAGGTCTGCCTACTGGTCTAACCAGATATGACAGAATCAACTTTTCCACAGAGCGACTGCCGTCTGACCTCCGTAACCCAAAGGGATAGCGATATTCCATGGCTTAGACCAATATCAGTTTATTTGAGGGTACTAACTCCCCATAACGACTTTCAAGATCTTCATAAAAGCCGGGACCGCCGGTTTAACGTGCTCTCCGAGGCACGGGGCAAGCGATAATTAACTATTTAATACACACTTAACTTCGAAAAGTCAGTGGTACGCGCCGTGGATTCGAACCCGATACCCTCTGCATGGCAGTCCATTGGTATCTCCACTAGGCTATCGCTGACCTATTTTTGACAATAATGTTGTACCTCAAATTGGGAGAGGCCTAAGTCCAGCAGTAGATTACTAAGATAATAATAAATAAGTTTGGCAGACCCCGAAAACGATGGCGTGACGATCTAGGCAATTTAGAGAAAAACTGGCCCAATTCGGCAGAAGATAGGGATGTTTGGAAGCGTGTGAGGGAGACCTTTGCCCAGCAGTGGGACAACATAGGTTAAATAAAAATAAATAAATACTTATAGAGGATGCCCGCAGCTATGCCAGCACATTATCTTCTTTTAATATAACCACTTCTGCCCGTTCCCATGGGAATTGCGGAATATGCCTTATTAGTGCACCCTCACACGCCTCAAGGAATATAATTATATGTACAATCGAACAACTTCCCGCTAGACCACCATAAGGACGAGAATCGCTCAGCAAGACATCGTTGCTTTCAGTGCTACTTCACATGCACATTGACACTCGTATACAAAACCCGTTTCTAGTGTGCCTCGACTCTATGAACGAGTCAAGGGATTTTTTCAAACTGGTCCAGTGCCGACTTGTTTGATTGTACATGCTAAATATCAGCGATTTTTTTGCATCGAGTAATTTCGACTTTTCTTCGTGCTGTGCCTATCAATCAACCAGTAACGGTAGAATTTTATGCTTAAAAATATGTATACATAAGTTTGTATACAAGCAGAGCTCGACAAACCCGACACAATAGATTTGTTTGACATTTTCTAATTCATTACACATTCGTAACGAGAGTGCGAGGGTCCCAAAGCTGTCATACCCAGACACGTCAACTTGTCTTTTAATTAAGTAATAACCTAATGTATGGGACAAAATTTTAAGCAGTTTATTTATATCATTTGGCACAATGCATACTTAAATTATTTAACTAGATGAGCCCGCGATTATATCCGCGTTATTTAAGGCTTCTGCTCCGCTCCCGTGGCTTATAGCGTGATGTTTTATAGCCTTTAGCCTTCCTCAATAAATGGGCTATCTAACACTGAAAGAATTTTTCAAATCGGGCCAACAGTTCTTGAGATTAGCGCGTTCAAGCAAACAAACAAACAAACTCTTCAGCTTTATAATTATATTAGTATTAAATTACTAAGCATAATACATTAGCTTAGTGATGAATGACCTACTACTGATACAAACGTAAATATTTATGAGGCTGGATGGTTAGGACAATACTGTATAAAGAAAAAGTGTACAGAACTGCAGAACGAATATTGATACTACTTTTCAGTCATCATCTTTGTTACCCTAGTTAAATCCAAGACTTATTTCTTGTAGCCCAATGTCCGCTTTCTACGCTAAGCATGTTTGATAGATTACAATATAAAGAATAAAATATGTTTTCCACAGACCGACTGCAGTCTGACTTTCGTAACGCACAGGAACAGCGATATGCCTTGCCTCACACCAGTTTCAGTATATTCAATCGTTCGCAATGCAGCCATTTTATACCCAATCGCAGTTGAAATATCTTAATATAATTCGTCCGTCGCTTTCACAGCAAACCCGTTGAACCATCTACTGTAACCCGCAAAACCGTCTATAAGATTAATGAATGTATGGATACGCTAATCCTTTGCTTAACCCCGAGATGTACAATCGAGATCTTCCAGTATAATCCCGTCTAACGCTTGTAACCGTGGAATACATTAGATATCGTAGATTATACATTGCCGGCTATGAACTAAGATTCATCACGCAACATGGTAGCTAACATGCGTGTTAATGCAAATTAGCTGTTGTTATATCAGCTTGATCAGAGCAGTTAGATTTATCAAAAGGGTTTAGGGAACGGTGCCGTGAATGTGACTATACTCTAAGTGAGTTTGTAATAATGGTTAGCTGTATAATTCGATAAATATTACTAGAATATATTTACCTACATGCGCGAGGAAAATTGGTAGTTACCTAATTAAACTACCCAAGTAAAAATACAGGAAGTGTAAAAATAATAAAAATAAAAAAAATAAAAACTACGATATATTGCTCTCCCCAACCTCATAAAAACATTAACCGTCATTGTCATGTTACTCCGAACCATATTGCAGTACATTCTCATCTCACGCCATCGGATATTGGCTGCGAAAAGAACGCTCAGAATGCCAATAAACAAACTATCCCTCTTTTTATATATTCAAAGAAAATTGAGCGTCAACTCACTGTCTTTGTGAGTCATAGTGTCGAATTTCGCTTTCCATTTCTCCTTTTACTTAGAAATTGTAGGTTTATTTCGAAATATATGAGGTATGCATGTTCTACTGTTTCAGTACAGGTGTTGCTAGGTATTTCTCGCAATTGACTTGTTAAATTTCGATATATTTGCTGCATCTGTCTATATTTTTTAAATTCTTGCTGTCCTGACTGACCACCAGACAACGCACAGCCAAACTATTTGGCGTAAGAAGCTTAAATAGTGTATGTTTCTTGAGGACCGTAGGGGTGCACTTCGAAGGGATTTAGCGATATTCCCAAAGAATCGGGAAAAAACGAGCATCGTCTTGTGTGGCCGATAGGCTAACGTTTGGCCGTGATTTTGCCTGATGCTACGTGGTCATTTGGCTGACAATGGAGCAAGCTTACTTAGAAAACACCTTTTTAAACCGCGAATTGCGAGCGTAAGAAAGTGACCTTTGCTATGAAATGTATCATCTTGATGAACTTTTACAGATTGACTGATTACGACTACATGGAAGAATTGAGATTCGTGTTGCAAGAACGAATTTCAGACACGAAAATAAATATGAACTTACCTAGTAATGCACATTACTTACCTACTATTCAACATAACGGAAACATATGTAGTATTTTCTTGGGTTTACGCGAATGTTACACATTGAAATCATCTCAATTCTGATTCTGTAATTGAAATCAAACGGCAGTCAACGGATTTTATCGCGATATATTGGTTTAAGATATATTACATTTAAACCAAATGATCTAGAAACCACATTTTTGCATTATTACTAGCTTACGTTCCAGTTTCTTTACAGGAACCGTCACGGTTTTTGTAAAGAACCTGGATAGAATCCGAAAACCAAAGTTTGATTTTAATTACGGAACCAGATGGGTGTGATTGAGAGCAATGTGTGGAGTGTAAAATGTATTTACATATTTTTTTTTTATGATAGACTCACGCCTGTATCCTCGAAGGGGTAGGCAGAGGTATAATATTACATCCACGTTACGCCACGAATTTCAAGGTCCCACGTAATAGGGGGCGACCCTATTGCCGTTACCGGGCACATCAACAGACTCCGTACTGCTACTGAGAATTTGGAAAAACCCAGTAACACTTTTGCCCAACCCGAGAATCGAACCCGGGACTTCCGATCAGCAGTCGCATCCGCTATCCACTGGACCACGAAGGCAGTCTGATATTACATATTATGATTTCGTATATTTGCAAAATACTAACCACACAATAAGCAAAACCTCTGCAGTTTGTAGGGCAAATGGCTCATGTACACCCGAGTATCGAACGTGCAGCCTGAAAAATGGCCACATACGTAAACACCATCTGACATCGTTGTATATACTTACATGATATCTTTTATAATTATAATAAGATTCACATACATACATATCGTCACGCCTTTTATCCCCGACGGGGTAGGCAGAGGTGTATTTCTACACCCACTTTTCGCCAGATATACTTTAGTCCCACGTAATATGGGGCGAGCCTATTGCCGTACCGGGCACATTTCCAGACTCCGTGCTGCTACTGAGAATTTCGTGACCGAAAAATCCAATAACACTGCCCGACCCAGGAATCGAACCTGAGACCTCCCGATTCCACGCGCTCATTTATGCCGCGAGACCAACGAGGTAGTCGTATAGGGTTTGATGTCGAGTTTTCCGTCTTTACGCAAAGATGGTATTTGCATCGTGTTATCCCTTAGTCGCCTCTTACGACACCCACGGGAAGATGGTGATGGATCTTACGACACCCACGGTGGTGACACTTGTATTCTATGCCGTCAACCACACGGCTCCTAATAAGATTCAAATAAAACAACAAAAAAAATTATTTCAGACGATCGATAAGTTTATTTCCTTAATTAACTTCTTATATAATATTTATTAACACAACCGTATTATATCGATAAACTATAAAACAAATATCAATAAGAATTACATACATACACTTACATACTAAGCTATTTCATTACACCTAATATTTTATATATGTTAAAAGTATGTATTAAATTTTATATTTATTTCATGTTTTCTCAAATTTAACATAGGCGATATATACTAGCCTAATAATAATATATATTATAGTAAATGCCAGAAAATTAACACAACAAATTAAAAACAGTATTTATAGCTACTTTATAGATAAGTATGTACAAATCGTATTTATTTATATTTTTGAAAAGCTTATAGCATTATTGTAAAATAATAAAAATTAAAAAGTGTTAAAAAAGGTTTCTCTTTTATTTACGAACCTGGCCGTATATGAAAGAAAAATTAGTAATACCAAACTCCTTTTATTGTTCTACGACATAAATCTGCAGTTGTGCTTTTAAAAACCAACACATAGTTTTATGGATTGACAATGTTTTGGCTCCTTTTTGCTTGTAGTTTGAAAATAAAAGAGGCGCAAAGTGATCACTAAGTAAGTTAATCAGACATGCATAAATGCTTGGCCCCAACATGATAAGCATGATGATAAGCTACATATTCCAATTTATCTATGAGCAGCTAGAACTCTGCATGCGTAGCGTAAATTAACGAACGAGCGAATATTAAGGGGAAATTTAGACGTTTTACGAAGTATTTGTTGATAAAATTTTACTAACCAAATAATTGCAGAAACAAGTATTGTATTACAAAGTATAATGTCCTCCAGATAAAATTTTTTGAATTACATACATACATACATCAACTCCATCATTGTCTGCCTAGCTAGTGGACTTCTACTTATGCTTCTAGGACTACATCAATTTAAAAAATAGAGTACAAAAAATCAGGTCAATCTATCGGAGCCTGTATCAAATGTATAGGTCGGTTCACGAAAGTTGACCACAAATGGCGGCCGTCGCGCATATGTGCATTCGTGCTCCAATGCTCCATTCTTGACGCATTTAGGGAATGCGTCAAGAACGGAGCCACACCATTGGCATTCAACCCGCGCCTCACCCCGCACCTCCACGGGGACCTAAAAAATGATTTCTGCGCAGTGGTCATCTTTCGTGAACCGACCTATACGAGTACGTGAGAAAAATAAAGGTTGTTGGAAAGTTGATTTTGGTTTATGGAAAACAGTTTTTTTAATGATATGAATTCTGAACTGAATATTCTAGTAAAAGACGCAAGAAATATTCAGTAAAAATATTTCTAAGCCGTATTACGAACGACTCGAAATACATTAGTTTGAAATGTGTTTGCCATTTCAGCAGAATATAATGTTATAATGATGACGACAACGAAGACTACGTACTTAGTAACGTAAAAAGATATTGTAATTATTAACAAGGAGAGCACCTTCTAATAATATGATGGTAATTATTTTGTTTTGTTGTAGTAAATACTTCAAAGACATATCCAACAATTTCGTATCAGAAAGCTCACCTCCAGTTAGACATTATCGGCCAGATAAGTTCATAATAAATAACTAGCACTTATCGATCAGTAGGTATTAAAACTGGTCCTAATTGGCCCTCATTTACGGATCCCATAAAAATAGTGTTTACAACGTGTATGAATAAATCAAATTAAAAAAGGCAGGAATAAATAAAATACTAAATATTTAGGATTCATTTATATTTGATGTTGAAAATATAAGTAAGAAATATGGTTCTATTTACCTATGTTGCGCAAAGCAGATTAACCAACTTCATTCCCAGAAAATACAGTATAATTGTTTTGCAACAGCATTTACTATGTATTTTCATCCGAATCACTTTAATAAATCAGGATATGCAAATTTCAAATAAATAATAAATCAAATAAAATGTATCATTCATCCCATTTGTCATACAAATAGAAATATGAGTGCTTTCATCACAAATATTGTTGGCAGTCGTAGTGTGATTATGGTAAAATAAATTAAGCTTTGTATTGAATAATAGGCTTGTCGCCCGAATGTTAAAACATTAGTTCATATTTTATAGACAAATGCAAATTTGAAATCCTACGTAATAAATCATTAACTAAATTTTTGGTAAATTAATAATATTTGCTGTAGAGATTATGTTTGTTTATCCAGAAATGTAATTCGTACATCTGGTGTTAAAAGCATAGTAAATAATATAATGTTTATACTATTCCTTTTCGTGCTGTTTTTATTCTATTGGTGATTATTTTCCTAGTACTTTGATATAAATATGGCATTATCTTCACTATTAAATTCTGCATATTTAAAACATATTTATTAGTACCTAATTTAAAAAAAATATATATTTGTAAACTTTTTATTTTTATTTGGCCAGGCCTTTTTGGTAACATTTTTCTTTAGTTGGATTCGATGACTTAATCACGAAATGACTAAGTTTGGGAAAAAGTTGAATGAACCTTATTCAACGTTTTTCCAAACATATCTGAGCCTATTAATTCTGATTGAAGTAATTTTTCAAAGTTTGAGACGTAACGTACAAGTAAAATGTAGCTTGAAGTGTTTATATCCAAGATTTTTTTTTATGAGATAGTGGGCAAACGAGCAGACGGAACGCCTGATGTTAAGCGATTACCCCCGCCTTTGCACACCCGCAACACCAGAGGAGTCACAAGTGTGTTGCCGGTCTTTTAAAAAGGAATACGCTCTTTTCTTGAAGGTTTGAAGGTCGTATTGGTTCGGAAAAACCGCAGGCGACAGATAGTTACACAGTTTAGATGTGAGAGGCTGAAAGTTTCTAGAGAAACGCACCGTTGTGGATTGCCAACCATCTAAATGATGATGGAAATGCTGTCACGTAGAACGATGGCGGAAAGAGGCGGCAGGGATTCATCTGAACAGTTCCTCGGAGCACTCCCCATATTAGTAGTGATAAAAGATGCATAGCGAGGCTACATCTCTACGCAGTGCCAAGGGGTCTAACCGGTTGCAAATATCTTGGCAGTCGATAATTCGAATGGCTCTCCGTTGGATGCGGTCCAGAGGGAGAAGCTGGTACTGGGGTGCCCCTGCCTAAAGATGAGAACAGTATTCCATATGCGGCCGGACCTGCGCCTTATAAAAGAGCAAGCGGTGAGCCGGAGTGAAATAGCGTCTCGATCTATTGAGCACACCAAGCTTCTTCGAGGCTAACTTAGCCTTACCCTCTAAGTGACCGCGGAGCTGGACTTCCCTCGATATGTCGACACGAAGTATTCCAATACTGGAAGGCAGTTAAGGGGGTGCTCTCAACACGAGGACATACGACCAACGGCACTATTTTAGCGGTGAACCCGCTAACTTGTGCTTTTGTGGGGTTAAATTGGTTCAAATTAAGTCTTCTCCAATCTGAGACCATCTCCAAGGAGGTCTCAATTTCAGACACAAGTTTATTTTATTAATATTTATAGATTTCAATGATAAATGGAATACTTTTGAAACCATCTCTGTTGTATCGGTTTCGGTTTCACTATTACTTTTACAACCGGATATCCCATGGCTCTTTATTTTCATAATAAGGGTGGCTTCAGGGGTGATTTTGCTAAGGGATAATCACTCGATCTTTCATGAGGCAGGTGGATATCTTTTGAGGATTGCCTTCGTCATTAAGAACGACGTCCGGGACGATTTTGAAAGATTTTTCTTTGAGGTCCGATGGAGTATTTTTAACTGTGATATAAATCGCATTATGTCAGGAAGAGAATTGAAATACTTACCAGAAAAAAAATACAGAATTTATCGGCGACACATTTCATCTTTTCTTTGAGACACTTTTGAACTATTTATATCCCGTGTGTCTACCAGTTAGTGACACTGATTAATATGTGTCCGTGAAAGAAGAAACATATTTTTTTCGCAAAACTCATCAGCATGGTTTTATATACAAGAAAAAATATGATGTTTACTAAATCAGAGTACTACGAAACGATTTGCTCAAACCACGCACCTATACTTACACAGATACCAATTTTCCGTATCATAATATTGACGTAAGCTGAGTGTGGTAGAAGTACTAGCGTGTAGCGGGTATACGTATTGGCAA
Organism: Euclidia mi; assembly: GCA_944739405.2. Taxonomy (NCBI): domain Eukaryota; kingdom Metazoa; phylum Arthropoda; class Insecta; order Lepidoptera; family Erebidae; genus Euclidia; species Euclidia mi. The sequence goes on along the minus strand of OX123197.2, from coordinate 59,297,677 downwards.
AGCGTAATCTTTTATAATACGCATATACCTAAATATATTTTTGTATGTATTAAAATTAAATTCAAATTGATTTATTCATCTAGATTAACAAAAAAATGTTATATACGGGTCTAC